>CM029134.1:14520559-14911145 GCA_016859345.1 Istiophorus platypterus
TGACAGGTCTTGCAAACAGTTGATGAGGGAGCAGAAAGTGGCACAGAGCATCTGTAAGTTTTAATGGGGCTCCTTGGTAATCCTTAATCTGACAGCTTATCAAAACTGCTGCTCATGTTCCCTTTTTCTGGATTCGCTCATCAGGATGCATATGAAAGTAATGTACCATATGTAACAAGTGCCTGCAGGCTAGCAGGTATGGCCTATGCTTATGCATAATATAGCCCATTTTCTGTATAATATACTGCAGCACATGGTTCTGATTAAAACTGCAAATGACAGGGTGCTGGAGCGTGTCATTGAATAATGGACAGGAACAAGATGTAAGGTATTAGAGTATTTGCAGAACTACCAACAGATTCCAATGTAGTTTAATCTCAGAATTAATGTAGTGACATTTGACAAGACAGAAATCTACATATTGCTTCCTTACTGACAACTCAATATATTATTTTACAGTAATCACATGTTTTGCGAGGGGAAAGATATACATTTGCACTTTGTTTGCCAGGTTAATATAGTTCAGTCTGCCACCTAATACACAATAAATGAAGATTAATTGAGAACATCATAGAAATATAAACATTTTTTGGTGCAAAGGTCTGTTTCATACAGCTTTGTGCAAAGGTGAAATTCACACCAGCAAAAGTGAGAACAGAGGGAAATTAAAACCAAACTGTAAAACCACATCAAGCATAGAGTCAGATGCCAGCTATAGTGCAGTATGTTTACCAGTGGATATCACATACATGGAAGACGATGGCGGTGACATGTTTTTCTGCTGTGCTTGATTTGATATCTGTGATTCAGCATCAGTGTTGGCTGTTCTGTTTACTTTTTCTCTTTTGTATGAATCCCAACATTCATTCCCCCTGGTATACAGAAGTAAGTAGAGAATTGTAATCAGCATGATTCAGCATCGTTAGTCAGGTATAAACAGCCCATTCATGTACAAACGCTTCAATTCCCGAAAATTTCCTTGACCTTTAAAGCTTTTTATAATTAATATATTCAGATCAAATTGGGATTTTATCCTTCTTAAACAAATGACTAAAAGCATGTTGCACACTAAATGTAAAGTTTTATTTATTTATTTTTTTTCAATAAGACATAACTAAGTACAAGCAAAGGTCGTTGAGATGTAGTCAGAAAAGGTGGGGTTTTGACATGTGGTGGATGGGCAGGTTATCCTTTTCCCCATGATTCCAATCTTTATGCTAACCTAAGGTAATTACTGCTGGCCATAGCTTTATATATAGTGCACAGTCAAGAGAGACGGTTATCAATCTCCTCATCTCCTCATCAAGGAAGCAAAAATTCATACTTTTTGAAATGTTAAACTCTTCTTGTAATATGTTAACACCAAAGAACCATACATAAATACATGTACAATATGTGATCCCTAAAACACCAAACCAAAAATCTCTTGCAAGACTCTATTAAGGTATATATCCATGATTAAGACCATAAATATTGGAAGAGATCTCCTGGCTAAATCTGTCGGAACTGTCACACTGCAGGCTGCCAGTCAGAAATTTAGTTTTTTACCAGACAGGATCAGCAGCTCCCTCAAGGTTTGATCAGATGGACCAGTAATTGAAATTAAAGTTTGCTATGCGTGATCCATGTCATCCTGCAGCAGACTTTATAAATGTAAGACTAACAAGCGTGACATTTGCAGGTTACAGCAGCACCAGCGGCAGCAGAGAATGATGAGTGAGAATGATCATTTAAATCGACCACGCAACTGATGATGGCATTACTAAATGTAAGCCTGGATGCAATGGCCAGTGCCACACAAATTGTGTGTAGGTATTGTACCCATGACTGCGGCACTGAATTTTCTATCAGATATCTCCTTAGCCTAATGACAGTCTGTGTGCCAGAGACACAATGGCTGCAGAGAGGAGGAAATACAGAAAGAGGAAAATTGAAGGAGACTGAAAGGAAAGGATATTATTTGTTGTAGATTAAAGACATACCCAGTGGTGTGTTTTGTGTTGAGAACTTTGGACTTGGATTACATTTTGATTAAAACAATGCAAAGAGGACAAATGTTTACTCTTGACTGTATGTTAAGATGTTACATCATTAGATGCACATACACAAAAAGCCTCTGGCTCATGCTTGTTCCCTTTCACAATCCTGCTTCCTTGGTCTTTGCTGTTGTAGAGGCACACATACTTGCTGTATGCACACATATTTATACACTCATGTAAAATTGCATTTTTTTAATAGTGATGGATGTGCATGATGGAGTGTTAGCTTTATCATTGGTGACCCAAGTATTGAGAACTGGTTGATTCTCATTTGGCAAATTGCCTGTCACTCAGGGCCATGACCTCTGATTTACCCTCCGTCTGGGGAGTTGGTCACTGCTGCCACAAGCTCAGCCTATACAGCATTTCCTTAAAAGGTAGCTGGAGCAGTTATCACAAGGACAATAATTTACCAAAAAGGAATTCCTCAAGGAATTTAGAGGTGCAGAAGCCGAAGACATTTGGGCCAATCAAATTCTTTAGATTTGGAAACCTGCCTCATTAAGAGTTCCTCTATGCTTGACATGGAATATATATACTCTTCAATGTTTTTCTTCATATGCTTACTGGAATCCTTTCATGTTTTACTCCCCAGAGGGATCATATGTCCTGGTTTCCACTAATCACATTCAAAATCGTCTATTGACCCAATGACTTCTATTCAGGAGATAAACCAAACAGGAGATAAAACAAACTGACTTTAACTTAAGGTATATACAAATGTTTCATATGAATGAAACTACTCTGATTAATTTCTTTCTAATAAGTTGCAATAAAATAATAGGCTGCCAGTATTGTTTATCTTAGAAAAGTTTTAATATTATGGATAAGGGTTGTAAACTTGAGGTATTCATGTAAAAGAGACCCAAATCCTAACCCTAAAGGCTACTGTTGGTATAAACTGTCCAACTGCTCAAATTTTTACAAATGTGTTCCTGAAGGACAACAAATTGGGCAAAGGTCCAAAACATGCAATAAATTTCCTACATCTTCTATATGCTTTGGACAGACTTGTAAAACCTTTGGGGCTATGGAAAGTGTCTGTGTCTAGGGTTCTGTTGAAACCTTTGACTGTAATAATTTTTCCCTGCAATCATCATAGTCTTATTTCTCTGTTAAAGATAAGAATCATACATCCAGCTCACACACTACTTAAATAATATTCTAGCTAGGATTATGTTGGATTTAAGCTTCTGCTAAACAGCAGACGCCTTTGATGTCTCTTAAAGGGGTTGTGTGAAAAGTCATATTTGGTCATTAATGTAAAATAGCTCCAGTGATGCACATGGGAAATGAGCTTATGTCTCAGGGGAAACACCCTGGATATCTGACTGTCCGCCCACTGATTAGACAATTGTCACCAGAGGCCTGGTTGCCAAGGTAACTGCCCTATGTCACCCCCCTCTTTTATTCGCTTCCTCCTGTTCTCCCACTCTTCTACACAATCCTTGTCTTTTTAAGGGCAAGAGATTACACACTTCTTGTGCATGCCCCTGGGTGTGGGATCTCCATGTACACGCCTGTCTGCGGGTGTGTATAACTGTATGCCTGTGTGCGTGTACATGTTTGTGTGTTTGTTATCAGTCATGCAGAGTGGCCACTGTCTCCCCTGGTGATGGACTGTGATGCCAATCTCTTGCAGCAGCTCACAACGAGTCTACTGAGCTGGAAAGACAGAAAAAAAGTGTTGTTCTTAAGTCACCCTTCCCTTTCTTTATCTTCCTTCTTTCCTGCATCTTTTCCATCATCCATCCTTTGTTTCCGCTTTCCTCTGTCTCACTTCAAAGTGTTTCTTATTCCATCCAGTTTTCTTTTTTCCTTACGATCTAGATCCCTAACCTTTCACTTACCTGCCATATTCTTTCCTTTTCTACAGCCCTTCTTCTTCCTTTACATATATTTCTTTCTGCTCCATTTTTCTCTGGTGCTCTCTTCTTACCTTTACAATTAACCTTTTCATCTTTTCACATTAATCTCCAATCATTTTCCCCCATCATCTTCATCTCCGACTTCCTATTTAACATGTTAACGTCCTTCTTTCCACAGTTGCTTCAATGAGTCCACCCTGGTTTCATGCCCCTAATCTTTCTTTACCTTCCACCTTTCCTTACATCCTTCTTCCATCTCCTTGCTCTCCTTATTTACACCTTTTTTGCCTTCTTCCTTACCCTCTTGCATATTTTTCTTCTTTTCTCTACCTCTCTTATCTTTCTCCTCCTCTATTTGTTTCTTCTTATCTGCCAAACTGGGAAGTTCTGGAAAAAATGGGGATAAATTGCCATAGGGAGCTGCAGAGGCAGGAAAGGAAAGAGATACCATTGTGCTGAAATTGAGATAGCATAGCAAAACTTAGAATGTGGCACCAGTCAAAGCCAAAACTGGAGGAGAAACAGGGGCTAATGATAGATTGTATTCATGTGAAGGTAGATACAACTTCCTCAGGTGTTAATGGGGATTATAGGAATCGATGTTTTAAAATACTTTCAAGATGCTAAAGCAGTAGTTTTATTGTGGGATAGAGGCTGCAGTTTGTGAGAAACACAGTCCTGTTTGTGTATAAGCTGTCACCAAAATTGGAAACAACTGCTTTCAAAGGTTCTCCACCTAAGTCCCTTAAATTCAGAGACAAACTGTACCAGTGTAACAATAAAAGATCTGACCTGTGCCCAGGGAGATAGCTGACTTGTACATCTGCAGATGAGAGTGAGATTGCTTTTGAGACAGTGAGACACACTGCTGAGAATGATGGTGACCTGGAGAGAGGCGGGGAATAGAGAGAGAAGGGAAGTCGTTGTCAGTGTGAATTCAGAGTCACACCTTTTCAAAAAGCTCCAGGACGTCCTGATCCAGGAGTGACAATCCCTGAGCTACAGAGACATCCCTCTCCATCTGTGTACACTTGGCTGCCAGATGGAAGCTGAGCTCTGCTCGGCCGGAATCAGAGCAATGCAGACTCATAGCTAACCACCTGGAACCGTGTGCACTGCTGAATATGTCCCTCCCCTCTGGGGTCCTGCTGGTTGCTGCTCTTTTTTGAATTCATTCTTGCTACACTGAAACTGTAATGCTTGAAAAAATATGCCTGAAAAGAAATAGGAGTTACAACAAAAGCAATATATATTTGCAAATGTGATCAGAAAATGTAGGACCAGCTTTGCTTTGTGAAAGCAAAGTACAATATGTGCTCTGCCAGTTTAGATACTGGGACACCAAATGCCTGCTAATCACTGCCTCTCGCATTCTTCATTGTTCTCTTGTCCTCTCTCCATTTATATGTTCTTCTTGGTAATTGGTGTAAGAGTTTATGAGAGACTGGCAGATCCCACAGGACAGCCAGTCCTCTGTATGAGTCCCTAATTTCTCATTATTTCCCCCTTCTTCTCTCTCTTCTTCCTTTCTTCTTTCCTCTCTCCTCACCTCCCCTTTAATTACAGTGGACTTTACACTACTCTGGGCTACTCATCAGCATCAGCATGCTCCCTCTCAATGTCAACCAACACAAATGTATACACAGCACAATATGTATACATGTATATGTATTATGTATTACACTTATGCTTTTTGTTTGCATTGTTAAATAATAATTATTAATGAATAATAATGAGCTATTCTGCATATAGTTTTTCCTTGTAGCCAGATGGTTTATGCCTGCATTTTCCCATAAGTCAGTGTTTGTGTGTGTATGTGTGTGTATGTGTGTATATGTGTGTATATGTGTGTATATGTGTGTATATGTGTGTATATGTGTGTGTGTGTGTGTGTTTGTGTGTGTGTTTGTGTTTATGTGTTTGTGTTTATGTGTTTGTGTGTGTGTTTGTGTTTGTGTGTGTATGCCACCACAAAGGTGCAGTTACTATTCCCTATTCTCTTAGATGGAGACAAAAGTGCAGCCATCTCTCATCTCCCAGACTGATATCAGACAACCAGAAAGATAAAAGGACAGAGACACAGAATAAAGAAAGAACAAAGACAATAACGAAAGAGGAGTTCAAACAAAAATATGGGTTGAAAACACTTTAGACTGAGTCATCGGTTCAGATGTTGCAAAGATATACAGGACAGAAATAACTGAATTTAAAGGACCAAAAGTGAAAAAAACCCTTGTATACAATGATGACATTATATGCTTTCTTCTTTCAGAAAATATAACTACTACAAAACACTTTTCCATTATAAACATCATTAAAATGACTCTGGTTTATGCTGGTTTAGCTTGATGGAAGCCTCAGAAATTAAATTAAAGGTTATAAATCTGCATTGCTGTGTCTGTTACATCATTCAGAATGACACTGTGAAATGAGTCAAACCAGTCTAATTGATCGAGTCAATGAGTGTTAGTGGACCCTCCTTTGGGATTGAACACAGGTCGATTTTTCACACATATAGGTTCCTTAACATGGGTTGTTACCCATGAATCAACCTGGCTGAAACTTGTGCATGCAAGTGCAAGAGGTGGAGGTGATGCTTGGCCAAAGGAGAATCTTCACAGGTTTTCTAAGAAGTTTTATTGTAGATGTCTCCCAGCCCTGTCATTTCAAATAAGATGCATTTTCTGTGGTGTTGCTCACAACAGTGTGATGTGTTTGTCGTGCAGATCATGTGCAAAGAGAGGGGAATCCTTCTAACCCACCATGAGATCTATAGCGTTGCTGTGACCAGCCCAGCAAGCCACAAGGCCTGCAGAAATCACCAGAAGTCAAGCCAAGATATGTGATTTGTCTGATCACCAAGTCCATCTGGGATTCTGCTTGTCATTCACAGTACATAAGTTAACACTTCTTTCTCTCCGCGTGGTTGCAGCACAGTCCCACATTTTCATGAATGTCAATAACATCTTCCCTGGAGGTGAAACTGAGTTATTTTCAGTAGTGCAGGAGGATGTTGATGTGGAAATATGTGTCTGTCGGATCAATAGATTGATCAAGTGGTTGCATCAAATTTAAAAAGTTGTTTCACAGTCAGTATGCACAGTGGCCAGTTTGGTGAACGATAGTAGAATATAAAGAGATCCAGGATTTACCTTAAAAAGACCTCCTGGCTTTTCATGTTTTGTTAAACACACGAATTATATCTTTTTGTATGATTTTCAATATGTAAATAGAGTTATTGTTATTACTGGGAGTAACAGAAATGTTTGGAGTCCAAAATCATGACCTATGTAATGCAAGTCTGAAGGTGAGCTGAATGACAAAGGAAGCAAATTTGTCGATTCATTGATGTTTTGCAGATTATAATAGCACTTGATTTGTGAATCTGTCTTACACTGCCAAGGTAGAATCTTGAAGAACACATATGAAATACAACTTGTAATATAACTTAACATGTTCATGATTATAATCAGACATGAAAGATAACTTGAAATTCAAAGATCTAACTCTTTGTTTTACCCTCAGACTAAATGCATTTCATGTTTGTAGTTGTGCTAAAGCCTGGTTTTATGCATTTTGGTTGTATAATCATATAGAGTTGACAAGTAGCTAAGTAGTAGTAACTTAGGTTATGGAACCTTGAGGAAATTGAACTCCTTTGAGTTCTGCTGTGGAGTGAAAAAAAAAAAAATCTATAATTATATAATTACCTACTCATGTTGTCAACATTCTCAAATCTTTGAACAAATCTCCAACCGAGGACAAATGCATTACTTAGGAGAAGGAACCTTATGGAAGCTGGTATTAACACTTCAAAATAAAGAGCTTGTTTGGCTATAGCAGAAGTAAAGAGAAATAAAAGGAAGATTCACGATGAGCTTAGAGAAACATAAAACCTCATAAGAGATACCTCATGTTGGGACCAGCAGGGGACTTCACAAGAGATGTTACCTGATTTTCTCAAGTCTCTTGCCAGAGGTGTAGTTGTGCTGAGCATCTGAAAAGTCCTGCTGAGCAGAGGTGGTCATATCAGAGCAAAGGGCTGTTTTAACATTAATGCAAGGGAGAGGAATCAAATGAATAAAATGGATTGTTCAAGCGTGAATTTACATCTTGTAATTATCTGCTCTCATTACCAATTATAACTAACTAATAACATTAAGAAGGCTGCATACATACAGTAGAGGCTGTTTAAGGGACCTGGTATTGTGCAGGCTAATAATGTAATTAGTTACAGTGGTGCATTTCTCCTATTAAAAGGCAAAATGTCTGCTGTGAAAAATGTCTGTTACATAAAGCTGCAGCAAACAATGTTCTTCTCTGGCTGCTGTGGATCAGGAGGACTGGATTAAGGGGATAAAGAAAATGGAGCTCTCAAGCATGTGTCAAAGAAAGTCATCAATTTTAAAATGTGAAGAGGAAACTGGAGAGATGAGGCAGAGAGAAGCAGATGGAAATGTGAGTCTGAGTTCCTTGGAGAGAGGAGGTTACTTGAGCGGGATCAAAATATGATATAGAGTCTGTGTGACAGAGAAACTGGTGAGCGAAAGCTGAAAGTTTGGGAAAAAAAATATGTGTGTCCTGGATGAAGTGGTTGAGTGACACTGAAGCAGGCAGGGAGGGAGGGACTGCATGCGAACGCTAAGGAGGAGAGGAAAATGTAGCAGGACATCGGCCTCTTTGAAAGCAATCATCCTTGGAGCAGGTGTCGTCAGATGGCTGACAAAATTTGCAAGCACTTGCCAGCACGTTTCAGGAACAGGGGATCGAATCCCTGATCTTGTCAATTTAGGGCATGAATAACTAAAATAATACCATACCGCAAAGAAATGAATAAAGCCAGTATCGGAAGCATGGAGAACAGGTGGTAGAGTACAGAAGAAAAGCAGGTGATCACGGAGCTTTCTAGCCAGCAGCCAGGACAGAATGAAAGATGGAAATCCCACAGATACTGAACAACCGACCACTAAACCTGTTACATTTTAGATCTCATCACATCAGAAGGCGACACAATGAGGTTCATGCATGTGTCTTTGTAAAATGGGTGTTGCTAGAAGCTCTGTGATGGTGAGAACTAAACACAAGGTGAACTAATGGCTAACATACTAGCAAGTGAGGAACATGCTACTGCGAGTCAGTAGCTCATAAAGCTCTTTTCTATTTGCTGTTTGGTGCCATTTACTCGTTATTTATGTCTATAATGCAAAATGTGTCATGTAAGCAGTTTCAAAAAAAACTGTTTCCCTTAGAGATAGAGAGTATCAATACTTTAAAAGCAGCTGAATCTATCAGCATAATATGATCAATAACTAATTAGTTGTGAGAATGCACATCTCTGCCATTGGATGCAAACAGTGTATGCTGAACACGACGATAGGAATAATTAGTGTAGAGAAAAGCATTTAATGGATTTTTATTAGATTTCATGCACCCCGAGGACACAAAAATAGCACAAAATTGATTAATTATTTATAATTTAAATTGAAGTAAAAGGATTAACCAAAACCTGAAATATTTCTAAACCTGTTATATTCCCGAACCTTTCATTGACCACCATAACCGTGACCATCGTAACCAACCCAATTTGTGTTTCATTATTAGAAATCCTCAGGATAGATATAGGATAACATCAGCGTTTGTGGGTGAGACACTTCCTCTGTAGATCAGAGATACTAACCATGCTGTACCCCACATCAATAGAGCCTATGTTCATATCCACTAGTGGATCAGAATGGCTATGACAGTGGGAGGAGATGGAGACAGATTGCATCATTCCCTCTCTCAGCTCCTTATCACAACAGCCACACTTATCTACTCCCATTGGTCTGATTTTATTAGAAGCCCGAGTGAGCGGCAGGAAATAAGACAAATGCCTGGAGATGCAGAGGGAAAACTATGAGAGCTGGATGGATAAAAGTTTAGATCCAAAGTCATGAACGAGGGATTAAGTGCTGATAGTGGGAGAGAACACAATAAACGAGTTTTACTATAAATAAAACAGGTGCTCGGTATTATTCTCAATGTGATGTCAGTTTGTCAGCACAAACAATAGCAGGTTTGTCAAATAAGTTAGCCATGGAGACAAAAGAGGGACATAAATTCCACTTGAGTAATAGTACTGAGCAGGAAAAATGTTTCCAGAGGTGTCATCCTGTTTGTGCCCTCGTCATGACCCTTCTTTCTTTCATTCTCCCTTTTTTTTTCTTCCTTGATAGTCGATTAGTCCTAGCAAAATGATTTCCATCTAGAGGCTGGTACAAATGTGATTTGTACCAGTATGAATAGATGTTTAACAGATTATTTAATATTTAAACAGATTGGATACACTGAGTCATCCGTGGAGCTCCCTTCACTGGTGACTAAAACCACTGTTGTCATCTCAGCTGTAATAAACAGTATGCTGCCTTGTGGTTAATAGATTATTGAAATCGACAGAAATAATCATGATGTGAGAACTCTGACATAGGTAGTTTGTTCATGAGCTATTAATCTTATATACAGCGTATCTGTATAGGCCTCGTTTTGAGGTTGCAGATCATCCATTTTTCACAGAGTTGACATTTTGATACAATGCTCCTTTTTTCCAGATGGTGTCCCTGAGTCCAAAACTGCTCCCGATGATCAGGCCAGAACCTTGCATGGCAGCTCTGCCACCATCAGTGCTGAATTGGTGATTATTTAAAACCATTCTTAAGTGAAAATGATTGGAAGTAGCACATTTATCGTTTTATTCATGAAAATGATTCATTCCCACAACTAAAACCATAAGAAACACAACACTGAATTTCAATCTAATCTCCATGTCTTTAATGTTAGGAGTAATGATTAATTAATGAGAAAGAGTTCTGAAATGCTTGCTGTATCAATGCAATACTGGAGAATCTCAATTTGTTTAGGTGATAAGGTCGTGTGTACATTTCTTCCCTCTAGTAGAAGCTCATCCCAGGGGCAGGGATGTGGGTTTAGCCCAAGTCCACAAATTTGAGTATGAGAAAATGCCAATGTAAAACACTTCCTTTGTTTTTTGTATTTTGTATGCTCTCAGTGAAATAACTCGAGTTCTGGGGCAACAGATTTTCTTCTTCAGAGCTTTATTGAACTGCTTTGAAAGCTGAGGTGAAAGTTTCAGTTCTGTATAATTTTGATGCTGAGTGTCAGTCTAGCACAGGATTGTTCTCGATGATCTGACAAACGCATACAAATTCTGTGATTTCTAAAACTGCAATTTAACTGCAGCTGCGGCAGTAGCATGGGAGGTCTGTATTTAGAATCATTTTCCTCTGGTACTCAAATTTCAAATATGCTTAATTGCAAAAGCTGATAAGTGCACTTCCTCTTAAGTTTGTGCGTGTGTATTTTTGTGTGAATATATGTGAGAATGAAAACAGAGGAAGACAACATCCCTGTTGTAGATTCAAATTAAATTCATCTTTTGTGTTTTCCAAAGTGACTACCAAGTCAAACTGGAACTGTGTATGTGTGTAGTAAATACATGCACCTGGAGTCTATGTGTGTGCCTCAAATTACATTATTCTTGCTGATGCCAAAGGCTCGTCAGTCATATGTACCAAAAGGTATACAGCAGGGTAGTGTGTTCATTTTTCTTGCTGTTGGGTTGTTAACAAAGTGGGAGGGTTGTAACAATAGAAGTTTCATCAATCCAACAGACATTGCCCACCTCACAATATCTCATTTATCCCCAGGCGTGGTCATGCGTGGTCACACAAAGGACACAATTCAGTGTGTCCTGACAAGGTGTTTGTGTTTTTAGCCCTGTGAAGGTCATGGAGGATGGGAAGATAGGAAAAAAAAAAAAAAAACGTAAAGAAACACAAGAGATATTTTGCTGGAGTTCACATTTTCACAGGTGTTGTGTATTTGTATAGTTACATGTTTAGATTTAGAACTAAATAAAGCACCACTGTACAAGAACATTCTGATTATATCACTACACCTACATGCATTCTCACTCCGTTAAATCATTAATGACGTTGTGCATCATTACAGTAGCAGGTGCTGAAAATTGCTACCCTGATTTGGCCTGTGTATAAAACTTCAGAACTTTATCGCTGCTGACTCAATGTTGCCATGAAACCTCGTACTAAAAACTGTAAATTGCCATAAGTGTGTGCAGTGAGTGTCCATTGTGGAGTTGCTTGTGTTTAACCAACTTCAAGTGGATTGGTATCGTATAAATATACTTATTCGTTTTCTTTCCAAGAGTTCGATTAGAGCATCAATAACACTCTCATGTCTGTATGCTAAGTATGTGAAGTTACAGCCAGGAGTCAATGAGCTTAGCTTCGTTTAGAGACTGGAAATTGGGGAAACCCCCTTGAGTTACCAGGCTGCGTCCCTCCTTCCAAAGTAAACCACTTAGCTCCTTTAATGCTCACAGCATAACATATTGTGTGTGATTGTTTAGTCCATACACAAAAAAAGGGGACATTTTCTTCTGTGTACAGACTGAGCAAACAAGATACAACCTATTCATTTAGAATAGATAGCCTTTGACAGAGCCAACTTAGCTGTTTCAGTCTGCGTCCAGCCTTTGTTCTAAGATAAGCTAACTGAGTCGAGGCTCTAGCCCCTTACTCAGAGCTAAAAAGGGAACTGGTATCAATCTTCTTATCTAACTCTGAGCAAGAGAGCAAATTAGCATATTTCCCAAAATGTCAGACCATTCCTTTAATATTTGAGCTGGCTGGCTATTTTGTTAAATGTAAGATATTTTTTTTTTATTAGTAAAAATGTGTTTATAGTCCCCAAATTAGAGAATTTAAAAACCATTGTTTTGTAAAAGGTTTGAATCTTAGGTATTATAGCTACAATAGTATTGCAAATATTCAGACTCTATCAAGCCCGAGTTTTGGTGGGATCAACCAAAGTCTCATCTATGAAAGAGATTTACCACCAAAGAAGGGTCCTCACTCACAAACTAGACTGTTCTGATTTGTGGTTCCCCTGCAGTGGAACGTGTTACCAAACTGTTTGTTCTGCAGAATTCTTCTCACTGTTTTAGAAAAGACTAAAGACTTTACTTAACACCTCTGCACTCAATAGAGATGAAAAAAGATGCATCCTCTACACTCTACACTCTTGCCTCTTGCACTGACTGTAGGCTCCTATCAGACGTGATGTTTGCTTTATGGCTCTTACTCATGTTGTTCTCTCCTGACTAGATCCTTGCTTATGTTGTTTCAGCTCTCTTATGTACGTCGCTTTGGATAAAAGCATCAGCCAAATGGTTTGTAGAATCGTGCATAAACTGCTGCTTGAAATTAAATACAAAATTGTATGTGTTGCAGATAAAATAAGTGTTGTCTAGTGTTAATTGTGCTCTGCTTTAATCTTAAGTCACTGAACTAAGTTACTATCCAGGCAAACTTGGATTATAGAGAATGATTTGCCTCATAAATATTAGTTTAAAAGGTCTATTTGCAGACTTTACTGCCTAGTTGACACTAATATGCCTTAGTACCTTTATGTACATGTTTGCTTTATTAAACTGATATTAGTATGAGAATGAGGGAGATGGTGTGGTTCGTGTGTGTGTGTGTGTGTGTGTTTGTGGTTGTGTGTGTTTGTGTGTGTGTGTGTTGTACGTGTGTGTGTGTGTGTGTGTGTGTGTGTTGTGTACGTGTGTGTGTGTGTGCGTGTGTGTGTGTGTGTGTGTGTGTGTACATTTATGTGTTGGCTGTCATAAATAGCCAGTAGGGCCTCTTAGAGCCTGATGGCTGGTTAATCAGCAGTTATATTCCTTCCCAGGGATTTTTATAAGTAGCTGCAAATTATTATTACAGTTGAGTATGTGTGCACGTTTGTGTTCTTGTATGCCACTGTGTGCTTTATAGCTTTTCTGTAATGCATGGTAATGACTGAAATGTTTCTAGGTAAGTGCAAAATACATATCATGTAGCCATAATTATCTCCTGCTTACAGTACCTTAGAATGGGTCGCTTTCCTGTAAGTGAATGATGAGGTTATCAACCCAATTACTCTCTCATATCGGCAGGATGTTTTGATGTTATTTATTTATGACTTGCCACCTGGAGCTTGTTAATTTACCAAAGCACATCAACGTGTTGCAAGATTTTAATAATAGATATTCCGTTATATGATTCAGGGTCAATTCCTCTCATCCACGAAAGTGCTGTAAACTAGTTTACTATGTTTGTTGAACCATTAGTGCTTCCTGTTTTTACATGTGTGAACTCTGCATACACATACATGGTAGTGATGTATGTATATAGTATAATGATGTATAGTCCTGTGTCTGTACATATCTGTAGATACTCTTCTTTGCGTTTTAACTGTATGCCTCTAGGTTTGATGTGTTCCTGTCAGAAAAAACATTTTTATATTTTGTGAGTGTTTGTGTTTCCTGTACCAGCATTCCTTCTCTCTGTCACTTCTTCAGTCTTTCTCTCTTTTTGTGTTCATGATCATAAACACACAAACATGTTCAAAGTGACACAATATATTGTGGCATTCAAGACAACCCTGTGTTGTGCACATGCTGCAAACTACTTCTAAGTAGTGGGAGACAACCAACATACTGTGGACACAAAAATACAGAGAGAGAGAGCAAAAGTGAGATTTTAATAAAACTTGGGGACAAAAGCTAAATAAAAACAGAGAAAGTGAAAGCAAATTTCATAGTTAAAAATGACGTGGTAGTTTAAATTTATTATTCTTTATGTGTGAGTTTATATTTCTGATTTTTACATGTTTACACAATGTTCACAATGTGAGCTGAAATGTCAAGACAGGCTTTATGTGTCTGCAGTAAACTAATGAGGAGTCTACCTAGCAGCAACCAGGGTACCCTGACTACCAAGATAAGCAGACATTTAGTTGTTTGTGTTGTCTAATCAGTTGATGGCTTACAAGTACTTTGCTTTCATATGTCTCCATCAGGGATAATAAGTCATGGCGGTAGCTTACTAAGGGGAAGTGCGTCTTAAAGCTCACAATAAAATTATTCCTCTATCACACAGAGCAGCAACATCTGTCGCAGGTTGACAGTTATCAAATATTTAGTCACATAGACATTTATTGATTGTGCAGTTAGATATACACAAAATTATGCAAACATGCAGAGACAATGATAGATAGAAAAAAAGTTATATGTTTGTTTGTATAAAGATATCAATACAAACACTCCTTTTCATTAATATAACAATGCGTGCCTTTATCAACATACAAGCACACATGCTAGAGATTCATCTTCATTAGCGCTATGATTAGCAAATGAGACCTTGGGCTGGTATTGGTAATACTGATGCTGCTTTCTGATATGCCCCTTTCATCTTCTCAGCTAAACTATATCTGTTCCTCTTGTCTCATGTCTAAGTAATACTAAAATCACAATAAACCCAGCTGACATCAGACCAGTGTGTCTGTAGCTTTGAGTTTCACTGGGAGAGTTGTGAGTTGTGCAACTCTTATTGCTTTTGATGTATTGAAATTGGCTAAAGCCATTAAATTACAGCAGCATATATTACTGTCAGTGGTGGTAGCCTGGAGGATTGTGAAAAAAATGTAAAGTACATTGCATCGCTACCATTTGGGTCTGATTACTATGGGCTAACTAATGATATAGAGCTTAACTGTTACTTGCTCAAAGGTTCTCTCCCCAACTACACATACCAACAATTACACAAAAAAGCTAAACTTTCACCGTTTCGCAAATATAGCTATTCACTTTCCCAGAGAGAGTTAGATGAGAATTTAATAACAACTCTGTATGCGAAATTATAGGCCATATGATTGTATGCTAACTTTGTAGCTGGAGCCAGGAGCTCAATACCTATTTAAGCATAAAGACTTGAACAGGGGAAAACAGCTATCCTGGCTCTCTCCAAAGGTAAAAGAAATTTTGCCTACCTGCACCTCTATAATTTGTACCAAACCCTAAAGTGTAAAAACAACAATTTACCTTTTTATGGGGTCCCTTGTGTGGGACTGATTTGTGCGCATTGATTTTCTAGAGTCTCTCCTGGCTGCCTGTGAGCATCATGATGATGACCAGACACCAGGAAGTTATGGCTCCTGGCTAAGAAATTGTCCCATACGTAAGCCCCTGTAAAACCACAAATTGCCATTTTTACAATTTGGTTTTTGTACAGATTAAAGTAAATATACAGCGGGTAAAATAAGTATTGAACACATCAACATTTTTCTCAGTCAATATATTTCTAATGGGGCTATTGTAATTAAATTTTCACCAAATGTCAGCAACAACCCATGCAATCCACACATATAAAGAAATCAAACCATAGATGTCCATAAATTAAGTTATGTGTAATAATATGAAATAATATGAAATATCAAAGTATTGAACACATGAAGAAAGGGAGGTGCAAACAGGCAAGGAAAGCCAAGACACCAGCTGAAATCTATTAGAAATTAGAAAGAAATCCTGCCCCTTGTCAGTGCAAATCAATATCAATAACACTCCAAAAACACCATACCAACAGTGATGTTTGGAGGTGGGAACATCATGGTGTGGGTCTGTTTTTCAGCAGACAGTACTGGCATACTTCATATAATTGAAGGAAGGATGAATGGAAAAAATGTACTGAGACATTCTTGATAAAAATCTACTGCCATCTACCAGGATGCTGAAGATGAAACAAGGATGGACATTTCAGCAAGACAATGATCCCAAACACACAGCCAAGGAATCTCTCAGTTGGTTTCAGAGAAAGAAACTAAAGCTGCTAGAATGGCCCAGCCAACCACCTGACTTGAATCCAATTGAAAATCTATGGAAAGAACTAAAGATCAGAGTTCATAGAAAAGGCCCAGGGGTCCTTCAAGATTTGAAGCCTGTTTGTGTGGAAGAATGGTCCAAAATCACACCTGAGCAATGCATGCAACTAGTTTCTCCATACAGGAGGCGTCTTGAAGTTGTCGTTACCAACAAAAGCTTTTTTACAAATTATTAAACAGATTTCAGTAAATATTTCCATTTTATTAGACTTAACTAAATTCCTGAACTTATTTGTTTTGGTTTCTTTGTATGTATGAATTACTTGGGTTGTTACAACATCTGGTGAAAATTTCATGCCAATAGCGCCATTAGAAATAAATTTACTGAGAAAAGTGTTGATGTGTTCAATACTTATTTTACCCGCTGTACGTCATGTGAGCATGTTTATTTCCCACAATGTAAACCATTCGAATTTTACAGAGTAATTCTACGACCTCTTCCCAAAGTGCTGCCTTGCTGCCTTGTTAGCTTAGCTTCTAGCATAGCCTACCAACTTAACCTCCAGTGACCCACAGAGGCCTACTTGTTCGAAAAGCTGGAGATGCTGGTCATTAACCCGGCCTAACATAGACAACTGTGTAAAAAAGCAATTAACCCTAGGTGACTATGTGATTTCTCAAAGCATGACAGCCAAGACCCTTTGATCATACTGTATGACTCTGTGGAGCATTAAAATTCACACTTAAAACTTATCTTTAGGTCTTAATTTTTAGTTATGGGCTTATTCTTTGATTACTTCAGGCCTGGTACCTGTTACCCTTCTCCATTAAACCTAGTATCTGCCCCCTCACTCTTTCGCTCTCTCTCTCTTTCTCTCTCTCTCTCTTTCTTTCAGTTGCTACAGCTCATTTACTTATTTTTTACCACTTTTTAGCTTTCTTCTTTGTCATGCTTATTCAAATTTTTACTAGTCACTTATTTAAGCTTTGCACTCACTGAACATTTTAGCAGAGAGACTTCTGGCCTATTTTTTTGTCTACTGTGGAAGTATTTCTCTCACTCATCTACCTTTTTGATTGCTATCATTCACGTACGCTACTGTGCAGCAACTCCACGGTCACATTTACACCAAGCCTATTGCACTGAATCCAGCTAGCATTGTTAGTAGAACAGCAGATCCCCCCTTAGAAATCAGGATAACACAGAGGGTGCAGATGAGCAACGAAGTGATGAGGGAAGGGAGCCCAGTCCCGAAAACTGAGACTGATGGAGAAGAGCGTATCTTCCTTCTATCATCATGGGTGATGTGAGATCACTGGACAATAAGGTGGATGAGATAGTGGCTACAGTGAGGAATCAGAGGGACTTCTAGGAGTGTAGTGTTTTCTGTTTCACAGATACATGGCTACAGGAAGATATCATGGATCCAGAGGGTGTCAGAATGCTGTAGAGATTGTTAAGCACTTTGATAGAAATTTGTGATTTGTGATATTGGGCTTGTGTATCGGGATTAAAAGAAAATTGACTTTTAGTACAAATTTTAAAGGCATAGCTTTCAGTGCCATAAGTTATTTTATGAAAGCACAAAAATACAAAATATGTAACGATTGACAATTTCTTAATTTCTTGATTTGTGTTTCTGTTATGACTCCTGTTGGGTGCTTTTTTTTCTCAAATAAGAAAAGGTAAGAAAAGAAATTAAACAAAATATCTGTCAGCGTGGCTTCAACGATGGTTTTGTTGTCATTGTTTGTTTCTGTGGAGGCAGGATCTCTCATAGAAATGTGTGTTGGGCTCACAGGGTACCCATGGAGATTTGGGCAATAGATTTAATTTGGTACAAATGGGTGATTTTATGGTCTGGCAAGCACATTTGTCTGTTATCAAGTTAAGGAGAATCCCACACACATAGAAACACATGCATGTAAAAACACATAGAAACACATTCAGAGTAACTATGGCTACTGGTTTTACTGTACATAGTGATGTCTCCTCTTGTTAATCTCCCTCTCTTTCTTTCCCTCTCACCTGGCCGCCTTGCCATCCATAAATATATCTTCAATATGAGCGCACTCTTGCTTTGTTTGTACAACTCTGACCAATTTCCCCTTCATATTTGATGATTCTTCATGCTTAAATAACAAAGGTGATTATAGCTGTCAGCTAGCTTTGGCTCCAGTTCAGTAGTACAACTGGAGCTTCCTGCACTTAACACAACTTCACCGATCAGAAATGTGATTTGATATATTCTCCCCCTTGGTGCTTCAGCAAACTCTTTTCTCTGTTTTCTTTGGGGTTTGCTTCACTACACAATCTTTGCTTAAAGGGAAATGTTCAGGGTAAAGTGCTTGTACACGAATTTCATGCTTATTCAACTGATGTCAAGATCTCTATGTGTAGGATGTATTGTGTGTGACTCTGTATACTGCCATTGTATACTGCTTTCTGCCATAGTAGCATTATAGAAATAATTACAGTTGCTCACAATGTTGCCATGAGGATGTTATTGTCTGCCCTAGTCTTATGTTTGCACCAATCATCTACACACATGTCAAGCAGAAGGAATAGGAATCTTATTTGTATGTTAAATGTATGTGCTGATTAGACAGGGCAGAGCATAGTATTAAATTTTCAGGAATGAGTACATCAGAGGGACAGCACATGTTAGAGGTTTTGGACATGTCCGAAAAGAAGAAGAAGAAGAGCATAGTATTAAATGATGCATTAGGAATCCTGAAGTACTAAAACCTGTACAAATAGTAGCACACAGAAATCTATTTATGTATATGAGACAGGTTTAGAGGTGTGTTGTATCTATTTACATGCGTTTATGTTTCTGATATGAAGTTAAATGAAGTTGTGTAGGATTTGATGTCTGATTTGAAAATGCTATTTTGCATTTTTGATATGGACCCCCGTTCTATTTGTTCTTTGTCTAGCACATGCAAGTACTCCTAAGATACACCAGAGTGTGAACTTGATAATGTCACGCACTCTCTTAATGTAGGTCTTTGTTGGACTGAACTGGAAAAGTAATGACAAGGAGTGTAATCCCTGCATGACAGTTCTCTCTTAATTTTCCTATAATAAGCTCAGGTCTCTAGAAAATGGGAGCAAACAATCTACCATTACTCCAAATTTATGTAGATCCAGGCTCTGCTCCATTTGATACTTCAAGCCTCTGTGCTCTTCAAAGTATTTGTTCCGCTAGAGCCCCTTTCCCAGATCTAATTCTTTCAAATGTGGTGTGATCACAGTAGTATCACTGAATGTATTGTGTTGTTTTGTTCTAAAATTAGCTAATAGAGTTAAACTCCTAAATCCAGTTAAACTGAGCTCTACATTACAGCCATTTACCTAAAATTTATTTCATTTATCAGGAGAAAATGTATATACAAATGTATGTTATGGTTCTGTATATGTTGTGTTGTGAAATTGTCAGTGAGTTGGAAAAAAAGGTAAGAGTTATATTAGGTACCTCTCACCTTTAATGTCCGTCCCTCGAAGTCAGGAAAAAAGTTGAAACCACAGAAGAGAAAAATTTGTATCTAAATAATATGATGACACCTTTCAGCATGTAGCCTCTGTCAGAGCATATATGACAGCGGTAAGCTCTCTTCATGAAGGATATTGGATATCATGTGATCAACAATCAACAGAAAACAATTACAATGATAGATATAATTCATTTTAAAGGACACATATCACAGATTTTCGCAATCAATCACAGTATTATGATCACATAGTTCTACTACTAATGATTACAGTACAGCTTCCCTTTGTCAATAAGTCATCAATTTTTTTCTCAGTTCTCAGCAGTTTTTTGCAACAGGGGACTGAGTTTGTGACAGTTTAATTCCAGAAGTGTCAGAAATAGAAACAGAAGATAGTTTTTAATGAGAAGGTGCAAAGGTTCAACACTGACAGGTTCCAGCTACTACAAGAGTTGTTTTTAACTATGTTATTGCACTCATATATAGTGTCATTTATCACTGTGGAAAGCTGTAATTTGGTTCTTTTACACTCATGTGTTTCCTGTCTCACTTGTTTAGATTGTTTCCAAACTACTTCACTTAAGAGAGATGATGTTACAGTGCATATACACTGCAGCCACTTGTCTCTTATCCATCCTCACCTAAAATTTTCTTGAGTGCACAAACTCCCACACTATATACTGAAGCATTTCTTTTTAAAGAGATTATTTGTTTTCATTCGTCCATGGCAGAGTTTGTCAGTTTTTTAAACTTGTTATCTAAATTTTGCTGCAGAAGTTAGATGGAGGAAAGAGGGCAGGGAGGGGATTGGATGTTAGTGTCTGTGTATATACATATGTCTCTGTGTGTGTTTGGGTGATGCTGAAACAGCAGGGTGAATTTGCGCGGAAAAGATGAAAGGACGGTCTTGAGCAGCTGCAAATCATTAGTCTGTGATGAACGCTATTTAACGAAAATTGCAGCTGAATATAAGATTGAATGAGCGACAAGACACTGAATGCCCTTGTCTTTTTGTCTCCCCCATTGTCATTCCTCCTTCATTCTCCTCTTCTCTCCTCTCACTTCCTTCCTCTCATTAGTCTCAAATTCTTCCATTTCTGTCTTGTCCTCTCTCTCTTTCTCTTTGAGGGCTAGAACCAGATAACAGAGAAAGTAAAGGCAAGCAAGAATTGAGGGATTCCTAATACCCCTCAGTGTGTTATTATATTTATCAGTTCCAGAGACCAAGCTTGACAAATTTATTCAGTTGTGAGGAAAGACCCTTTCATTAGTCAGCATAAATACCTTGAATATTATTTCACTCTGTTTAAAGAGAGGAGCAGGTGTCCATTTCCTCCTTTGATGCTGGTTTAAATCTCCTCTATATTTCTCAATGGAACGTTTACATTGTTGCATGAGGGAACAGTGATAATTCAAAATGAAAAAGTACTCTACGCTAATGATTCCTGGAAGAATGGATGGTATAGGTGAGTAGTGGGACTGTAGGAAGTAAAGCTACACTGATTTAGCTATCTCCTCACATTAATTCCATAATGCTGGCTCAAATATGAAGGAGAGACCTTACATTATACTGTATGTCTGTTTGTGGCAGTTTTTGTTTAGGTTTCCCTCAGCAGTCTTACATAAGACCGACAGACTTAGTCATATGTCATTTGGTATAAGCTTACCTATTATTTCATTCTTATTTTGACAAATTGATTCTTATTTTCATATCACAGTTTGGCTTAAATGTAAGAATGACAATTAATCTACCAGAATGACATGACATTCTGAAATCACAATCAATGTTGTCAGTAAATGGGCAAATTGATGACATGCCTTAATATGCCAACGTTTGGTGTATTCTTTAAGCTAATGCTGCAACCCTACGATAGCCCATCATGCTTTGGTTGGATGTCAAAAAGCTTCACCTAATGTGTGTCCTGTATGTCCTAAAAGATGGGATCCTCTTGAAAAGAGAAGTAATATCCACAGGGATGCATCTGGACAAATTGTTGTAGTCTATGACTATGGAGATAAATGATTGACTTGTATAAATTATTTAAATGTATTTATAAATTTATAAACTCATTATTATTCGGCTTTTTACAATAAGGAGCCTTTCAGCAAATAGAGCCTATTTGCCCTTTTAAAAATAATATAGATTCATTTGTGGTGTAAGTGCAGTAACATAGAATATGTTAGAATATTAGTTTAAATCAGCTCTCTTGAGCAAAGCCTACAATCCCTGCACAAAGAATCAGACACTAGATAACTCATGATGCTATCCTGGATATTTACAGGAGAGGCTTAATTGGCAAGTCAGGTGTAGTTCCCACTGTACAAGTAAGACACAATCGAGACATTTCATTATTTATGATGTACTCAGTGATCTTGATCAACTGGTACATTTATTTAGGTCTTGGATCTCTTTCCAAACAGGTCCAATAACTGAAGGGTAATTTTCACACATGCTACCTACTAGATTTGAACTGAGATAATAAAGATAATGAGCATCTGTTGATCCTCGTTGCAAATTTCATTGTGTTTTATTTGCTCCTTTATGTAACTGTAAGTTACAGTAAATGGATTTCTGTGTTCTGCAGAGTGAGGAGCAATTTTCAAAGGATTATCTGTAGTACACTCTTTCTCGTCTCTACTATGGACAAAGCTGAAAGTACTGAGGAATATATGTTTGAGCTTGACAAAGAGAAGACAAAAGATGAAGTGGTAAAAATGTTTAATTTGCCAGCTCAATGGGGGCAGCGGAAGATAATTAAACTTTGTGTCTTGTTTAACACAGTATAAATAATTTATTAAGGCTATTAGAAAGAGGGGGAGGAGGCGGGGGGGCGGGTGGAGAAAAAGAAATTGTCTTTCATTTTATCATCCAGTCTTTTTTTTTTTACTTCCTACAAAAAGCCTGTAAATCTAACAAGGAAGAACTGGGTGATCATTTGAACTCACAACTACATCCAACGTTACTTTAGGGATAATGCAGCTTTGGAGGGTAGCAGATAAAATGGCAGCCCACTTATTTTGTTTGGGCCTTGTATTTTATCTGCAGAGATACATCTGACTGCAAAATGAGCTGTTGTTTTTCTTACAGATAAGGTGAAATTTTTTTTTAGCTGTGAGAGAATCTTTTACAAACGCTATCACACCTAATTGCATGTACAGTACTTATTTTCAGAAACTATAAAGGTTTGGGTTGGTGACATACAGTATGTGATGTTAGCAGGTTAGTTTTAATGTGCTGGGGGACAGGAACAGTTTCTCCTTGATAAAACCTGCTCTGTAATGTAGGGGGTTAAAAAATATCTCTTCTTTGAGAGAATATGTGTGTTTTTGTTCTCACTGTGCATCAGAGAATTAAGCTTTTTCCTCTTAAAATGTCAGAATTTTGACATCCTACAGAACCAACCGCTAGGGTCATTGTTGCTTAATTACTGCCTTCTCTGTCAATCAATACAACCTTTGAAAATATTACATTGAAAGCATATGTGTGTGGGTGTGTGTGTGTGTGCGTATGTGTGTGTGGGGTTGTCATCAAATAAATATATATGTTTTATAACCCTCAACTCTATACTCCCGTTCTCACTTCCCTTCATCATCCACTCTCTTTGACAGAGTGCCTCTTGTGCTGGCTGTCTGAGAGGTGAAAAATGTCATTTGTGGGTTAGTTTCAGGGCAAATGGACTATTTTTCACCTCTCCAGAGGAATTATGTTACGTGTTCATGTCAGTTTAGAGAATGGGGGCTTTGTTTTGGTGGAAATTGTTTTCCTTGTAGTTGAGAAAATAATTGCAACCTTTTCATTGATGTGAGCTGAGTGATTATATTTAGATGCTGGATTAGTGTGTGTGTGTGTGTGTGTGTGTGTGTGTGTGTGTGTGTGTGTGTGTGTGTGTGTGTGTGTGTGTGTGTGTGTGTGTGTGTGTGTGTGTGTTTGTCTATGTGTCTATAAATGTGCGTACAGGTCTATATGATAATGTCACATTGAATGGTAGCTGTGTTGTATGAAAATGTGTTTGACTATCTGGTGATGTTGAGTATTTCACAAGGTGAAAATAATTAGCTTTTAGCAATAACTCTTTAAAGCCCCTCAAACCAAATAATGAAGCGAAGTGTCACTGAAAGACTGTGATAAGAGACAGTAGGATACATAAAGTGGAAGACAGAGAGAGAGATACAGAGAAAAACAGACAACAGACGGAGAGAGACAATGAAGAACCTAAAAGTGGCTGCTCTGTGCCATAATAGATAAGCCTGGCAATTGTCAGGCAGCTTCTCATATCTCCTCTTACTCTTGATTGTGGGGACAGAATAACCTTTCAGGAACATCCCACCCACTCATTGCCTTTTTCGCTACCCTCATACTGAATCTTTCAACAAACTGAAGAGGTATTTGGGTTAAATTCCTTGTGCCTACTATTCTCCATAAGCTCTACCTCTTGTATTGAATTAATTGTTTAAGTGCTAAATCACTATCAATTTGTGAGTGGATCCCATTGCCAAGAACCTCTGGGCAAGCAATGTTATCGCAGGAATGAGGTGGTGGTGATGGAATGAGAGAGAGAAAAAAAAACAGAAATGAAAAGATGAGTTTTTGTGATTCATTGCAGAGTGATCTTCTGTTAGTAAGATGGTGCAGTGATTGCTCCTCCCCTGTTGTCAAAGAGAAAAAAAAGCATGAGTGTGGTAAGCAAATGAACTGAGAAAAGTAAATTTTTCGTGATTTCATTTGAGAAAACACCTCCTTGCCTCTATTACCTTAGAATAAATTTTTTAGTTACCATGTTTCAGGAGATCAGCAGTTCAATCAATGTTATCAATATGGCTCTTAGACTATACTATACTGTCCATACTTCTCTTATTCTGTAGTCTTTCATTACAAAAATTGAGTTTTGATACTATTAGCTTATGTACCTCTACCTTCTTTTCTTCATTTCTTTTCTTTTCTTTTCTTTTCTTTTCTTTTCTTTTCTTTTCTTTTCTTTTCTTTTCTTTTTCCCGGCAGCCTTACCTTTCTGTGTCCTTGCTTTCACTGTACTGTGATCTCATCTATATTTTACACAACACCTTGCCTTTGGTCACCGCTCTCTTTTGCTCTCTCCAAACTCTATTCTTTCAGTCTGGGGCCAACTGAGGAGAAGGAGGGAGAAGTTGAGAAATGAGAGACTGTATGCCCTCTGAATTCGCAGAGAAAGGAGGCTTAAGGGGAGTAGTAGAAGAAGAGGGAAAATGATCAAAGGAAGGGGGCAGGAAAGTTGAAAAGCATAGAAGCAAAATGCAACGTGTGTTTGTTTGTGTGTATTTGTCTTTCCTTTGTGTATGAATGTGTGTGGAGACAAAACTCCTGCCCCAGTCTATGGATAAGCACCTGAGCTCGATTACTTGCGAAAGCCACCATATCCAGTTGGCCTGCACGGGGAAACATGCACATAAACACCTCGCTTTCCTTCTTTGTAAGAGAACCTGGAAATAACCATAAAATTAAAAGTACTGCATATTTTGGTGTTCAAAAAAACAAAACAAAACAAAAAACAATATGTGTCTTCAAGTTAGGGATGCACCAAAATTTTTCTGTCCCATTACTGATTCCATTACCTCACCTCTTGATATTTGCAGAGTATTGATCTAATATCAGTACTCTTCTTTTCCATTGTGTCAAAAGTTAGATGACGTTAGACCAGTCAGCAACTTGCCTTGACTGAGAGTAGAAATATTGAGTTCTATTTGTGGCACTGACAAAGAAATATGATTTCATTTGGTCACTTCATAGTTTAAAGCCAATCCACTTAATAAGGTCGATATCTGCACCAATACTGATCCCTACTGCAAGTTAGTGTTAATAGATTTCAACAACTCAACAAACTTACTAAAGCTTTATGACCTAACTTTACCCAAGACTTTTCTTTTGTTCCAGGAAACACATCCATTTTGTGATACCTGGTTTTTATCTGATTGCAGAGGCTTGGTAGTTGTTGTCAGCTCTTGTCTTTTTCTCCATTGGTACACACACAGGACACACACACACAACATCCCATTTAAAGAACAGGAACCTTCAGCTGAGCAGCAAAGTTGGCAGGATAAACAATGCTGTAGTTTTAAGGGGCAGATGTTTACTTTAGTAAAAACACATTGAACACAGTGTGCAGAGACTTTGCTCTCCCTGCCTCTGACAGAGGAATTTTCATCATTAACTCTCACACTGTGCTGAAAATATGACAAGTGCACACAGTACGAGCTGGTACACACCTCTTCAGGTATATGGGCTGAATTTCACCTCTTTTTCTTTGTCTACTGTCACTCATACTGCAGACAACTTTAAAATCCAGCTCAATAGTATATCCTAGCTGCCTCCTGCCTTAGAAACTAACTTTATCTCTTAAGAGAAATATAGCTGTTCCAAATCCTGCTATCCAGATATATTTCAACAAATGCATTCTCTTTACCAAAAACCCAATCGTTAACGCTATTGATTTGTTTGTGAGCTACTTTGTTTAATTGTTAAGAAACTGTAATGACTCAGTCAGAGTTGTTAAAATTATCTCTGAGAAAACGTTGCTGTCAAATGAAAATCTTGCATCTCCAAAAAAGCACCTGGGAATGTGAGATCTTGTGAGTGCTAGGATATGTTTGTCCAAAATGGGGTTTAAATGTTCCACACAAGGAGGAGCGTGTAGTTGTATAATTTAAATTCAAAACGTGAAAAACACCAGGACTAAAGTTAAAGTACATTAATAGTTAGTAAATACAAAAAAATACTGTACTATACTGTATATATGGAACATTGTGTTGAGGCAGAGCAATGAAGCCTCATTCATGTTTCACCATCAGTTGCTCATACACACATCAGCTTTGATTCATCAGATTCTTTGAGAGCTCCCTCAAAGAGCAGCAGCTATTCTTGCTCAATCTGTGTAAACATTTGCTATGAATAGTTCCTAAGTATAATATCTCTCAGCTGAGCTGACTGAGCTACAATATGCTACACAATGTGCTAAAAATAATTTATTTTAGTCAAACTATTTTGGAACACAGAGTTATAATTATATTTGTACATCTGTTGTTCAATTATATTTGTGAGAAATATCTTGAGGATGGTCTCTAATCCCAAAAACATACATGGGAGAAGAGATTCTGCAATCTCCCATTTACAGAATTTAGATTCCTGCATGAAATCTCACCATAAACGAAACAGGTGCAGAAATGTTTGAACAAAATACCAGGAGTTTGACTGGACAATGCAGGAAATTGTAGCACTCCCATCAGTGTTTGCAGAGACAGTAGAAAAGTTAAGATGTTGTAGCACCAGAAGGACTGAAATGAAATTTAAAATATTTTTTATGGTCTTTAAATAAGTTTGAATGCGTTTAGTTGTTCCATGTTAGCTAGTAACAGATGCCGAGGTGACAAATGATGCTGATGAAGCACGATTGCAGCAGATCATTGGCTCATGCCGATAGGCCACGAGCTCTGTGTGGGGGTCTTCTCCTGAGAATATTGCCTCTGCAGACTTTTTCCCCAGTACCAATTTGATGCAACAATTGCAACAAGTGTCGTAAATGTATGACTTTTAAGTGTATGCCATGAGCAATTCATTGAAATGGCTGAGAATTATGGTGATTGGATCGACCTACTTTAAATGCTAATAAAACAGCTGAAAATTGCGGTTGTTAAAAAAAAAAAAAAAAGTAATTAGTTGAGGAAATAAAAATATTTTCATAGACTAATGAAATAAGAGATGGTCTCAAGATAAACTTTAATAAGCTCAAATTATGCTGAAGGTATCATACCATTCAAATAGTGAAGGAGCTGTAAACTATTGCAACTGATGCTCTATGTAGTTTCATGACAGGTGTGCAGTCTGTTTGCAGTTCGCCAGACAGTTTGAAGTCCTTGCAGGGGTTGTTCAGAATACAGTAAATATCAGCAAGCAAAGGGCAGTTAGAGACTTGAGATTGATTGTTTCTGCTTGCTTTCATGAACCATGGACTATTTCTTTTCTTTTCTTTTTTTTTTAACCTCGGGGTTAGTTGAGTATGACCTTTCAATTACTGTGAAAAATATCGGAAAACTAAATATAGCCCTATGGATCTGTCTTGGTGGTTCAGTGGTTAAGAGGCATACCATGTAACCACAACATTCTGGTGCAAACAGGGGCTTGAACCAAATCATCACCTCCCTTTCTTCCTGTCCTTCCTGTCTTTCTACTCTAATCCAACTAAAGGTAAAGCAAGACATTAGAAATATTATAGTGTCCTGTTTTAATAGATGCCCAGGGATCTTTTCACCAGCAAACCACCAAATCAATACATGAACATTAGTGGACTTGGACATCCGATGCAAATTCCACAGGCCTCAGGCAACCCCATCTCCTGGAAATTACATTTATATACAATTAATATGCAGCAGCAAATATGTTTTAAAGGGAATGTAATGCTGACCAGATTATATTTTCTATGAACTCAAATCGGAAATGTTGTTAATTAACATATCTGCCATAATTCACCTCAACCCACCTCCCTGTGAAAGGCATTTCATTCACTCAAAAAACATTGCCTTTGAACATAATCTAGGCAAAAGAAAAATATGGAAGAAACATTTACTAGAATATAATCGTTCTACAACACAGGGTTAATTCTGGTTAGTGAAATCTTCAATTTAAACTATGTATTCTAGTTTAAATTTTCATGATCAAACTAAAACCTTACTCTGAACATACTGTATCTTTTCTGAAACAACCCTGCAGCTACATATCTAATATCTGACAGCTGCTCTGCATCTGGCAGACATCCCTATGTATTCCTCTATTACTGTGCAGTACGATAAATTCAGACCAAATGAACTGAAAATATCAAACATCAGATTTAGACATTGATTTTGTCTTTGTTATTTCATAGTGTCTAGCTTATATATTTGTTATCTACCATATATATGCATTAGTTGGGTTGTTGTCTTTCACAACGCTAAAAGCTGTCATGAAAAAAGCTCTCAATCTTGACGACACAACCATGCATCACTTTCACCTCATTTTTCAGCAGTGTGTAAAAAAGGAAATTTAGCCAGCCACATCAGTCTCTAAGGATCTTTTTACAATTTACAACATGTATTTCCTTAGCTGTCAAGGCTTATGAGACTAAAGTGAAGGGTTTTAGCAAAGATTCCGGAGGTTCAACAAACCACTGGTAGCTTGTGTGGGTTCACCAAAAGGCTAGATGCAAATGTATAGTGGAGTCATTCACAGTTCAGAGAGAAGTCTTCTTGGACTATACTGAAATTGAAATTATTGTCTCCCTTGAATTTTAAATATAGAAATTAGTGAATTTTGTATTGTCAAAATATTTAATAAAATATTCCAAAGTTAATGAACAAAAAAGTTATATAGTGTAAATAAAAAAATAAATAAAATGTACATAAAATGTACATGTGACAAAATGATTGGCACACATTAAATAAAAGCAAATTAGTTCCTCGGAAAAAATAAAAAAGCACCTGTGCTTAATTTTCAGTGTTCACATGATCCGAATTAACCAATGAATGATGGCTTTACTGCATTAAAAATAGACTGATTATTTCCTGTGTCTTTTTCACAATGGTGAAGACAAGAGAGCTGTGTGATAACATCAGAAATGTTACTATCAAAAAAACATAACAAAGCAAAGGGCTATAAGGCAATTGCCAAAGATCTGGAAATTCCTGCTTCAACAATTTCTAATTTCTGAGAAGTTTTACAGTGATAAAAACTATTGCTTCCCAGAAGTAGCGCTAAGAAGAAACTCAGTGACAGAACTCTGTGTAGGTTGATGCGGATTGTGGAAAAAAAACATGTAGGACATCTTCAGAGCCTCAGGCAAAAGAGAAAACTTTCATAGATAAGCCACAGTCTTTCTGGGATAATGTAATGCAGTGCTTCAGTTTGTTTATAGGTGACAAAATGACAAAATGTTTTTACACTTGTCAGTAAACTAGGTTTGAGGCAAAGGTCTTTGGTCATTCAGGAGAACAACAACCCAAATCACACATCCAGCAGCACAAAAGAATGATTGAAAAGGAAGCGATGGACTGTTTTAAACTGGCAAACAAGTCCTGCCACTGCACAAAGGACTCCTGCAAACTTAAAAGGGCTTGAACACATAGCAATGGAAGAGTCATAGAAGCTACCAGCAGACAGGTGCAAGAAGCTTCTAGATGGCTGCAGGAAACATTTGGAGGCTGTTATTGTTGCCAAAGGTTCTGCAACCAAATATTAGTGACGGAGTCCAATAATTGTGTCCAGGGTACATTTGGTGTTTGTATTATTTCACTATCATACAAGTTTTCTTTTTTTTGTTGTTGTTATTTTTTTTCAAACATGAAATTTTTACTACTTAGAACTTGTGCTTATATAATAAACACACACTTACGTCTTATTTGTTTCAGTTTTTTTTTGTAGTTTTCTTTTCAAATAGACAAGTCTTGCAAGTAGACTTTCTGTGTGTCTTACTGTGAAATAAATTATGATTTGTAAATTAGATTTTGATTCAAGTAGACATCAGCACACATTTATCTAAGTTCAGCCCAGTTGGTTTGTTAACTAACGCAGGTGCCTCTACCTCAATAACTCTACAACTCCAGTGTTTTTCCCCACATACAGATATACAATGGGAGTATCCAGTTCACCAACTGTTTAGCTGAAGGAGCTGCCTCGGCGCCACAGACAGTGTTGATCCTTCCAACAGAGGCCACTGGTGAAGATAATTGATAGCAGGTATTACTCCAATGATCCGCTCTGCATGGAGGTGGAAAACCACGCTCATCACTTTACATGGACTAATGGATAAGGCACAACTCTCACTCTTAGAGTGAAAACACTCGAATTGTTAGCAAGTGATACATCAATGCAATTACATAGAAAAAAACACAAGTTTTATACTCACCACTTCATCATTAAAACTCATTTTGTTTGGCTCTGTGAATCCTTACAAGTGTTTAAGTAGGCCTTAAATAATGGCTTGAGAATCTCACTTGTCCTTTCACTGTTTAATTCACATCTAGACGCATTTTTTTCAGGGATGTATGTTGGAGCTTTGAACAGGGAAAAGAAAGGCCTTTCTCAACTGAATGTCAACATAGTGAGTGTCTTAAAGACCATATTTAGGCATATTTTGATTAACTTATTTTAATCGGAGGATCAAAAATAGTCATCATTTTGTCTTTACGGCCTCTGGGGGCAGCGTTTTGTTGGCCAAAAAAAGCTTTTAAAAAATTCTCAGATTTGCTGAGTTTGCAAGGCCTGGTACACACACGTCAAAACACATCGCTGAACCAGAATCACTTGCCATCCCTTTTCATAATGACTTAGAGTCATGTGTCGAAGTGGGAATGTATTGAATGCCCTGAGGCAAGAAATATAGAAGTATAATATTTTCAATGCCCATTAGGTCGTAAATAAATATATATGTCTCTGCTAGAATTTCAAGGGCTGCCCTGTGATATTACATTTCTGCAGTGAGTGTGTATGTTGTATGGGAACTCATGGAGTGTCTGTTTATGTAAAGATAATAATAACAATGACTGTACACTGTATGGTGGATTTTAAGAATTAATGCCAGTCAAAATGTTTTAGTGCATCGAAAGAAGCTGTGAAAATATTTATGTAATACAAGAACAAACAGACGAGACGAAAGAATTTTCTCAGAGAATTTATTTGCATGAATTTGCATTGTTTTGTGTGTGTGTGTGTGTGTGTGTGTGTGTGTGTGTGTGTGTGTGTGTGCTATTGCGTGCACATAATAGCATATGAAGGGGTCTGTGGTTCCAATAACTGCACACAACTGCACACATACACATTGTGTCTGATATCTTTAATAAAGGCCAGTTGGCAGAATACCTCATTAAATGCTCTGTCACAAGCCATTCATCAAATCCTGGAACGCAGACATAATAAAAGTTTTAAACACTTCAGTGCCTACCAATAAAATATGCATAGAGTATGTATTGACTCCAATATCTGCCCATTATTACAATCTCAGCTGTAAAGGATCTTAATGTTTGGATACGAGAGAAAAAAAATTGAAGTAAATATTCAGATTACAGTAAAGAAGAAATCTTTAGGGAAACATCACCATCATTTGCTGTCCTCAGGAGAGTGTTGCATCCATTGATGACATGACATGTCATTGATCAAGTGACCATAATTATCATGAGGTCAGTGGAGAGCGTGATAGGCTTTTTTGACCTTCCCCGTCTGAATCATTAACACTGAATGGCCTGTTGAAGTCAATAGGACCAGAAGACAGTTTGCTATGTGGCCTTGTTTACGCATGACAGAGGGTATCATTTTACCACTTTGAGCTTCATTCATTTACTCAGTCATCTTGAGCAGGGAAATCTGATTAGATGAAAATTATTGATCACTGTTCTTTCCACATCGCAAAAGCCATTTCCCAGCAAGAAATGTGTACATCAAACAAGGATTTGGTTAAGACACCAATATATTAAAGCCAAAAATTATGGACCAGCTAACCAAATGGGCATGTTCCTTGTGTCTCTCTCCTTTTTTTAAAAATTCCATATGACTTAAATCAGTTTTCGAAGAATCTCCATAACAGTGATACCCCAAAGTATCTCAACAATAATAAAAACAGATTTGATGGAATGCACTGTTTTTACTAATCCATTCATGCTCTGAAAATACACTGACTATAATTCAGAAATCAAATGCTCTGTGATCCTGGTATGTATTTTATATTTTGTGCAGCATGTCTCCAAAACTAGTAGGAAGTGGGGCTAAATAAAATTAGCTGAGGGTGAGACAGTGTTTGACAACAAAAGAATGAACCATGCCAGGATGTGAAAAAGAGGAAGACAGATGCATGGATAAAAAAATGACAGAATTATGGTCACATGCATTTAATTTGCAAGAGCAAATTCATTTTATGGGAAATACACTGGAACATATATTATGTTTTTATTCAACATAAAAAGGAAGTGTTTATATTGAGCATACTTTGTTAAAGTGTTAACTGCCAACACAAAATGTTCAGACTGAATGTCTTTCAACAGAAATTTCACTGTCAACATTTCATATGTTTTCCCTACAGTATCCTCTCCAGGCATGATTGTTGTTTTGTTATTTATTTTGCAACTAAATATTAGAGCAAAATAAATATTGAGGAATCCAGTGCCATTTCAAATATTGGATGCCTTGAATATTTTAGCAAAAATGAAGAAAATTTGAAAAACTGTGTCTCGAAATCCTCCTCTCCAGTCTCAAAGTCCTGTGCTTTGATCATTAGAATAATTTCTGCCATGTGTAGCTGTCAAATCATTTTCATTGCATGACTTATTCAGTAAATTATTTGTTTAAATAGGCTGCATTCATGTATCCTGTCAATGCTTAATTTATGTACAGGCTATAGGAATTAATATGTTGTGCACTTGAGCGTGTATGATCATGTAATTATTTTTACATGTATACATCAGCACATGGAGCTTTGAACTTTTTTTCCTCTAAATTTTTTAAAAGGCTTGGATACTGCTTGAAATGTTAAAATGCTTCCTCCTGAAGATCTCCATTCATGTGCTGGTCGTATGGGATATATTGCAGAATTCCTGCAGAATTTAGTGGTTCTGCCAGGTGGTCTCCACCCTTGTACCAGACCGTCCTCCTGGTCTTTTTTGAGGACAATGCCTCATTTCTGACATGTATTTTAATATGCATTTATGTCTGTTTTTAAAGTGCAAGATGGCACTCTCCTCGAAGCCTTCTAAAGATCCTTCACATGGGGCACCAAATTGCTCCCAAACTGAAATAAGCAGATTATTTTAGAGTAACTTGAACCCAGAGATGCTGACTTGGATCACAGCTGCTTCCCACTCGAGGCAAAAACTCTCAGAGTCTGCAATGGAGGTCACAGACTTATGCAGGCAGCAGAAGTACATCACAACCATCCCTGCCTGACGGTCACTCAGAAGAGTCATTGAGGGATTTGGTCACAAGCTTTTTCTGCGTTTAACCCCTGCAGCATCTTTACAAAAAATAAAGAGCTGGTCTCTGTTCCACAACTAGCATGGGATCCATAATGTTGCTTACTATTCTGAATTTCCAGAATTGGAAACTCATGCCCCCTGAGCAGTGATAGCGCATGGTCTCTAGTTTTTCTAAAACAGGAGCCATCTGCAACCCAGACTCACTGTCACTGACATCTACACACACACTGAGTGTAGGACATCTTCCCTTTGAGAAAACCATGACTGCAGAGAATTCTTTTCACCCAGTTTTGAACTGGGGACCTTCCTCGTGTGAGGTGAATGTGAGAACCACTACACCACAGAAACAGAAGAGACTCATCCTATCTGCACCTGACACTGCAAAATGCAGCTATGTGCCTCGTGCCCTATACGGGAAGAAGCCAAATCTAAATGATTGGAATGCATCAGCTTTGTCAATGGACTATGGACATTTACTGCATCTCACTCTTTATGTTGGAAGAAAATGATGAGTCCCCGTCTAATGGACATTGCCTCACTTGTGAAAGGAAAATTCACCAAAACTAATACTCCTTCACGTGGGACCCAGAGATGCTGACTTGGATCATGGCCGCTTCCCACTTGAGTGCAAATTGTCGCAGTCTGTGATGGAGTTCTAAGTCTTATGCAGGCAGAAGAAGTACATTACAACCTAAGCCACTACTCCCATTTGCAAACCCGCACTCACTGTCACTTTCAGTGACATCTATGCACATACTGAGTGTGAGTTGTCTTTATCCAGCCTTCCAACAATGCTCTTTATAATACAACATAACGACAAATAAAGATTATGATTCACAACAACTGTCTGTCAGCACAGTTTGACGTCTTTTAGTTTGAGAACACCATAAATGCAGAAAGTTCTCTCCACCCACTTTCAAGCCTGGGACCTTTCACGTTAGGCAAAAGCACTGGCCAGTATACTATGGGAATTGACATGTCCTGTTGGGGCATAATGGGATGGAAATGACCAATGTACCCTGCCCCATATGCATTTTCATTGGAGAAGCCGAATCCAATTGACTGGAATGTGCTACAAACAGTCCTTGGAGAAATCAGAATAGAGATTAAAAACTGGATATACCCACAGATGGCTTTACTTTGTGCACTTTAATTTGTGGGTTCCCATATTTCTACCTTCACTAAAATCTACTTAAAGGTAGTGTATGTAAGAACATGTAGCAATTTACATGTACTAATAAGTTTGTATTAGTATTTAATTATTTTTTATCACCAATGTGCGAACTGATTGTAATGTAACTTAAAAAAAATTAGAACTTCCCTGATCTTCTTGGTTTCCTGTAACAGCTGGGAGACTGATATTTAGAGGATTTGGAACTAATTCTCTGGGAAAATCCAAAGGACTTGATGTTTAGGGTTTGTTCCCAAGTGTCTTGGTAAAGCTTGCTAGCTGGCTAACACCAATTTATCATATAAATGCAGTCAGTGTATAATGCCACGAGAATGGATTAGTTCAATGTCTATAACATACAACCTCTATAGGCTCAAATATAGTTTATAATCAAACTATAATAACAGTTAAATTTTAGTTATCTCATCTATCAACATGATGCCAGTCATTAACTTTCGGTCTTGTTTAGGTCACAAGACCGATTCCCAGGGTGCTCACTTGCACCTACGTATGGAGTGCAAGCTTGTGAGTGAGCAAAAGAATGCGGCCACCGGTGTCATTAATAACAAGGGTTTTCTGAATGTTACATATGGTACCTTTAAAACCAATAGTGTTGCTATCTAAAAATATAACTCAATTGACTCAGTTTTAAAACAGCTGGTAGATACAATAAAGCCAGTCTTAGAGATCCATTCGAATATGGAGACTTTCTGTGGTCAGAGCCAGTGGCGGAGATTGCCATCTTGTACATACCTGAAAGAGAGGATGGTAATGAAGACTTTGTGAACCTGCTGTGACACCAGGGACGCAACATTTCTTCTTTAGACAACATCATAAAAAGCTTATGGAAACAGCTTTTCCAACAGACTACGCAGACTTAGCTGTTGGAGGGGCTCATCAGTGCAGGGTTGTCTATCAGATGCTGTGGATATTTAGTTGATATTGGGCTCCCTACATTGATGGAAACAGTTGTGCATCTATAGAGTAATGGAGTCTGCTGTCCGAAGTCCATTTGAAGGGGCAGAGGGTGTTTCCAATGCATAGTCAGGTGTAAGGGTGAATTTTCACTCTTTCGGTCCATTGAGAGAAGATAAAGGGAATCATACATGGTTTCTGTAGACCTCAGGGTGTATGTATGTGTTCCTCTGTCAGGTATGACACCTTTTGATATATGAACGTGTCATAAGGGTGACTACATGTTTTAATATGTACTGTGAGGGAGGAGTGTTTTAATATTTGGGCTGCTAGAGGGGACTGGAGTGGTGTCTAATGTGATCCTACTCAGCCTTTGTTCTGTTCAAAGATGTAATTCAATCAAACATCTCCACCTCAGTCTGCCTTCCTGTCATCTCTCTCTGTCTCTGTCAGTCTTCCTTAAACACACTAGGCTCAAATTACCTTGACTCTTAACATTTTGAGTAGACATTTAAAGCAATGTTTTATATACCACAAATCCCTCCATATTAGCAGGGTCCTCTCTTTGATCTGAAAGGATAAACTCACACTGAATCACATTGGACAGAAAAATACTGCTGCGCAATCATGCAGCTTCTCTAAACATCGCCAATCAGTGATTTCCCTGCTGGAGTACTGCTTGTGGCAGACAATAGCAAACACCTGAATTTAAACCTGTAGAGAGACCACACATTACCAACAAGTGAATTACCTTTTGAAGAGCCAAACAAGTAACCCCATTGTTTTAATATATTAGCATTCCTAAGAGAGTCTGATCTATTTATTATGGTTATTCAAATCTGCAGAGGCTTATTTGTGTGCAGCAGTAAGATTGATAGCATGCCTTGGACAACTAGAGCACTGCTGGACATAACTGTTACACTGTCTCACAAAGACACAGGCTCCCTCTTTGAATATTGTTCTTCTTACAGTGACACTTTAAATAAAGTATAAGCTTAGCTGGTCATCAAAACAAAAATAATCATGCTAAATTGTTTTTAAGGTAGCTTATTGTTATGCACCTACACTTAAAACAACCCTTTTTACCAAAACAATATGATGGAGTACACACACGCACACAAACAGACAGCCCTTCACTTCCTCTTGACATTCATTCAGGACTTCACATATACCCTGGAATACAATTTCTCCCAACTCTCATTAATCTCTGTATTATCTATAGGGCAGACTTCAGATGGATTAAGGAGGAACTTCAGCAGAGATAATGCATTACTCAGTAGATTTTTTTTTTTTACATTCAAGGTCATCTTGTTTAGAGCATATACAGCAGGTCACTTGGTATAAAAGTCCAAGCCAGTGTTTTAGCTTACCAAAAGTGAAACCCAAATTTAGAAGCTGGTACCAGTTCTACATTATCATTAAAATATTATTTTTCTTAAATGTAATTATATCCTGCAGGGCTGCTTTATTATTTTTTTGTTTTGTTTTATTCCTATCACTCTATGTTGGGAAAGAAAAATTCAATTTAAAAGTCTTTTATGGGCCCCCTACTTTCCTAATTTCCTAGAAAAGCAATCATATGTAACTTTTATTTCTTAAATTATTTTCAGGGAAATAACTGTCATTGGTTGAGTAGTGTCACGCCACTGAAATGAGCCAAGTAAGTCATGAAAGGCCAAAGCATAAAAAGTTTTGGTCAACAGCTGAACACAGTCTAAAACGTTTCCATGTTTTCTGTAAGTTTCAGCAAAGCAGTTTAATTGAGAAATTCATGGAGAATATATATTATTTATAAACTGATGTCTACATATACAATGCACCTGAGTTTTCTATAAAGAACTGAAAATAAATAAGTTAAGTATGTTATTGATAGATTCCTTTTTTTATAATTACAGTGTCCCGATTATGTCAGATCAGGCTTCAGAAATCCATCTACGCAGTTTTGGAACTATTTTCTACCAAAAATATAAACTCCGGTAAGAAAAATCTATCATGTTTGATGTGTGTTAATTTAATCTTTTGTGGTGTGTGTATGTGTTGGATGTATAAATACACGGATAGATCAAAGAGCTGGGTTAGGACTGGTTATTGTCTGTATGGGGGTGCAGGAAGTCTCCATCGTGACTAATGGGTCTCTGCCTCTAATTAGAGGACCACGCACACACAAGGATGCACGCAAACAATCAAACACTGGATATTCTTTCTCTCAATACCTAAAGACAGAAACCCTAAAAGGTTTTGCGTTCAGGTTTGCCAGAACCTCCCAAAGGGTTAGCAGAGACTCCATATCTGTGTCCGAAGATAAACCCACGGCTGAGATTAGATATTAGCTACTGTAAGTAGTAATTGTTTGTTCTCTGAAGCAATAACAGGATTATATCAGTACCAGTAATTGGCCAACAACAGGTGGGCACGTTAACCCCTTAGCTTCACCGACCTAACCTCCAACTCAAGTTGATTTTCTATTCCTCGCTGCCCCCCCCCCACACACATACACCTGTATCATTGTATTATAACATTATATAATTCAGTTTTTTATCCGCTTGTAGCTCACTTGGTGCTCCTTATTTTCATTTTCAACCTGTTTTAAAAGCATAGAGGCATCCTCAAACATTCAGCTATATCAGACTCACCCTTTCTATGCCAGCTGTTTTTCTTCATAATAAATGTAAATAGAACATCTGTTCGCTTTTGTTGTGCAATGTGTTAAGTTAAGCTATTTTGTGTTGCTGCCACTTGTGCTTTTTCTTCCATTTTGTAAAGGGCTGGCTCCCTGCGCGCGCGCTCTCCGCGCTCTCTAATTAGTGCGCGCACGCGTGTGAAGGTGGAGGCTTTGGATGATCGTCTCCGCGCGGCTCACAAGAAACTTGTGCGTCCGAAACTTTGACAAACATCTTCAAATGTCTGTCGCGAAGCAAATATAATCTGATGCCTACGTTGCTCTCGAACTCTAAGGATGTCTGAAGAGGGAGAAGAAAGCGACAGCGGCGAGAGAGCGCACTTCTCCGAGTCTCCCTCCCCGCCTTTGTCTGTCCGTCTTCCCCGAGGATCCCCCTCCTCTCAGCGGCCTCTAGATCTCTTCTCCTCCGCCTCTCCGCTGCTGGGGGACACGGACCCGCCGTACCTCGCCGCCCCGGAGTGTCTTAACCCTTCCCCGGAAAACGAGGAACCCGAGGACTCTCCGCACTTTACGCCGCCAAAGTTCCGCAGGCGCACCGGGGACGCCGCTTCCCCGTCTCTTCCGCGGCAGGATGTGCGGATGGACGCCGTGTGCGACCGCTACGATGACCCCTTACCCAAGTGGAGAGGACGAGGCGCGCCGGGCGCCGAGCGCTTCCAGCACCGCGGACAGAGACTCCACCGGGCTCCGGAGCTCTCGGACTACGCGAACCACTACTCTTTGGAGCACATAGAGACCGAGTTCAACTCCGAAACCCGGCAAACGTAAGTCCTCCTTTTATCATTGACCCACAACTTTCAGTTACCTATCCAGAGACATGATAAATAATTAAGGCGACTAGTTTCGCGGCCTCGTGTAGAGTAAGTGTGCTTATTTATAAACTCTCCAATTTGTAGTTACTCAAAGAGGACACTGGGATATAGTTTGGAAATGGCAGAACTATTCCTATTTGGTTGACAGAATTTAATCAAGAGCAAGTAATCCACCAGGGATGTCAACAAGTAGAGGTCAGCTTTAGAGAGAGTAAAGCTGCCAGGATTTCCGCTGAGCCACCTGCATTTACCTTTCTTTACAGCTTTGGACCAGTGGGTAACACTGTTAACTGAATTTTGTCTTCTGTTGCTGTTATTTCAACTTAACTTTTGCAAAAAAATGCATCATTTCTATCATAGATATCATTGGTTAGTTTCCCAAATAAATGGAATGTCTCAAGCTTCCTTTCTCTTCCTCTCCAACCTCATTCTATTGAGTTGTGTGAGTTTGAATGAATTAGTGGGTCTTTGGGCGTTTGCCACTACAGCCCCTGTGTCCTTGTTATGTTGAGAAAGAGTCTCTTGATTGGTTCCAGTGCATGCATGCATTAGCAGGAGTCAACAGGGATAGTGGGTATTGTGTGTGTGTGTGTGTGTGTGTTGTGTGATAGTCTAAGTAAAAGGAAGGCATCTGGGCAAAACCATGTGACAATGAGCTGGAGCAGACTACAGAAAATGGCTCGCACAGTACATCCCCACAATGTCACAGCAATCACACACACATAGGCACACTCGGAAAACCCTTGTTTGGGAACCTCTCTGCCATTTTGGAAAATGTGATGTCTGTATAATTTCTCACATCTCTCTTATAAATGTAACTACTTCACTGTGACATAAGCGCTCACAAGACCATTTGGTGGACACAGTCCATTGCATCCATGTAGGAAACATCCACAGACACAGAATTTTGCATAAAAATTGACACTTAATGGATATTCATGTAGCTCTGCCGGCTTAGCTATAACTACTAGATATTGAGAATGGCAGGCCTCAGTGGTTGGTCTTTGATCTTCCCTGCTCTGCCTCTTTGATACGCCAGTGTTCAGCCTGCATGGAAAAGAAGCATGTATGCTCTCACTGAAGCCTGAGCAGGCTAAATGTGGGTTTTTGGGAAAGAGAGGGTAAGAGAGGTTGAACATGCCTGTTTCCTTCTTTGATCTTAAAACTTGTCAATTTACTGCTTGACAAAGTGCCCATTTGTGTGCATTTGATAAAGAGATGGTGGGGGATGGGCCCAGAGTATAACTCTTTTCAAGTATTCTGCTCACCCTTGTGCTCTGATAAAGTACCTACTCATTAGTCAGCTCTGTAAATATTCCTCAAAATTTGATTTCACACCAGATTTTTCATCTTTTCTTTTTCTCAAGTTCAGTAAATGACCTAGCGTGGTTGATTGCTTGAACTGATTTTAAATAAGATGGTGCTCCAGCCTCCGAAAGTTTATCTGTGAGAAGGACAACATTTTGTTGAACCTCAAAGTGATTATACAGTGTTTATAAGATATCCAATATATTGTACATATTTTGCTACATTTCTATTACATTTTTCAGTACTCTTGGAATACATTCATTAACAAAAGTTAATGAGAAATTTGTATTTTGTCATATTTTCTTGAACAGAATGAAACTATTGTACGAATACAGAAATTACAGCTATCAGTGTTATTGCTTATTTCAGCCCACTAAAAAAAACATTTACACTACTGCCATTCCAAGCACGCAGTGTGTTCTTAGATTTTTTAGGCAATTATTCAATAGAGCTAATGTAACTCGGTGAACTAAAGTTGAGCCCCAGGTTTTCCTTAGATGAGCAATCTATCCCAACATGAGGCTTTTTCAGTCACCATATTTGCCAGTATAATACAGTCCAAATGTAATATATTTTATGTTTATTTATTTATATTTATGTTAAAGACCTATGGCTTGAAATCCTTGCCTTGATAAGGAAAGATATATGTAATGGTGTATTGGAGTTACTATTATAGTTGGCATTACCAGTAGTAGTGATGCAAGATGGTGCCTTCCTTTTCTGAGAGTCTTGTTGTTAGTAGCAAAGGGAGCTGCTTCCTTGGACAGGCTCTCTGAGGGATTTGTAGCCTCTGAATTGGATGCAGGATCAAAACGAGAGCAGGGTGGACTCAGTAACAGCTGCACTTGCGCAGTTGGGTTGGAGATTAAAGTCAGCTACGTATAATCATATAGTGACTTGCTTCAAATAAATCATTTACACTAAATTAAATACAATGTGAAAATGTTGTTAACACCACTGATCCCACCAAACCACCGCAGCTTTCGGTTACTTTCAAAGATTACTTTAATTTTTCCAGTCAATAAGGTAAAATCCACAAGTCCTTAACACAAGCTGACTATATGCTATCTGCTCAATGGGAAATGTTAGAAAGCAGAAGTAAACAAGTAGTTTTCAAGGGCAGCCAAACATCTAACTACCTAAAGACCCAGATTTTTTTTTTCTTGTTTCCAGCTAGGCAGAAAAAAGACTGGGAGGGGGTATGGTGCAGTTTCATTTTGTAAGAAATGGTAATGGGAGCTCTTCTTACTGTAGCATGACATGTTCTCCTACACCCATATGGGAAATACAGCCTTGTGTAACAATGGTAACATGACAAGTCATTTAGACTTAACAATACTATATGATGGATAATCAGTACAATAACTCACATATTAATAAGCAGACTTACAGATACGCAATCCCTCCTTCATTCGCTCATTTTTCTTTTCATTCATCTCTCTGTCTCTCCTCTCTCCCTCTCTCTCCTACACACAAACACACGCACACACACACTCACACACACACACGCATGCACACTCACACACACACACACACACGCACACTCACACACAAATAGTTTCTCTCTATCTATCCATCTCCACTGTGCCTCCCTCCTCCTGTCTTTGTGACTCTAATTCCACACAGAAATGATGCAGGTAAATTCTATTTCAGATCAGAATCACAAACAGGCAGATATGGATGGAGAGGAAGATAGAGAGAGATGGAAAATGACGATTCATTACTTGTCTATAAGGTTATCTAAATGGGCTTGCAGCCAGACTGTCCACTCATTTATGAGGAATCCTTCAAATGCTTAAGAATATGTCTGTGAAAGAGTGCGCACGTGTGGATGTAGAGGATTGGTAGATATATTAAATACACTTAACAACATAATGCATTATGGCAAAGCAGCAGCAATAGTTATGGCTTTATACCTTTCTGACACAGTCAACAAAAAAACACTATAAGCGCCATAATGGTAGTATTTAATACATGTCTGTTCTTTTGGTTTGCATCACATTTTACAGATGATGTATTTTGGGTCCACACTTAGCATGCGTGTTAATGGTACTGATGTTTTCACACAAGTTTGTTCACCCGTGCACCTTATGTCTGCATACATATTCTTGAATGTGTTCATTTGTGAGTTATTCTGCAATCATGCTTGTGCATGCGCATGAGAACACATTTTTGATAACTCATTTGCGACCTTTTTGGTATAAACACTCAGGACTAGTGACCTCGTCAGGACATTAGCCGCCAGGTCATAATGCGGAAAAACCTCTCTGCTGAGGTCCTGGTTAAAGTTGGGGGTAAGGTGTAAATTGAGGCTAGGTTAAGGGTAGGGTTAGGCGTGGATTGGTTATGGTTATGGTCAGGGTTAGGGTTAGGCTGTTAGGCTGAATAGAAGTAAATGTAATGTCTTGATAAGGATAGCTGTGCAAACGTGTATGTGCGTGTGTGTTTGAGAGAGAGAGAGGCAGAGAGGAAGTTACCTTTTGCCTTTGCCATCTATCACTGATTGGCAGCCTAAGGCATACACAACTGATTGTGTAAATTGAAAATCAAGAACTGCAGATCTTTTATACATGTAATCGCAAACTGACAAAGACACTCTCTACGTCTCTCTCTCTCTCTCTCTCTCTCTCTCTCTCTCTCCCTTTCTCTCTCTCTCACATACACAGAAAAAAAAAACCTGCACAAAACACACACACACACACACACACACACACACACACACACACACACACATGGAATCACACTATCCCACAGTGATTTGCCTTGGTATGCTCTCTTCATCTTTTCAGTTCCACATCCTTTGACGCCCCCAGGGAATATTTCTACCATGAACCGGTTTCCTTTTTCCCTTTTGCCTTCAATGTCCAATATTGAGCCCTCTGTGCAGATACACACACAAACCTACAAAAACACATACACAAATTAAGGCGAATCATAAATAGTTGGATCTACAAATACCTTACCTGTTTTTTTGTATTTAATTTTAGTTGCAGCTCTTATTCTGAAACTGAATTCCATATTTGTAAGGTCACCTCACCGATTCAGATAGCCCAAAGTGCAAAATTTTTTTGAAGATATTTGTCTGAACTGGCTATTTCATAGGCTTTCCAAGGCTTTTTTCCTCTCATTTTTCCAGCATGGGGAACAACACAAAGCTTTTTTTACTCTTTTGGTCAGAGTGTCAGACAAGACAACACATGCAGATAGTGTGACATGTCTTTGTGTTTCTAAAATACAATAGGAGAAATACAATAATACAATGAAAAGTGTTTTGCAGTAACAGGGGGGTGATTACTGGGAGTTCTGTGGAAGCTACATGTAGTTTTATTTGACAAGTCCCTATTGATGAAGAAGATTTGTTACCCAATCTGTCCTGCTGGGATGTGATGCTGTGTGACTATAACACTCCATTTAGGAAGAAAAAAAAAAAAAAAAATATATATATATATATATATATATATATATATATATATATATTGTACAGTGCAGGAGGTGCATGTTCATGCCTGTGTGCATGTGTTGTAAACACAGATTCACCACTGGCCGAAGAGACACTTTGACACTTACTCATAGTGTGAGTTTGTAAAAGCCAGAGCCAATTAAAGTGACAGCTTCATCTCTCCCTTTCCAATCAGAGCTGTTGACCTTAAATGGCCCCGCAATGAGCTTTGACCCTAGTATCGGTTCATTGATCTGGCTGGAGTCACATATATACCACATGTCTTGGCGGAGCTTTCTCTGCGGTCAGAGGAGAAGTCAGTGTTAAACACTCCTGATTGTGTGACAGTAATGACTTTGTTTGCCTTGTTACACTATAGTCAGTTTGATGTACAGCAACTAATGACACTCTCTTTTCCTCTTGGTTCCATCATTTGCTCCCCACTTCATCTTCTTCATCTTCTGAATGTCTTATTCCTCCCTTACCGCCACCTCCATCAAATTAATCCCTGATCTTTGCCTCATCTCACCATTTCCTTCCCCTCTTTACTGTCCCTAGGGTGGAAGCCATGCATCGCAGGCACACCACGCTGAGGGAGAAGGGGCGTCGCCAAGCAGTGCGGGGCCCAGCTTACATGTTCAATGAACGTGGCTCACCCCTCACTGCAGAGGAGGAGCGTTTTCTGGATGCTGCTGAGTACGGAAATATTCCTGTGGTCCGCAAAATGCTGGAAGAGTCCAAAACTCTTAACTTCAATTGCGTTGACTACATGGGTCAGAATGCTTTGCAGTTGGCAGTGGGCAATGAGCACCTAGAAGTGACGGAACTGCTGCTAAAGAAGGATGGTTTGGCGAGGATTGGGGATGGCCTGCTTTTGGCTATCTCTAAGGGTTATGTTCGAATCGTTGAGGCCATTCTTGCCCACCCTGCCTTCGGTGGGGGTCTCCGACTGGCTTTGAGCCCCCTGGAGCAGGAGATGCGTGATGATGACTTTTACGCCTATGATGAAGATGGAACCCGTTTTTCGCATGACGTTACGCCCATCATCCTGGCTGCTCACTGCCAGGAGTACGAGATTGTCCATATCCTTCTGACAAAGGGGGCACGCATAGAAAGGCCACATGACTACTTCTGTAAGTGCTCAGAATGTGTGGAGAGACAAAAGAAAGACTCATTCAGTCACTCACGCTCCAGGATGAATGCTTATAAGGGCCTGGCCAGTGCAGCTTACCTGTCACTCAGCAGTGAAGACCCTGTGCTAACTGCTCTCGAGCTCAGCAATGAACTGGCAAGGCTGGCCAACATCGAGACAGAGTTCAAGGTGAGGTAGTGTCTATGTCTTTCTTTAAATTTTTGCCTATACTTTACTTTTTCAGAGCTGAATGAAAATGTGTAGAAAAATCCATCTATGCCGATCTTTTGGCCCATGCCTGAAAATAATTCTCATTATGGATTTCCTAGTGCGCTCCAAGCTTTTTATTAGTCTTCTGAACTACCTATTACCAATGCAATCTCTCTTTAAGTTTTGGTGAAGTAAGAATTGTACAGTGGAACACTTTATTGTATTATATAAAATATGAGAGATTTTTGTGCACTTTTACTGAGGAAAATGATTGCATACCATATAATGCAGGTACTGAAACTCACCTCACTTCCGTAAAAATGCTCTTGGTTGAAAAATACTGATAGGATGCATGTGTGTACATATGTGCAAGTATTAAAGAAAGTTAAGCTGCACATGTGTGTAATAGTTTATGATGTTGTTTGAAGTGGCTGGATCTAAGGCTTTTACATCTTTGACTCATAGCAGTCCAACACACACACACACACACAGACACACACACACACTCATACCCGCAAACATCATGGTATCTTTATAACCAAAGCTGAAAATATAACCCTGAAAAGTCACAATTATTCTGTGACAAGAATCAAACTTACCAGGGTGTGCCAGCGTTCTCTATCCTGAAACTGGTTTATTGGCTTGGGTTGGGGGGCACAACAGGCCTGCTCACTCACAACTGCACTCGTTTGAGGTGGAGAGGAAGATGAATCCCTGTACCAGACTGTACCAGATAGCAACCCTGGCCGAGATCAGTTGGCTTGGGATCGATAAACTTAGATAAAATTATATGTTTTGCTGCTGCTAATTCATTGTTAGAGCCAGCCCATATGACATAACAACATTATGATGATAGTAAATCTCTGGGTTCAAATAATCAAACGTTCATAATCTTTGTTTCTTTTTCGGTTGTAAATGAAGTCTGCTAATGATCATTATATGGTCAACAGATATTTCATATGATCAAATAATCACTATGTTTTGGCTAACATTCACTAAACAATTATTGAAACACCCAGCCCTTAGGAAAACCATTTAGGTAAGAGATCCAAGTGACTGGAAAATGTTGAAAGATAAGCCATTGAAACAAACTGACTAACTGGAAGAGTCTGTGCTTAATTCAACCAATTCACATGACTTTTATCTTTGTTTTTAAATAAGCGAGAGCTCCACCACCACACAGCTTTTCTCTGTTTTTGGTATGGCAATAGATGTATAAAATGTCTAAGCAATAGTTTCTTCCTTTGTATCTCTTCCAGGGAGACCTGTTAAAAGCCACTGTGCTGGCTCTGTTGCAAATTTTAATTTGTGACAGTTTTATACTGCACAGTTTGAGAAATGTGCCCTTTTCTGTGCATCATCCCTTATTCCCAAAGCCAGCAGAAAGTTTTTTATGAACTGAGATATATAATCCCCTTCTTTCACCTTGAGCCAAATAACACATTTACTGTTAGATTAGTCATATGCATAGTTTATTACCCAGTTTTTTTTTTTATCATGATTTTCTTTCAGTTACTCTTAACAGTTTTTTTTACATTACTTTTAGTGTACAGCGCACACAGTATATAATTAAGGACCACAATTCCATTTTAATGGAAATGTACCAAGAAATTTGCAGGTACATTTCACCCTGAATTGGCAGAAACTGCACAACTCCCACTGATTATATACAGAGTTATATTTATAGTTGTGATCACTGATGTAGAACTTGTGATAATATAATTGTACCAATCAGATTATAATGGTCTGATAATAATGCTCTTTCTGCTTATTTATTTCTCTTTGTCTACCCATGTGTTGCTGCATTTATCCTTAGTTCTCAGTTTCTTTCTGTCTCCATCTTGCTACCCACCTTTGTGTTTGTCATTCAGCCTTTCTGCTTGTCAGTCTGTTCCCTCACTCCAGACAAGTTAATGAGAAGGTCTCACCTGAGGGACCAGAATTGTGTTGGAGCTCATCTGTCTCATTACCATCTTATTATCACCCCCTCTGTCTCCCTGTCCTTCTTCACATCATCCACTCATTACGATAAAATATTGTGCCAATAGCCAGAGACAGTCTTGTTTTATATGGGAAAATAAATGCGGGGAATAATAGTTAGAGTGTAGATTGAGGTTTCATGTGACTGACAATTTATGTGGCATGTGAACAAATCAAACAATGTTTATGCCATTAACAACAGCCATATGACATCCAAGCTCCAAGCTTTCAAACAATATGCAGTACTTAGCAATATGGCCAATACCAGCATGTTTTGAAAATGCAACAGCTATTAGGTTGCAATCCAAACTTATATCCAGCTTTCATTCCATAAAAGCCTCTGAAACAATGTTCCCTCCATAGGACATTGCAGTGATTCTCAGCTCCACTATATTTTTTGGACCAAACGATTTCTGTACCAGTATATTAAAAAATGTGTGGCGGCCTGTGTCTATTTAATCTTATCTGCAATAAATCAGTCTTGTCCCAGTCTCAAATTGTTTAACTACAGTGGTATTTCTTTGAAATAATATTTCAAAATTTTGGTAAATCTGCTTATTAGCTTATTTATTCAAGAAGTAGATGAAAGGATCAATACCACTCTTTTATCTGTACAGTAAATATGCTTCTGCTGCAGATGGCATTAAATTAACAAGCAAAAGGACCGGAAACAGGCAGAAACTGCTAAACTGGCCCTGTTCAAGGTTAACGAAAAACACTGCTAAAAGTAAACAATTTAACATTCTATATACAATTTGTATAAAGATGCTATAAGTAAATTTACCGTGCCAGGCTGGGATTTCTTGTGCGGAGTGAGTGGTGATGGTTGCTTCAGTTTTGTTGTGCTCACACAACAAGAGGTGTAAGCATAATATGCTACACTATTACTTGGAGGGGGTAAATAACTTCCTGGAGTCTTGCTGTCACTTTAAAGGTTGCCAGTTAACCAGCAGAGACTCATGGCTGCGGCATCATGTTGAACCGAAAGACGTGAGATTGGTATAGATCTTCTAATATAACTCTCAGCAACAGAGTGATTAAATGTATTTCCCACAATGTTGAACTATTCCTTCAATGTCGCTTGTAAAAAAGAGAATACTTTGGTCCATATTTAAAAATGCCCTAAAATAACATACTAAAATAAATTAAAAAGGCTCAAGTATTGACTAAGACTGCAAAGACACTATGTGCCTACATAGGTACCGTGGTGCTTCTGCTGAAAGCAGCCTTTTTAATTCAAGAAGCTTCTATATTCAAATTATCCTAATTGTGACACTGAGTTCTCATTATTGCCTGTTTAGGGGGTTTTTTGTTTTTAAAATATATAGCAGCTAATACTCAAGTTTCTCACCAGCACTTTCTGGGTTTCGAAAACGGTAGACACTATGGTAGATATTGTCTGCAAAACACTCAGTACACATAAATAAACACACAAAAAGCTGACGGGTTGAAATTTAAATTATATTGTATACAATATAAGAGACAAACCTTATCACCAAGAGTCAGAAGGAAAAGCCTTCCCAGAGAAATAAAACATTTTTATGTGTTTCAAGGAATGCAAAGTAATCAAAGGCACAGCAAAGGCAGTAGCAACAGAATGAAAATGTTTCATTATAGTTTACATTCACAACAGTCAGTCATACAGATAAACCTGTGTTCTGCATTATAGATTTTTTTTTTCCATCTGAGTCCCAAATTCTTTGTCTATCTCCACTTTGAATAGCCATTTAATCTGGTATAGTCATTCCTTGGCCCCTGAGAAGATAAATCCTATATGAATATGGTTATCCCCTGAAGCTTTATCTATCAACATTAACAGGTCAAAAAATCTATTTGTTAAGCACATCAATTCATAATACCTTTAAAATCTTTGCTTTTGTTTGTTAACATTTTGACATAATACACATTACATGCTAAAGGTTAGTATGTTAACATGTTAACTGTATGTACGAGATCATAATGTAGATAGATCCCCATTTTCCCCATGTCCACTTACACTTACAGAAAATAATAAAATGTATCAAATGTAATCAATGTAATGTAATCAACAACACTTTCTCACCCACTGCCACAAATACATGGCCTCTCACAGTGCCGAGATGAGAGTGCTAATAGTGTTGCATATTGGATGTTGATGAAGGGACTGCTAAAGGCACATCAGGGTCTCCCTACCAACCTAATATTTATCTTCCAACATCTTACTTCTCAACACAGCCCATCAATCTCTCATAACAGCCTCGTGTCACACACAGACACACATTCGATGCTCAGTAAGGCGGAGGAGGTTGTCATTTAATTTTTGAAATCACATTTTTTCACGTTCTTGTATCATACCAAGTTGGATTTTATTTAGTTTCTTTTTGTGTTGTTAGAAATTGAGACAAATGCCGTAAGAGACTGACAGCAAGAAAGCCGAGTCTCTCTTCCTCTTCTTGTCATCCCTCCATCTTACACTCCTCTCCCTCTCTCCTTCCCTCCCTCCACGTTTTAGGCTTGTCTCATGCCCCCATAAATCCACCCATCTGTAACAATTTTCACTCCGCTTCCCACGGGTCTGTCTCTGTTTTCAGTCTCAAAGCATCATTCCTTTTCCTTTATCTCAGTGCCAAAGGTAGAACCCACATCTTTTGAGTTGTGGCTGGATTTTCTATTACATATATTGTATGTGTGTGGTCTCAGCGTGTACTCGTTATTGATGCGTGCATTACAAAGCAAATATCATTGATTAGGAAAGCATCCCTGTACCTGTGCTACTGTAAAGCCTTGCCTTTCCATGAATGTAATTGATTTCTTTCTCTTAGCAGCCAAAAGGCAAAATACACTGCCGTCTTTTCCTTCATGTCCCTTAAGGGTCAATAGATACATGCTGCCATTGCTTGATACCCTTTTGCAGATTGACTTTGAAGATAGTGATGGGCCTTTTGACCAGCCTTCTGCAACATGCCATTCTGATTAACTGTGTTTGATTTTTTTTTTCTATGAATACACCAAAAAAAAATTACAGCTCTTTGTTATTTAAGAGTGCAAACACACTGTACCTCCGCAAAACTGATTACACCATTTTATATTCAAGACAGACACTGTCCAGGTCATGACACGAAGAAACCCCCTTACTAAAAGATTCGAAGCTTGAGAAATGCAAATGATATTCATGGTCAGTAGGTGCACCAGAATACAGTACAGACTCATCATACATGCATAGTTTATCATACCTGCTTGCAGCAAAAGTGTGCCCTAAAAAAAGCGAGAGTAAAAAGGGTAATCTCCTAAGGTGTTAAATAATAATGACTTTGCTGGGGAGACCTGTTTAAAAATTCAAAGAGAGTTGTCATTATCAACACACTGTAAGGGTATATTTCAACAAAGCACAAAAATGGTGGTGAATGCGTTAGGAGAATAATTCCTTAAGGGCTATAAACCTGCTAGAAGCTGCAGTCTGCTGAGTGCTTCCCTGCTCACCCAACTGTTGAGAAACAGATTGAGGCAAGAGAGCGAGGGGAGGTCATGTGAAAAAGAATGGTGAGAAGTAAACCGCTTGGGGGCACAAGCCAGAGGGACAAAGGGTTGAAACCGGAAAACTGGAATTGTGCATTGAAGTGAGATGTGTGAAGTTATGTTTAGCTACCAGGGCTCAGTGGTAAAAGCTGAATTCAATTTTTGCATTTAACAATGTTGACTGACTCATTAAGCAATTTCAAAACATGAATGAAGAAGTATACAGAGCCCCCAAAGTCCTGAAAGACAATATTTTTTATCTTGTGCCCACAAGTTATGATCTGGTGGGCACAAATTAAAAAACTTTCCGGACGTTGAGCACTAAAGAGGATTAGGGTGTCACCACTATATAATTTGCAGATCTCATTACCAACATCTTCTTACTAATGTATGGAGTGCATCCACAGTATCTGCTTCACTCCACCAAGATTGTCAACAGTGAGGTTTACATTAGTTATCCTTCATTTAATTTAAAAAAAAAAAAATGTGGGAAAACAAACACCCCCTCTAGGGGAAACGCTGGCTCACCGGCAGTCATTTAAAAACTTATAGAAAACTGCACAATCACAACTCAACAAGCATTTGTTTCAGTTTATAAACACCAACGTTTTGGACTTTGTAGGATCTGTTCAATTGATAGGATGGTAAAATAAAATACAAATCAGTGTTTCCTTCCACTTTTATCTAAATATTATTAATAGAGCACAAGAAGATTTCACCAGTAACTCTTCTACTACTCTGTTAAATCCCAAGCATTCCTTTACTGCTCCCCTCATACAGACATATATCTTCTTTGTATGAATGGATTGTCCTCCTGTGTTCACACTCTTCCTTTTTATTGTCAACTTTGTGGTGTTTTTCTCAGATACATTTTTCTCAGATGCATTTTTTATTTTTTCTCAGATGTATTTTTTAATTTTTTATTCTCCCTGGTGGAGTTGTTACCTTTGCCTTAGATTTTATTAAAATGCATGAGATTTTAATAAAATCTCAGGAATTTCCATTAAAGATTTAAACTGTGCATAGAACTAAGCGGACAGGAATGTACTAAATGATTATTTGAAATGAGCATTACAAAAACAAAGCAGATCCCTTATTTCAGCTGTATGCCAAACCTAATCTGGTATACGGCACTTTGGTGCTAATCTGGTATACAGCACTTTGGGGCTGTATACCAGATTAGGTTTGCTATTATGATAACACAAGTCAAGTGGACACCCTCCATAGGCAAACACCACTTCTAAAAATAATACAACCCTGCATCAGAGGCAGAGAGCCAAATTTGATGTTCCGAGATAGAAAGGTCATGAACCCAATCCCAATGTCTCTCTTTCCATTTTTTTTACACTCAAGCCATATCATAATTGAAAATGGGAATACATGTGTTTTAGAGGTTGTCATTTATCAAGGAATTAACCAAAAGAAAAAATGTGATGTCCAATGTCATGCGGGGAGGCAAAGAGGGCAGGAGAAGCAGCTACAAGCCATTACTGACAATGAAAAAAAAAAAAAGAGATTTTAAAAAAAACTCAAAGGACTGTAGAGTGACTGACTACAATTTACAAAGGCAAAAACAAGTGTACGCTGAGTTGACAACCAATCACCTGCTACTATGAGATGACGGACAGGACACACAAAGAGGTTTGGTTGATGTGAGCCTATCTGAATCATCTGAAGGACCTTCAAAACAAGAGGAAGAAAATTCAGTTAAGACCAGAGGACAGTAAGAAAAGCTACAAAAAAACGTCAGCTGAAGACGCAATGACGTTCTGATGACTCTTGTTTGCTTATGATGGATGCATGTATACATCTGAACAATGGTTAATTGTCTTTCATCAGCTGGTGACATGACCAATTTAAAGTTAATGTTTACATTGTCTTGTAACTCAAACTTCTCCTCCCCACTAATTTATCCACCCTTAACCCATACAGAACGACTACCGTAAGCTGTCCATGCAGTGTAAGGACTTTGTGGTGGGTGTGTTGGACCTTTGTCGGGACACAGAGGAAGTGGAAGCCATACTGAACGGTGACGTGGACCAGTGCCCCCCAAGCCCCTACAACCGACCCTGCCTCAGCCGTGTTAAACTGGCCATCAAGTACGAAGTCAAAAAGGTAAAATGGCCAGAAAAATAACTGATGAATCAGTGAAAAAAATGTGGCAGTTTCAGTTGCAGTTTATAGTAACAGTTTACATTTTGTTCACATTCCCTGAAACTACACAACCTGAAATCTTGTTGCAAATATCTACTGTTAAGAGGCTGTCATGTAACTCCACTGCCTCATGAACATGGCTGATGCAAATAACATGTTCTTTAGCACAACTTCCATAGTGGGTAAAAGGTATCTTAAAGTGACTTAGTGTGTTTATTGTCAGTGCAGGAAGTGGGTTCATAATTAGTGGAAATAGGGTGTATCTCCAAATGCAAACAAAAGATGCACATAGGTTCATATATTTTTAAAAACATACATACACACTACCCAGCTTGTTGATTTGATATGAGAACTTGTGAGAAGAACCACGTCTCCACCCTGCCAAGAGTTCTTGAGTAGGACCCTGCATCTATACCAGCTACTTTCACTGACATCCCTGTGAAGGAAGAGAAGTTTAAAGATGTCATTAAATGGATGAATGAAGAATCGAATCACATTACAAAATTAGGATTAGAGCTGGTTTTATATATTCGCTCAAATTCAAATTAGATACAGTATGTGCCATAAATTAGTAATATATTATGATGAGGATTGAAAGAATGTCAAATGTGTTTTACTGCAGTGTTTTATGTGTAACTTGACTTTCTCATTTCCGTGTAAGTAATCCAATGTATATGAGTCGTTTTGTGCACATGTACATAAATTATGTTTGTGTATTTTCGTGCGTGTGGCCACAAAGGGTGCTTTGTAAAAAACAAACTAGCCTCTGTGTCAGAGAGTTAATCCCTGCTGAGCAGAGGTGTTCTTACTAAATGTCAAACCAAATCCCTTTGCCCCCTTTCACTCTGCCATACACTCTCTTTCTCAAACACGCAGGTTCCTGTTTGACCTTCATGTGCTATATGTTTTCTCTAATCAAGTAAATCTCTATGTCTGTGTGTGTGCATGTTAGTGTGGTAGTGTATGTGCATGCAGTGCATGTGTGTTCCGGGCAGTACACAGCCTGTTTGAGTTGTGTTTTTATCCTGTACAAGAGAGCGTGACCAATACTCTGGGAGCTAATTACACAGGAGGAGAGGAGAGAGGGAGGGACAGATCACCATGGAAACTAGGTGGAGCATGACTGTGTGATGCATGTTGCTGGACGCAGGCAGGGTTCATGTCATGGGTCAGTGGGTTGAGAGACTGGTCACTGGACACCAGAGGGAAACTATGTTAACTGTGATTTTGTGTGGAATTGGGTGTGTGTGGTTTCCCTCTGAATGCAAAAATGACTGAGTGCACATATACACATTGTTAGCATGTGCAATTCAATCCATTGATGTGAGCAGAGGATGTCAGTCGTTAATTCAGATAAATCCTCCCTGACTGTGATAACAGAGGCTGATTGGTTGCTCAGATCTTAAATGTGAACGATAAATAAGACACAAACACAGATTTTGATCGTTACACTAGTTGACCGCCTACTGAGCATTGATTGCTCTGTTGTCCACATCCTTCCTCCAGCTGGAACAAAAACATCTATCCTCTCCTGCCTGACCAGACCAGTGGTAGCTTTTATTTATCACATCCTTCCTTGGAGTAATATCATCAACAGATGCTGAAATACCAGGCCAAGCCCTATCTAATAAAGCAAATGTGCTTCAGTAATGAATGTGAACACTCAGTGCTCCTCATTTGTAGCCTGCTTTATTTTGTATACTGTATGTTAAATTGATTTCTCAACCTGTTAGGAAAACAGGCAGCTGTGAATATAAGCATGTTGTGAATAATATTTTATTGTAATGAATTTACAATAGATTTGCTCTAAATGTAAAAGTAGCCTGCACACACAGTGACTTAGCAATATCCTGACAATTAACATAAAGAGGAGTAACGGAAACCTTCCTCATACATACAGTATCATTTAGAATTTCATTAATTTTACATCATTGCATTCAAAGCACTTTTTGTACCGTGTGCCTCATGCATTTCCAATATAAAGGTAATCATTGCTATTGCATTACTGCATACGTTTTACTGCACAGAAATTAAGATATTCAGTCTGCTGCTTTTGGCATGAAAATCTTAACAGGATGTTCGGGTGGAACATCTTCCTCACCATCGCCGTTAGCTTATTTGAAAAGACAGCAGAGCACTAGCTTGGATGACCATGACCATAGTATCTCAAAGAAAAGAAACACTGGATTTTTTTCTCTACATATGTTGGAACCCAAGATAACTAGACCTCTGGTGTCAGCCTGTAAATAAGGCAGCTTCTTTCTCTATGTGACCACTGGGCAATTTCAGTGCAGCTCTCAGTGATTCAGTAAAAAGTTGTTTGCTCAGTATGCTGCTGCTATATAAACACTGTACTCACCCCAGAGGTATCCGTAAAACAAACTGAGAAAAAAATATGAATGTATTATGAAAATACATCAAGAGAGCATATTATTATTGATTCTCTGGAAATTTCTTTATTGACGTCTGTTTGCTAATTGCTCCTCTCTTCCCTATCCCTCTCTCTCGCCTCTCCTCTCTCACCTTTCTCTGCCTTCTGACCATGTCTTCTCTTTTGTGCCCCTCTCTCTCTCCAGTTTGTTGCTCATCCCAACTGCCAACAGCAGCTGCTGACTATCTGGTACGAGAACCTGCCTGGTCTGAGGCAGCAGTCCATCGGTGTGAAGTGCTGGACAGTGCTGGGAGTCACTGTAGGTCTGCCCTTCCTGGCCATCGCATACTGGATAATGCCATGCAGCAAGGTATGAACATGTACTGTATGTTGCTCTTCATTTCTTTGTCCAATCTGAACCAGATTTAAACTCTCTCTCTCTCTCTCTCTCTCTCTCTCTCTCTCTCTCTCTCTCACACACACACACACATACACGCACACACACACAGACAAACACACACAGACACACACACACAAACATTTATACTTCTATCTTTGTGAGGGGACTTATTGACATAATGCATTCCCTAACTAAATGCCTAACCCCGACCAGCTAAAATGTCCTCACAACAATGATTTCAACACAAAATTTGTCAACACAACAAGAGAAAGACATATACAAACACACACACACTCACACACATGCACATACACACTCACACAACCCCACACACAGAACCAGACAGACACACTACTTGATGATGAGACAGAGGATTATCAAGGTTGATGAGCAGATTTGCATAACCGCTTAGCTCTGTCATATTGTGTCACTTCACAGATTATAATTTGCTTGATGCAGTATTAACAAAGTGTGATAAAGTGCCTCAGAGCCCTAGAATCAAATAGTGGTCATACGTTACCCTTTAAATTGGAAATCTCTAATGTTTTAACCATAATGTTTATTTAGTCTGTCTGTGTCTTGTCTGTGCTAGAGCAGAGTTTGTCATTAAATTTGGCCGCATGTTCATGGAACTCTGAGAAATAAACCTAATACTTTAAGGAGCCTGAGAGGTTTGCGCATAAAGAAGTGAGGCAAATCTTGGAAAAATATGTTTCAAACATATGAGCACACAAATTCACAGTGAAGAAGTGGACTGCAGTATGCAGCAGCAGTTGTTGGAGAGCTTTCCATGGAGTTTTGATACTGTTTTTCACCGTGAGGCAGGTTCAACAATAAAATTGTAACACTGTATCTGAACTGAATCCAAGCCTACATACAGTAAACTGTGCTATGATAGAGCAAGCTACAAGCCACATTTTGAGTCTACAGCAAATGTCTTTGACTCAGGTATAGTAGATTCTTGATGGATTATCACTTAAGCATGTAGATGCCATCATGTTAGCTGTTGATTGGACTGTAAAAGAAAAGAAAGAGAAGAAAAGAACTGTGAGGAGCTACTGATATGTTAGCATTCAGATGAAAGCACTCCTTATCCTAAATAAAGCTGAGGATGATAAATTATAATGGCAATTCTAAGTGTAGAACTAATCCTAACAGGCTGGGTCTGTGATATCCTAATACTTGCCTCTGTAAAGTGGATAATCCTCATTTAGTCTACAAAATGGCCTTGTCCCTCCCTCAGAGTAGACTTTGCATTTGGCCGCACTTGTGCATAAAAGGTTCTAGGAACAAAGATTATTATTTTTATTTATTTATTTCTTATCAACGCAACAACTTTGTTTTCTGATGTGCCCCTTTAATCTGCCTAGGTCTGCTAGTGGAGTACACATGTTCAGTAGAATAAAAAGAGACTAACAAAGAACAAACAGAACATTAGAACACAAAATAGCACCAGAAGTACTTACACCATAGTACTTACAAATACAAACACCGCAACAAGCTTCTGAATTGAGTATGTGTGTGTGTGTGTGTGTGTGTGTGTGTGTGCTATGATTCAGAAAAAGCGTTGTGGACCATTGATTGTTAGGTATGACTAATAAATTAGTCATTTTCTAGACTAAGAGCAGGAGAGAGTAGCTGTTATCAAGTGTGTGTGAGAGGACATTATTATTGTTATCATTTTTATTATTATTAATCATTATTACTATTATTATTATTAGTAGTAGTAATAGTAGTAGTAGTTCTACTAGCAATAATACTACTACTACTACTAATAATGATTATAATATTACAGGCATAATTTTAATAAGACCAATTAAATTAAATACTGAAATTTAAATTTTAGATGTTGAACAGGCAGAACTACAGAGGAAAGGATAAAAAAGCAATTTAAACAAAATCGATGTTTATGCACGCTTGAAAACGATGTGAGGGCAACTCAACAGAGACAAAAATGCATAAAATTATATATAAAATCAATGAAGACAGTGAATGATAAAATACATATATAAGGACAAGTGCAGGTTGCAGATAGAAAGTTTTCATATTTTTTGCTTGATTGTGTGATGTGTGTCATTTTACACCTGGTACTGATCATATAGTGTTTGTCATCTCATCAACCGCTCATCTCTTACACCTGATATCATTCTCCATTTTTACAGCACCACAACAGACCATAATCAGAACCTCAAAACATATTACATTTTATATCAGCGGGGAGAGCTGAAGAATATGTTGATATTTTTGTTGTTCAGAGATAAGTAGCAAGTCATTGAAGGCAGACAGAGTAAACATGCCTAAATTTGCTTTGAAAATCTCTTTAAATAGAAAGATACATGATGTTCTTTGGACATGATGAAAAACTGATGCATATTTTGATACAGAATGTTTCTTATTGATTGGAAAGCATGAAAAATTGGACTGGGGGGCATGCAGAGAGTGATGAGACAAATAATACGTGTGCACATGAGAATATACTGTGGCCTTTCATGAGTGACAGGAAAGAGATGGGACATGGAATAAAAAATAAAAACAAGTGATGATAATAAAAAGGGAATGGAATGGGAGTCGGATCCCCTTCCTCCTGGAACAAGCAGCATGCTTTAGCCAAGAAATAACTCTGTCTCAGTATTTGATTAAATTTATACAGCACAACACAAACAGCTTCCCACGAAATTCTATTTGTCTCATTTCATTATTGATGAACTAAAGCTCCATTAATTAGAGAGTCAGAATTTATTTAAGCAAGTTGATTTACACAATTCTGTTAAAATTAGACCATCGCAGAGAATTTTTAAATCGTTACTGAACAAAATGCAAATTTATTATTTCAGCTTTATTATTCATTTTCTTTTATATGTTGTCACAGTTTTAGGCCAGTGGGCATCAGTGACTTTATTTATTTCATGTAATTATAGCTGTTTAATACACAGTGCATAATTACGGTGAGACGTGTTATGCAGTTAAGTGTGAGGAAAGACGACTAAATCTACAAGTAGTTACTAAGTACATGATACAGAAATTATGGTAAATGACATCCTAATTTTCAGACATTCTACCCCTACTACTGGCATGATGTAGGGGCTATTTATTAAAGGTAACTGTACCAGCTATCACAATCAGTTTGACATAGGTTGATAGGTTGACATATATAAATGCTACATATTGCTCCCACACTCTCATACTAGCTAAAGATTTTTTTTTAATTATTTTTCCTCTGGTCTGTCATCCATTTAATTTACTCTAGAGTTTCTTTGCATGCAAGCTCTGATCCCACTGTGTGGGGTTTGGTTCATTTTATTTACATTTAAGGTTTCATTTGTCCTCCCCCCGGCATCTCTGTCTTTCCGTGTTCTTTTTTGTCCTTTCCTCTCATGTCTCTTGGGAGATTGAATCCCAGGGCACTACAAGAAATGAAGTCCAATCAATACAAACAGGGCAATGTCACAATCCATTTATCAGTGATTGAATAATTGGACATTATTGAATAATCTTGCAGCTCCTTAACCTTTATCAGTAAGGGTGCACCCACAAAACATTAGACTTAATTAGAAAGCAAAGATGCTTTGGTGGGGGAGTTGTTAGTGTAAAACATATATAGTCCGTTATGTGATTGGAAGTTTGATGCCTGACCAGTTAAATAATCTATATCGGTAAATGGGATTGTGTATCTGTGTGTGAGTTATGATGAAAGAAGTAACAGTGAGAGACTCAAAAACATTTTAAGAGTGCCCCATAATCTACTGTTGTTTGAAGATAAAATGTACATTCAATATATCTACATGATGACACCAGGCTCTGCCTTGATAATTAACTATTCACAGCAGAGGTTTTCCTGCACTAAGTGTATGTTAGGTTTGATTCTCCCAGGTGAAAAGAATATAATAGAATAGAGTAGAATTCAATTTCTTAATAGAATTAGGGAATAATAGAGGACAGCAGGTTCATTCTGGCCTCCTGAGATTTCCATTTCACACTAAACCATTGGAGGAGAGAATATCATATATCACCATCACACCAAAGAAAAAAAGAAACACATGGGGTTGAAGTCTTCAAGTAGTGGTAGGCCTGATCTAAGATGACCATCTCATTTAAGCTGCAGGCTGAAATAGATCAGCATTATCACCTATACGGCTGGGAGAAATGAAGAGCTGTCCTAGTGGCAGGAAAGGTTTAGAGGAGGTTTTGCAGGGTTAAGATTTATTGGACAACCTCTTCCCATATGGTTTAGTAGTTCTTGTGGCACGGGAACAGCTATTGAATCTTATGTGTTACTGTGCATGCAGAGATTCGAGATATCCAGCGGGTAGTTAATATCGAACACAGCAGGTTTAGAGAGTAGCAAATGTTGGGAACTGAGACATCTGTATGGAGTTGGCAGTGTGTCTCTATGTCTGTCTCTTTGTTTTCGTGTGTGCGCACAGATGTGTATTTGTCTGTAAAAATGGTCCCTGTGTGTGGTAGTATGTTTAAAGCTCCTTACATTGTCTCCATATGGTGCTTTTCTAGAAAGTCTTGTTTTTTGGGGGGCATCCGGGTACTCTGGCATAATGTTGCTGTGAAAGTGATGGGTTGTTACACACATCCATGAATCGCAACAGATGCCGTTTGCCTACTAAGATGTTTGTGTAGTGGTCCTTTCAAATTTTGATCTCTGAGGACCAAAATCTCATTAAATGTGCAAAGACCATGGATTATCTCAGTAAAAATAAATGTTTTGTGAAAGTGAAGTGAAAGTGAAATATGTTTGTTCAACATGAAACAAACAAACACAGATTTTGCAGACTGCTGCGTTGGCAAAAACAAGTCAACACAACAGCTTATCAAATATGGAAAATGTCTAATGGTATAATGTGTTTTGACATTCTACTAATCCTGAAATTGATAAATGACTGTGTATAATTAAAGGTGACAGACCATGGAGAATTACCGTGGAACATTCTGCATTTCTTATCATTTCCTGTTATTTGTTATTAATTTGCTTCCAGCTTGGTCAGATCCTGCGAAGCCCCTTCATGAAGTTTGTAGCTCACGCTGTCTCCTTCACCATCTTCTTGGGTCTGCTGGTTGTCAACGCCTCTGACCGCTTTGAGGGTGTCAAGAACCTGCCCAATGAGACTATCACAGACCACCCACGACAGGTGTTCAGGGTCAAGACCACTCAGTTTTCCTGGACAGAGATGTTGATCATGAAATGGGTGCTGGGTGAGTAACCTCACATACACACAGTCACACACTGTAGCTCTGTTTGAATTTCTGCACAGCTGCAGCCATTTTAAATGCAAATAGATGTAAGAGAAGCACTGTCATGGCAGATTCTCCATTATGATAGGAATAACTTTGATGGTATATAAGATAGTCAAGGCAAAACATTTTCTAGGTGGAGTTTCTTTATAAATTTTGTTTTTAATCAATATGGATGTACCCTATCAAGATTCTAGGAAGAAGAGTTTATACTGATATTTCTACCAAGGTTTCATAAAGCTTTGATGCTAAATATCTTCTAAAAAGTCTACAACATGATACTTTCCCCATAAATCAGAAAAGTTCTTGGAAAGAGTCAGGAACCTTTTTTTTGCCTAGCTTTGATATGGGGCAGAATTAAAGATTAATGAAGCATCATACCACCCAAGTGGATGAAAGCCAAGGCCATGGCAATACAGCAATTCATTCTCTTTTATCTATCAAAAGGTCAAATATAAGTTTCTCAGTTAGATGTAACACAGGCCTGACTTGTTAAAGCAGCAGCACTGCAGAGTTGTAACCATAAACTGGATGGAAATTTGAAGATTGACCTGAGAGGTGGTGCTGAACAACAGGGGTGAAATGAGTACTGGAAAATTCCACTCAAGTAAAAGTACCGTTACTGAAAATAAATGTTATTCAAGTAGAAGTAAAGTTACTTGCTCAGATAAAAGTACAAGTTAGAATGTAGTAAATGTTACTACATTTTTAAATTGTAGGGAGAAGAGGTGTAAAGATGATAACACTATAACTCTAAATAGTCTTGGTTGAAATTATTGGCACCCTTTAATTCTAAGTACAGAATTCAGAATATCTGCATGGTCAAAAAGGAAAAGATATGACCGACTGTTTTAAACTGGCTAACAGTGAATTCTGACCTTGGTCCCATTGAAAACCTTTGGAGAGAGATGGAATTCGCCACTTTAAAAAGGATTCCTGCCAACTTAAAAGAGCTTGAACACATAGCAATGGAAGAGTTGTAGAAACCACCAGCACACAGGTGCAACATCTGCATCAACCTATGAAGACTTTTCTCACCGAGTTTCTTCTTGGCGCCACATCCTGGAAACGTCTTAACGGTTTTATGACTGTAACTAACTACATGATAACATTATGTACTATTGAAACAAGAATTTCGTGATCTTTGGCGATCGCCTTGCAACCTTTGGAATAGTTATATTTTTTGATAATGACATTTCTGATGCTCTCAGATAGCTCTCTTGTCTTCACTATTGTGAAAAAGGAAACCTTTATTCATTGGTTAGTTCAGGTCACATGAACACTGAAAATTAACCACAGGGGTACTTTTTTTTGTTTCTTATTTGGTTTGAGGAAATAATTTAAATTCATCAAAAGGGGCTAATTATTCTGTCACACGTACATTTTATGTCTGTATTTTTTATTTCAATAAATTCAAGAATCAATTTTTCTAATGTTGTTCAGTAATTTTGGACATTTTTAAAAAATATTTCAAAATTTTGTACTTATAATACAGATGTGCCAATAATTTCAACCAGGACTGTACAAACTCCACAGAGGCTACTTAGCTCCACTGTACAGCTAATTACAATAATAGGCTATTTATTGCACTAACCTGTCTGAAAGTCACTTGGTGAGTCTGCTACGAAACAAAGTCCTACACGATCTTCTCTGAATTTAACTGCTCTGCCGATTCATTCAAATACAACCTGTCCACTCTCTGGTCTCACTGCACTGAAGTTTTCAAACACCAGGCTGAATGAGCTCTGTTGTCACAACAGGAGTTGTTAGAAACAGCAGAAAGGTGGTGCTCATTGATGGTAGATGGTAGAAGTTAGCATATCATGATCCACTGTCACTATTTTAGTATGTAATGTGTAGCCAGACCCAGCATGCGCCTGTTGATCACCGCAGGTGTGTTTGATTTGGGACATTTGCCGTGATTGGCGGCGCAGAAAACAAATCAGTGGTTAATTAAAGCAGAAACAACCTTTTTTTGATCTATGCTGAGGATTCTCTAGTCATTCCTGCATATGACACCACCCCTAATTTTATTGCATAGTTAGAGTCAGCCACGATGTGAAAGCAGCCCTGGCACCCTCTGACACTGGCTCAGTGTATGTAAACATTTCGAACATGTATGTAGACCATGAGCTGAGAGCTGCTCCTCTCTTAACACAGAACTCTGCCCTCCAGCAGCCACAGACAGTAATGCTGCAGATTCACCGGCAGCTTCTTCTCTGCTCCGCTGCCAATGATTTGGCTCCTTCATTTGTTGAGTTCTCACACGGTTAATCATAACTTCATCACGTGACTCTTGGTTTTGCGCTGTAATTATTTCAACTTAAAATGTAGCAAAGTAAAATACATGAGTTAGAAGAATATTAAAGAGTGACATTACTTATTTATAAAAATACTCCAAAAAGTACAAGTACATGAAAAAATGACCGTAACAAGAATAAGTCCTGATGAGGAAATTTTAGTGGGAGGGATAGAAAGAAAGATAAATGGGGGAAAGAAGGTTCAGCTAAGGGAGACAGATGAAAGTAAAAGGAGGAGTGGAGCATGTGGCATTCGAAATGCCAGGCCTGAAGAAACAGTGAGATAGAGGGGGAGACAAACAGACAAAGACAAACTTGACAGATAAATATTCCATGGCCATATCTGTCAAAACTCAGCTGCTTCCCATCTGCTGATGTTCTTCGTTCCACATACACACACCCCCCCCCACACACACACACACATACACACATGAATATAGATAACATTATGTGTGAGGTTTGTGTAAGTTGGTGCACACCTGGCTGTTTTTATTTCTTTACATGTGCTTGTGTTTGTGTTTCTGTGTGAGTGTGTGTGTTTGCAGTGAGGGGTTGCTTACAGAGACCAGGGTAATTGTAATTCCAGCATCATGCTTTGAAAGTCCAGTAATTGTGAAATAGATGATAATGATCAGGGTGCCTTTTCAGTAATTTTCTCTATGCTCTATGTTTTGGCTCCACATTGAGAAGGATAGACACTAAGTGTAGGTGTGTGTGTCTGTGTTGTACATGCCTGAGCTACAAGTGGGAAAGTCTGAGTGTGTTTGAGTAAAAATGTATAAGCTTTGCTGTCAGCATCTTTGTGTGTATGTTTTCTGTGCGAATGAGCGCCTGTGAACCTCATTAATAAAATGTATCTATATGTTGAAGCATTGATGTGTGCTTTAGCGTGTGTGTGTGTGCTTTAGCGCGTGTGTGTGTGTGTGTGTGTGTGTGTGTGTGTGTGTGTGTGTGTGTGTTCATGCATCTGTGTGTCTTCCTCAGGTATGATTTGGTCAGAATGTAAGGAGATCTGGAGCGACGGGCCAAGGGAATACGTGATGCACCTTTGGAACGTTCTGGATTTCGGCATGCTGTCAATCTTTGTGGCATCCTTCACAGCACGCTTCATGGCATTCCTCAAGGCGTCCAAAGCTCAGCAGTATGTGGACATGCACGTACCAGATGAAGACCTCAGCAATGCCTCACTGCCTGATGAAGTCGCTTACTTTACTTATGGTAAGCAGTTACTCTAGAAACACCCAACACTCCTCTCTTTTTTTTCTAGCAATTGTGACTTTCTCTATTCGCGATAACTATTCTTCTGATGTTTATTCTGCTCTTCTATGGCACGAAAATGTTAAACAGGATCACTTCTTATCTACAAGACTGTTTTTTTTCCAGAAAAATGGCAATTTGACACTACATGATAAAATGTAGAATCTTTCATGTACTATGTCAGTCACTGATAAGGTGAAGCGAATTAGATATATATTTGTGTTAAAATCTCATGAATAACTAAAAACCTGAGATGAGGTGCACTTAAAGATGAGTGTATTTGTTATTTAGATAAAAATGTTATCATTGCATACCTACCTACCTTTCAAACATATTTGAAATGTGGCTGCAATATATTCATAACAAGAAAAGTCAGCAAGGATATACAGTGTTTGTGTGTGAGTGAGTGTGTGTGTGTGTATGTGTGTGTGTGTGTGTGCATGTATGTGTGTGTTGCTGTGTGTGTGTGCACATAAATGTATGTACAGGCAGACATAGACCCCACAGAGAAGCAGTGAACATTCTCTAAATTTGAAAATTCAAATTATATTCAAGCTCAATATAATGGGCATATAGATTCAGAACCCATCTTGGACAATCATTGATACCTAAATTCCCTACTCTGTCTAAAGAGCTTTCCCAAATTGGAAAAAACTTTAAGAACACAGAATATATTAACTTTTCATTCATGTCCAGACCATAAACATCTCCTCACCATCTGCTAAAACCAGCAGGCTACTGGAGTGAACACTTCTTAGTGGCCTACTAAGGGAACCTTCATCAGTGCTGCCATCTGGTGGTCTGACTCTGTCACGACACATCCGTAGATACATGAGTGTGTGTTGTAAATTATTGCAGTGTCAGGTATAATCCTCATTACTCATAAGTCAGCCAGTTTCATTGTGTGTTTTGCGATGACAAAAGAGGCATTCGTTCATTCTCAACGTGTTCTGAGTTGACATATGACATATGACATATGTGTCCTCTCCTTGTCCTCGATGGTCAGAGTTTAACAGAAAATCAGTAAAACAAACTCATTGCTTTGCTCTCTTGTTTGTGGCCCTCGCTTTATTGGTCTCCCCTTGTATAACTTTTTTCCATCAAGCTCAGTATCTTCTCTTTCTATATTTGTTGTTGTGCCTCTTTTCCTGTCGTTTCCTCTCTGTCCTTACTTCTTCCTTGATGTGTTATCCCTTTATCCATTCTCTATACTGTCCACAAATCTCATACTCACTGCTTTCCCTCCTCCCTCTCCTTCTTCTATCCAACTTTCTTTTTTCCATCCTCACTTAATCCATCTTCTTATTGTACATTCTCCTCCATCAAAGCACATGCAAACACTGAGATCCCACTGTATCCAAATGTTTGCTCTGCACATACTGTCCTGTGACTAGCAGATATTCAAAAGAATCGGTACATTACATAATGAGGTAACAGTCTAGTTTATTCTCTTGTATTAAGCACTACATAAATATTTAACCAACGGTTTGTAATATACTGTAATGTAGCTGTGGGCAGTATTAATGCTAAATATGGGAGATTAAGTAAAGTTTTTACCAAAAATATTATTAAATCAGATTTAGACCCTTTGATTCAATTTGATATCAGAAAGATATTTAAATCTTGAATGAGACCATGAAGGCACTTGTGAATTATTCAGCATTAATTTTGGAGCTATACTTGTCTACTTGATTCATCAGACTTTAGAAGAAACAGAGGGAATTCTTTTATTGTCCAAACTGTCAATGAACCAGTTTGCCTCAAAATCAAATGATTATACAATGATCTCTGGTGTGACTCTGTGGTATCTCATTAACACTGATTACACATTATACACCTATTCAGCCACTTGTCTTTCTCTGTCTCCTCCTCTTCTAGCCAGAAACAAGTGGCGCCCATCTGACCCCCAAATCATCTCAGAAGGCCTGTATGCCATCGCTGTTGTGCTGAGTTTTTCACGTATCGCCTATATCCTGCCAGCCAACGAGAGCTTCGGGCCACTGCAGATCTCTCTGGGACGCACAGTCAAAGACATCTTCAAGTTCATGGTCATCTTCATCATGGTGTTTGTGGCCTTCATGATCGGCATGTTCAACCTGTACTCGTACTACCTGGGAGCAAAATACAATCCTGCCTTCACAACGTAAGTTATGCCTTATTTTTCTTTATCAGTCTTCAAACATATATAAACACTCTCACAAAGGCACACACAGTGCAGCTACATGATGAGCTGATGCTGGTCATTTTACATCAGAATTGTCTTCAAAAGGAGATGAAAAAATAATTCATGTCAAGAGAATCAGATTTGGGTCCCAGGTTACTATTACTGCTAGACAAGGCTATATAATAAGGAAATCCTCAGGACAATATAAACTGTCACATGTTCTCCTCGATGAGACTGTTTGCTGGGTTCATTAAATCCATGATGCTTTATCAGTGGCAGAGATCAAACTTTAATATCCCCTCAGGCCTAACGCTGGCAATCAGGCTATCTGGTTAAATGTAATAAGGAGAATGTTGAATGGGATGCTTCCCTCCCTAAAATCTATAACAAACACTGGGGAATTGCTGTTATATCTCACAGCTTTAAAAAAATTGTTGGTAGGAAACTAACCATTTCCCCAGCACCATTTTATGTTTACTGTACTGTAGAGGAGAGTTCCAAATGCATCAGTGTTGGTATGATTTAAATGCCTAATGTTTGATAAAAAAAAAAAAACAACAGCAAAAAAAAGAAAAACTTCTTTTGGAGATTTTTTGACAGTATCTCAGAAGTCTCTGGTGCCAGTCCAAACTATTGGGTACAGTTTCTCTGTGGCACAAGACCTTGCTCATCATTTAATTAAGTGCCCAGGTAAAGTCAGTTTATTGTACATATCCTTCTCTCCATCCTGGCAATGAAGCAAAATCTATCCAGCATGAACACACTGTAAAGGAGGTTTATAAAAATCTTTGTTCAGGCCTCTGTATTCTGAGTCAGACAGATAAAATGGCGCAGGCTATTCTTGTATTTGACCGATTAATTAGAACTCATCCAACTCAAATTACAACGGAGCCGAACAACGTGCAGTACCATAAACGCACTTTACCTGCTGAAGTGTTGGATTCAGCTTAATTATTAGGGTCACTCATTTCAAAGGGTAAAGTGCACATTTTAACCAGAAGAGTCAATTTGCACTTAAAAGCTGGAGTGCATAAAACCAACCATGCAATTCTTTCAATGGTTTAAATCAGGAACAAGTGATTCAAAGTCTGTTAAAAATCTGTTTTACTGCAGAATTGCAGTTGTCTAACACAGTAACACATTCAAGTTGTTGTGTTAGACTGTACGTCAGCCTGCTCGTAAAGCAGTCAACCCATCCAACAAGTCCTGCAACAGATCAATATGAGCTATAATGCATCTGCCTCCTTTCTTCATTTCAACATATTCATATCTCTGCCTGCCCATCCTTTCACTTAAGCTGCAGTATTGGTGGATCTTTCACTGTCATTGTCTGATATTTCTAGGAAAGTTATCCATCTTGGGCCACTGACAGAATCTTTCAGCTGGTCTGTTTATCATCATTCATCTAAAACTCTCTTACATCTCTCTGTCACATTGAGTATAATTATTCATTTTCTCAGAGTTGACAGATTTAATCTACAGATTTAAACAGATTACACTAATTAATTTCTGCTCAATCCAATTGAGAAAAACATGCTTAGAGGTTGTTTGTGATTATGTTGTCACATACTCTTATTTTTAACCAAAGTGGAAAATTCTCTTGTTGCAGTTTTTTTCATCTGGTTCACTGAGGCTCATACTTCATAGCTGCAAGTTTGATTGGACAACAGAAGTCAGAAACAGCTCAGTCTTTTTTCAAGTCTGATAATCAGTCACCTAACCAGGCTGGAGCAAAAGACAGGTTCAAAACCAATCTGTACATTTAGTGGAGCATGATGGTCTAGTTTATGCCCTTTTGTGTAATTTACCTCCCAGGTTTTTCATATTAGTTAAAAATACACAAAGAAAAGTGAACGTAGTGAAAAGTGAATATCAGTCTAGTGTGTGACTTGACCCTCATTGAATTTTGTTTTAGCAGGTTTTCCAACCATGACAAACTGCTGCCAGAAAATAGCATCTGTCTGCTCAAGCATAAACCTTGTGCAGAAGGCCTGTTTGCTGTTGCTAGTTTAGAGTACTTCAAGTAAATCACACACGATTTAACATGAAGTTATTGCCTTGCACCCAAGTATCATCTCCTCAGTACAACCAAAGCTGAAGGATTAAACATGATGAAGTCAGAATGACCTCAGAGCATCACCACCATATTGTTCTTTTTAGTTGTTTTGGCAAGCATTACAATGATTGTGATTCAGTTTTCCTGGCACTTTACCGTGCCAGGCTATGCGCGTGTCAATCTGTTTGTCTGCCTGCTCTTCTTATCTGCTTGTTCACCTGCCTGTCCATCTTCCTGCACTTGGGTTTATATGCTTACTTGACACATGTGCATTTCTCTTTAGTATGTTTGTATCTTAGCCTGCATTCTATGTCCATTTAAAAACCTTTGTTTAGCATCAGGTAGGGTAAGAAAGTTATGAAATTGCTGCCAACACCTTCAGATAACATAATATTTAGCACAACTAGAGCTGATAAGCTAGATGTGGTCAAACGGCAGGTGTGATAATACAAATTTACCTTTCTTTGTTACATTGGTGCAGCCTCGGTTGATTTCTTAAATACACCAGATGTTTGAATGCCATTATCCTTACATATATCCATCAACTATCAGGTATGAGGGGCCTGGGGACAAATTTCCACATTTTTGACCTGCTGAACATGCACCTTAGATTGAATCATTCATGATAAAAGGTGTGTATGTTTGGACTTCAGTTGTGAGAAGTCTGATGCTGACTTTCCCTGCACTTTTATGCTGTTCACATACAATAATTCCTCTGCTGAGCTGCAGCACAGGGTTCTTAGAGGCTGTGAGTTCTGCTTGGGTGCCCACATGGCGCCAAAGAACCAGTGCAATGTGATGAGCAGACAGACAGAGCAGCGGCATGAGAGGGAGTTAACTGACAGAAAGGCAGATAGACATGTGGAAACGGAGACTAATGGAGCTGAAATGGACACTCAGAAGGAACATCGTTACAAACCAACAGTCAGACATAATGAAGATTTCTCAAAAAGCAAAGGACAAGCCTAGGAAAGACCTCAGGCCCTGTAGATGAAAGTGCTTTATCATCACCATTACACAGTCATTTCTAACGTGATTGTACAATCCCACTCTGCCCGTTATCTCAACTCCTCTCTGCTTTAAAGATTAACATCAAAGCTGATTTCCGAAATCAGCATTAACACAGCCATCTTAAAAATAGAAAACCTTAACAACCTTTGACTGCATTTCTTGTCAGTCATTGGTTGTGTGTTTGTGTGTGTGTGTGTGTGTGTGTGTGTGTGTGTGTGTGTGTGTGTGTGTGTGTGTGTGTGTGTGTGTGTGTGTGTGCGTGGGGCTTTTTAGCAACTTCGTTGATTGTGTTTTTGTTGTCACTCTTACCACCAGGGGTCAGCCTGACTTTAATTCTCAACCTGTCTGTACAGGGCTTGTGCTTTTTGTAATATTTCTACATTTTTTTGTGTTAATCTAATCAAACTTTTTATTTGTTTTTTTCTTTCTCAATTAAATCAATTACTTGGTGTGACTGTGATATGTTTATAATGTCTGTTAATAATAGGACTGGCTATGCTGTGCGAAAAATTGTGGAATTTCAGTCTCCTGTCTATTTCTCTGTCATCCAGAAGAGTTCAAATGTGAATGTGTGAGTATTTACACAGTTCTGTGTGTGCAAATGTGTGTGTGTGTGTGTGTGTGTGTGTGTGTGTGTGTGTGTGTGTGTGTGTGTGTGTGTATGTGAATGTGTTTGTGTGTGTGTGTATACGTGTGCATGCACAGATCTGACAGGACATGTTTGATGGCGGGCAGAAGAAAGGGCTGGTCTGATAGCTGATCAGATACAGGAAGATGAGGAGGGAGCCAGGTGGAGGAAGTAATGATATCCCTGGAGTAATGATATCCCAGGAGTAATGATATCCCAGGAGGGGCCACTCAGGCTGGGGGACGGAGGACTGGGTATAGCAGAGGACTGAGACTCAGGATATCATGCTCTCTCACACACATAGACAAACTAACACAAGATAAAACTCGCACACATATTCAAATAAACAGACAGCTGGATAGGGCATAATAAAGACTGAGCACTAATAGCAACCCATAACCGATCCCCAGAGAAATGAAGGCTCAGACAAGTATCTGAAACAATCAAAAACACTCAAACACACCACATGCTCTTTGTTTTGTTCTCACACAGTAATTTTCTCATATGTGTAAATACACTAGAGCAAGGACACACACACAAACTGCAGGCACATGCATGCACATTCACAAAACAGTCTCTCACTATTTGGTTTTGCATATGCTATAACAGATGCTTAGGTGGGCAAACAAACATTTATGCAGAGATCAATTCACATACACAATTATCAGGATTTTGATTTGGACAGTGCTGCTGGAGCAGTGTACCTGTCTATATGTCTAGTCAGCCATTCATGACAACCCTGCACAAAGAGAGATGTAAAGGCATAAAAAAGGAAATCTGGGTGGATAAGGAAAGCATTTTGAAATGGTCAGCAGTTGAAGCCATGTTGTTTGGGGCAGACTTGACCCTTGAAAAAAATCAAAATAATGATCAAATTGATGCTAAAGTTAAACAGTGAACAGTGATATTTAATTGAATAAACACAGCACAATCATAGGGACAGCACACAGCAATGCAACAAAGTAAAGAGTCCATGGGGAAGAGCAGGAGAAAAGAGGGAATTCGGGATGAGAAGAAAACCAGAGGGGGAGATACAGATGCAGGGAAGGGTGTTTCTGGCTTGGCTGTTTGTTTTGGCAAATGGAACGGCCAGGATGCATAGTAAAAAGGGGGGAAAAGAAGGGAGAGAGAATGAGGGAGAATGAGAGAAGGTCAAACAGAAAGAAGCACAGGCTTTGCAGAGATTTAGACTACACGTATTTCATTAGTAACCATTTAAAAAGTTGAGTGTAATGTATACAGATTTTGTCAGCTGTTCTTTTTCCAGCAGTACATTATTATTACCTGTTCAATTAATTGCTATGTATACACAATTGTGTACTATTTTATGCTATGTTGGTTGAGTTATTAAGCTGCTTTGGGAAAATGGAGTTCTTTTTATATCAATGGAACATGCATGTATTTGAATTGAATTGAAAGCCACAGTGAGTGCTGAGACAGTGCAAGAAAGATTGGAGGCATATTAGATTAAAGCCAATGGCAAAAGCATATAATGCAATGTAAATGGAGAGAGAGAGAGAGAGAGAGAGAGAGAGAGAGAGAGGGAAGGGATGCAGAGAGATTTCTGCACACAGAAAAATAGAGATGAAGATGCAGCTAGGGAAGTGAGGGTACAGCTGAATTGAAGACTGAGAGAAAGTGTCAGGAGGAAGAAACAAAAACAAAGGGAGCGTGAAAGAGAGTCTAGAGTGACAGATAGAGTTGGAACGTCGTGGTGAGACAGGGATCCTGGTGAGAGGAAGGCGGGGTCTGAAAGAAGGATAGGAGGTGGCTGATAGTGAAAAGAGATTGCTTAGACAGAATCAGGGTGAGCAAAAGGGAAAATTTATTAGCTCTGAAGGCGAGGCAGAGGTGTTGTGTTCAACCTTTACCAGTCAAGCAAATCTGAATTTCAAAATAAATAGAGGACACACAATTACAAGTAAGGGAAGACACAGAAAAGGGATAGACAAGAATAACCATAAAAGAATGCATTAATGCGCTGTGACCTTTTGTGAGCTATAGTAAGTGGCAATATTTAGTAGGCCTCAATAAATTTTTCCATTATTATGACAAATGATGTCAAGCATTCAATTTCCCTCTTGGTGAGATGTAATCCCTCTGAAATAGCACTGAGACCACCATTTGACACATAATCTCTGTAAAGGAATTCATTCCTTTTGTTGAGTTAAGAGGCTCCAGAGAAGAGATTCAGTTAGCGGAAGACAAGAGCAGGCTTCTTTCAGGACAGCTCACAGGGCGTGTGGAGGTTGCAGTTGTAACACAAGTGCAACCTTTTATTAACCACTTCAAAGCACATTAATTGTGAATTATTGCTGCTAAGTCTCGGCTAGTTATTGTGAGTTTTGAGGCAGTAGGGGAGTGTGAATGAGCTCATCCCCCCAAAAAAACAAATATTTTGTACTGCTAATCCAGAGGTCATACTAGTTTCAGAGAAAGAGCATACATACTTACACTGCACTCCACAAATCTAGTCAAGCTCCGGGGCTTGTTGAGGCTGCGGTTGTAATGTAAGTAAAAAGTATTTTTTTGCAAAAGGCAAAGAAATCTGGCTAGACTCTGTTTACTGCAACAGCCCTCACCCACATGTGGTCTGTCTTTGTTGGGATGTGGGAGTGTGCTACCCCGGCCTCCTGATTTTCAACAAATGGAAATTCACTCATGTGTTGCCTCCAAAAAAATACACATCTTTTGAGTACCTAAATTATTGACTGCTCCAGTAAAAGTATCTGTGATTGGCATTTACCATTCACTGGGTAGAATGGGTAGTTGTGTGTATCAGCTGGACACTCTGTTGTTTCTACTTACTGAACATTACTACTCACTTCAGGCAATTCGTACATCATTTTAGACTCCTCCATTCAAAAGCTCACCACCTCCCTCTCTCAGCCCCCTAGCAGAATGCAAGGCATCAAAAAGTGTAACATTTAGCCATCCTACTATATGTCCCTCTTTGTCTTCCAAGGCTAATGGCACAATACTTCTCTCATTCAACCCTCTCACCATGAGTGAGACACTGTATGAAAACCCCTGACTAGTGGCCGTCCCACTACATGTGTGCTGGACCCCATTCCCATCAACCTCCTCCAAGCCATATCACACACCATTGTACCTGTTATCACACATGTGATAAATGCCTCACTGACTTCAGGACATTTCCATCCATATTCAAACGGCTCAGGTAACACCTTTGCTCAAAAAGCCTTTCCTCAACCCCACTCAAGTTGAGACCTATTGAACATTTTCATTACTTCCAATGCTCGGTCTCAGAATTCTTTTCATGGAACACACTCCTTGACCCAAATCAGTCAGCTTTTAGAGCGGACGATCCACTGAAACAGCTCTGTTGTCTGTTTCAGAAGCCCTAAGGGCAGCCAGAGCTTCAGCTCAGTCCTCGGACCATATCCTGCTTGATCTATCAGTAGCCTTGGACACCACCACATCCTGTTATCTGCACTCTTTGATATGGACATCTCATTCAAAGTGTTTTCTTGGTTTGAATCCTATCTCACTCCTCTAATGTGTCATGGCAAGGACATACATCATCATCCCATCCTGTCCCAACAGAGATGCCCCAAGTAACAGTGCTGGGGGCTCTCAGTTCTGAAATGATCCTGTCGCATGGCCTCTCATATCAGTGCTTTGCTGATGACATCCAACTATACTGGCAGGTATGCCAGTATAGTTTCAAAAGAATGTCCACCTGGGTGAGGGATAAACAGCCTTACTTTTAGTCATCCCAGCTAATTAATCTGTCCATCACAATATCAACATTAAATTTAGTCTCTTCATCTCTCAGGCAGAAGCAGAATTTATCAGCTGTAGCTAGCAACCTAGTAAAGCTATTGATTATGAAAATGATCCGACCTCAATATACAATTCTAACATAACCCTTTATGCTGCTTAGATTCAATACTTGGACAAACAAGACATAGATTTATAGTTGCTTATTTTGTCCAGACTTTCTAACAGCTTCATTTTTAATGTTCCAGGAGAAAAAGTTTTGAGGATGTTTTCAGACAAGTATGTTTGGCAAACGTAACACTATGATGATACCTTGGTTAACAAGTTTGGCTGGTGTTGCTGGAGCATAAAATTCCCCAAATCCATTAAAGAGCAGGATAGAGTCGCTAATGATGTTGTGATACAGCAGCATTCAAGTCCTTCTCCCACACAGTAGAGGTAGTACTTAACCTGAAATCCCACAAAATAATCTAGTTAGCTCAAAATATGCTTACTGATGGTGGGATTGGTGACTGTTGAAGGTAATAAGATAGCCTGACTTGCCCTCTTTTGTGAGCTACATTAGAGCAGACAGATTTTGTTATAATTTTCTTAAACTTTTGCGCTTGTGCTTTTGGTTTTATCTGTGTAGCTATTAGTATCAGTCTTACTATAGCCCCATTTACACTGCTTCAACATGTGGCCATGTGGTATCCAAAATTGACTAGTTATTTTTGCTAAGCCGTGATTGCACAGTTGTAGTTCTCCGGTCTAGCAAATTCTCAAGAAACAGTTTAACTGATAAATGAAAAGTGCAAAAAAATGTTGTTTACCAGTAGTTTTGTTGGAGGAACCGTCAGTGTGACTAGCTGATATCACACATTAGTAATCAAAATCATCGGTTTGTGGTGCATATTATAAAAGATATAGACAACACAGGCTACCAGAGACAGAAAAACAGACAGACAGTGAGGAAGCAGTCAAATTTAAGAAGTGAATGTCTTGCTTGATTCACTGTCAAAATCAATCAATTGCTCGTCTTGTGGTGTTGTATTCCCTACTTAATAAGATTTCTCTCACAACTTGCCTGAAGATAAACCAAAAAAGCCTAATTTTACTTTGCACTCTCTGTGCCACAGTTTGCAACCCACTGTTTGTCATACAAATGTACACACACTCATAAACAGGCATGCTCATGGGACACACGTTTTTGTTCAGCTCCCCTTTCTCTTTCCCTCTCCCTTTTTGTCTCCCTACCAAACACACACACACACTCACACACACACACACACACACACACACACACACCCACACACACACACAGTCAGGAAAGCATGCATCTCTCTGGAGCAGCATTCATTCATTCATTCATTCATTAAAAGCCAAGGTGGGCAAGGCAGCACCTCTGCTGTCACCATGGTTACAGCTCCTTTAGTACGACAGATAGAAAGTTAAACTCAGTTTAATATTTAAAGATGTTTCATCTATATTTGCCTGTCTCTCTGACTAGTATATCCAAGAGGAGAGGAGAGGAGAGAAGAGGAGAGGAGAGGAGAAAAACAGAGAAAAGGTGTTCAAGAAGGACAAATTTAATATCTTGCTAATGACTGAAGGGCAGAAGGACAGAGGCAGAGCAGACAACTGGGTGCAGTCTACATTTACATTTACATTCAGCCAATGTGAAAATATTGCTTCAGATTAAACAAAGATGAAAACTATATGACAGGGAAAAAAACAAACAGATTGACTGACAGAAATAGCTAAAAGCTGCTGGGATGAAGAGAGCATGAGAGGATGGAGGGAGGGTGATGCAGAAAAAAGATATAAAAGCAGTGACATAAGGAATATAGTGAGAAAGTGAGTGAGAGATAGAGAGAACAAACAAGAGGCAGATGATCATGAGAGAGAGAGGAGCTGAGACAATGAAAGAGACAAGCATAAAGCATAAAGCAAGAAAGATGGTAAACAGGTCTCCGGGGAGAAGAGGTTGATTTGGGCTGGTCGATGATTGGGTTTGGACTGTTCCTGCAATGCCGAAGTGACTCACCAGTCTCTCGCACATACAGACACACAGTATGTTGTACGTGGTGTCAGTGTGTGTATGTGTGGTAGAGAGAGAGTGAGAGAGAGCGAGAGAGAGTGACTAACAGAGTCAGTTCTTTAGTGTCCTGCAGGGGTAAGTATGTGTGTGCACTCTAGCCACCATGCTGGGTGCGACCTATTGGGAGCTGCCACTCTTAATAACAGATAATAACACACTGTCCATCCCTGTCTCCAGATGCCCGCTGTCCCTGCTGATTCACTGCCTGTTGCACAGGGGTTCAGTGCTGTTACAAAACACACACAAACATGCATGATATGAAATCATCACATTCTTAGGTTGAAAAAAAAAAACCTAACATTACCTAGAGCACTGAGCACATTATCCATCTCAGTAACAGGGTACTGCATAAGACACACATGACAAATACTTGAGCAAACACTTCCAAAAGACAAATTCAAATTTATTAATGTTGTTATCTCCAAGGATACATTTTAGGCTTTCCATAATTGTGCTTTCTCCCTGAGAGGTATCTCACACAGATAACAGTGAATTAAATAAGCAGAGAACAAAGTGGGCAAAACAAATGATGATGCAATGCAGCACTGGCTGCCCATTAATCAACATTATCCTGGATGGAAGAAGAAGCAAATATATTCTGTCCATATTCTGTCTGTATCACTGTATTTTGTGAGGAGGTGTAATGTACTAAGTAGCACTGTATATTAATATATGGTTGACTTGGAAGGTTGGATTCATACCAGATAAACAAGGCACTGTATATAAATGATCCATTATGTGGTGAGTGTGTAATTTTAATTGTGTGTGTGCATTTATCCCTGTGTGTGTCAGGTTTAATGGCCCGTTAATATTGCCTGGAACAAAGTCCCTCATCATTATCTACACTCACATTTTGGGAACAAGATAATCTAAAATAAGTGATTATTTCACACGAGTGGGAAGGAGAGCTGGAAGACAGAATAATTTGATTAAAAAGATAATTAGGCTATAACATAATCAAGACTAGATAATTTTGCTCTTTTCTTTTTTAATTTTGTTTCATATTTCAAAGTCACAAGAGAGCATTTTTATCTTGATAGACAGGCTCCAGATAAGTGATGAGAAATTACTTAAACAGAGAAGGCTCACAATAACAGGTTTTCAAGGCAAGTCCACCAAAATCACCTTCCACAGCCCTCTTGATTGCACAATAGGCTGGTGGATGTGTGTGATGTGAGTAGAAAATGAGAAAATGGTATTTTTGAAAACATCCTTCAGTTGGCGTCTCGCAGAAATGGCCTGTCTGATTTCTAGGCTATCTATCATGAGAACACAAAGAAGAAAACCACTTTAGAACTACTATTAATGATTGTGCATGTGTTTTTCTTCACACATGCCTCCAGTGCCCAATGTCACTGTGATGTGTTGGAGCTTAGTTATGTGCAGGCCTCTGAATCAAGATTCGCTTTTCAAAATAGTTATTAAATAACTTGATAGGGTGATGTCGACCAGTTCAAATATCATTGTGGTTTAGAAAAAAGAACAAAAAAACTCTGGTCAGAAACGCACAGAAAAATTGTTTCCATAACCAGCAGAACATCCTGCTGCCTGCACAACATGAATTTTTGTAGAACTATGCATTTTCCACTCCAAAATAGATGCATTTTCTTGCAAAATGGTAATCTTTGGACTTTTGATTCCATGCCAATTCAATGCTATAATGTTGCATAGTCATAAATAAATGAAAAAAACATGTTTAAAATAATTTGGTAATATCTATTAAGAATTTAACAATCCAAATGCAGCTAATCTCCTTCTTCAGCAGTGTATGGATGCAGTTTGATTATATTTGGTCGACAGTGGCCACCAACTTTAATAAGATTCTGATTCAAATTTTGCTTATTTCTGACTGTTAATTAGTGTAGAGAAGTGTGTAATACCATTATTTTGAGTCCTGGTCACTTCAAACCAAAGACAAAAACACAGAAGAAAAAGACAAACAGAAATTTTAAATGTGAAATAACTGAAAGCCATTTTCACTTTATTTAAAAAAAAAAACAACCCCAAAACAACCTGTGTGTTCATGTAGGATGCCATCACTCATAGTAAGACACTGAGAAAATGAGTTTTCAGGGCTGTGTGAGGTTCGAGTCATCTTTGGTTTTAAAATAGTGACTGATAAATTTATTGTAGCAGTTTTTCTTAAAATGAACAGAACTGTATTTTGAAATGGAATAAAAATCCAAAGCACTTTTTGTTTTCATACCATCATGCGAGTAGGTGTTCTTGACACATTAACAGTATTCAGCAATCAGTACAAAGCTGTGTGTTTGTAACTTCATATATCTAAATGATCAATATGCAGATTAGTAGTGATCCTAACATCATAAGGACATCTGTCGTATTAGCAGATCATCAGTAGATTTTAACATGGAGAATTAAATGAGAATGGCATGTCCTTTACATATGAGAGTATGTTTGAAGTTCAGAGAAACAATATACAATTCAGAGGTTAAAAGGTATAAATATATAGTATATACTGACAATTTATGTTTATGCTATGCTTCTATAGTTCAGAGATGCACTGGAAATAGTTAGTTTGTGCCTACGTGTGTTTGTGTGTTTTGCCAATGAAAGTGTCTCTTTATAGATGTTAAATTGGAAGATACCCACATCTCCACGTCAGCAGCCTACACATCTTCTCTCCCCACAGCCTTCTTCCACCTCCATCCCCTCCAGCAATCCAACCAGGCAGCTTCTTTCTCCCTACCAAGCCCCCCTCTGTCATCTCAAGCCCATGCTTACCGATCATGGAATATTTAATGACAGACGTGTACCTGAATTTCAATGTTCAGGACTTGCAGCTCTGTACTGTGTTTCCTTGTCTCCTCTTTTTCTGTCTCACTGGGACAGTGTCAGAGAAGGATCCTCCAGGCTGAATGGAGATTTGACTCTGGATCTCACGCTACATTTTTAAACAGAACAACAGTAGCAGCGCTTGATTTAGCATTTCTAAATGGTTGAAACGTTTCTTCACTATTTTTTTTCTAATACAGCCACGACAAACACAAAAAAGACCAGACACACATTCAGTATCCATTTTTTGTAAGATCAACACAGGACAAGGCTACACACTTAATGAAATTATTTCTATAAACCAAGTGATTTCTCAAAATGCTAAATTTGAAACATTTACTGCTTTTTCAGTTTTGCAGTCAAACATGCTGTGTGTTTTTGTGCAGATAATTTTAATTGTAGGTATATACATTTGTGTGTGTTTGAGAGAGAGCGATAAATGAATAATGTGTTCAAATTTGACATGACTCATCAAGTATTTCATCAGTGCCACCTCATAAAACCCAACGGTAAAATGTATTTTGTGTGTTAAAAACCTGTGTGTACTTGTGGGTCCGAAAGAGCATTTTCCTGCTAGCATGGTTGGTTTTAATGTGTGTACTCCCTGTCATGTTTAATTACTGTCACATTTTCTCTCTTTCTTTCCATGCAGTGTGGAAGAGAGTTTTAAGACTCTTTTCTGGTCAATCTTTGGGCTGTCAGAAGTGATCTCAGTGGTGCTGAAGTACGACCATAAGTTCATAGAGAATATTGGATATGTGCTGTATGGTGTCTATAATGTCACCATGGTGGTGGTCCTTCTCAACATGCTGATTGCCATGATCAACAGTTCATACCAGGAGATAGAGGTACATGAAAAAATGGTCAGACAACACAGAAAGGGTATAATACTGTCAAAATGTCAATAAGGATCATTGTTAAATCTCAGTGCCTGCAGGAGAATTGGAGATTTTGTTGAAAACGCCACAAGCTATGAGAGATCAATAGAGTGGCAACAAACAAAAATACAGAACACAAAATAAAACCTGAAGAGCTGTCATAAAAAACTTAGATAGTAACAGTACTTCAAGAATTTTTTTGTAAATCTTTTGAGCTATTTGGAGAAAATCCTAATGAGATGTGATTTCCCATACTCTTGTTATATCCCACGAAGATAAAAGAAGATGAAAAGATAAGCTTTCTGTTGTTTATTTTCTAACAGCTATGTACAAGCAAACTCACCACATGGATTAGATACTGTGCATTGATTGTATCTCTTAGAGAAATTGTTTGATGATAAAAGTTGATTCCTTTAATGAAACATAGTTTCTCTCATAATAACCACCTCTAACTCTAATAATGAAAATTATTTTGGCTGGCAAATATTTTTTTTTAATCATTTATAACTACAATTTAATTTGATTACCTATTTAATTTATTTCTTCCCCTTGGTTTTACCCGAACCAAGGGGTTTGGGTAAAAAAGTAAGGCATGGAATTAAACTATTTTTTTTCATTTATAGTAAAGGTAAGCTAAGAATTGCCCTATTTATTATTGAGTCTTGCTCTTATTTATTTCCTGTCTAATTTCTTCCTTGATATTTTGCACCAGGGACAGAGAGTTGTAATTTTAGTTATATGCTAACATATAATGACAATAAAGTCTGATAAAGTTTATTCTGATAATTTTTACGGACTCCACTCATCACCAGTGCTCCTTATTTCAAACAACCCTCAGTCTCTGTCTGTGTGTCCTTGTAGGAGGATGCCGATGTGGAATGGAAGTTTGCTCGAGCCAAATTGTGGCTCTCCTACTTTGACGAGGGCCGCACCCTGCCTGCCCCATTCAACCTGGTTCCCAGCCCGAAGTCCTTCTACTACCTTGTGGTCCGCATCAAGTCCTGCCTGATACTTCTCTGCAAGGCCAACGGCCATCGCCACAACAACGAGCTGGAGATGGGCATGCTTAACTCACAGGCAAAGGTCAGTGTCAGGAGCTTCTTCATCCCTGATTTCAAGATAAATTACAGACTCAATGGAAAAGTATTTTGTTACTTTGCATACGTTATCCTATGTGACATGTAACAACTGATGGGCAATGGGCCAATATTATTTTGATATTCTAATGATAGTTGATTAATGATTTTCCAAACCATGTTATTATGTTTGTTTACGGTTTGGCTTTAGTTAACGAATAATTGTTGAAATTGCAAAAAGGGCAAACGACAAACTCACTAACATCTGCAGCTGACTTATATGTATGAGTAGGCTGGGCTGTTTATATCATGACTGTCAATTACTGCATGTTCAGTGTATGTTATAATGTATGAAGAATGTGCATTGATGATGTGGTTAAGATCCAGGAAATATATTCCCACTGAAAGCCTGACATGCAGCTTAAGTTTTGCTCATTTTCACACTTTCTCCCTTTCAAGTGCTGTCTATCTAAATAAAATCTCTGTAATGAGAAGAAGGTCTTGCGTGCAGAAAATAGCAGAGGCCATTCAACACAGAATCAATCTTAGTGCTGGCCTTTTCTGTAGGCATTTCCCCTGTCTGATTCCTCAGCTCAAATGGCTCAGCTCAGCACCTCAACTAAGCTATTAGTCAGGCCATTGGTTGCCTGCCTGCGTCTTCTCAAATGCCTGGGCAGGTTTCGGGTAGGGACAAGTTGGGTTACACCCTGCTGCTTCTCTCTGCCACTAAAGTTCTCTGCAGTTCTGACAGTTTAGCTGCAGAGACAAGTAGGTGCAGCAAGTGATCGATTAATAAGCTCGAACTTGACCACAGTGTAGCGTCAAGAATGTCAAGCAAGATTTAGAAATACCAGCATGGTTTTTCAGAATCAGCAATTTTTTCCTCTCAGATTTTCCATGTTTCTCATGTGGAATATCCACCACCTCAGCAAAGTAATGCCTACTTGATGATACTTAATATGTATCAATTTTTACAATATTATAGTGGCTTTTACTTTTTGTAAAGTAAAAGCAACAAAACAATTTCCCTGCGGCAATCAAAAAAGTTTTTTCTAATTCTGATAAATGAAAACTAATTATGTTAGTTTCAAGGAGCATATGTTCAGAAAGATAATCAATTCCGTGGCTGGTGAAATATTAATTTTAATGATTGGATCGTGTATATTTAAGAGGAACTGACATAGCCTCTGGTAATTTATTTTTTTAATGAACATTTGTACGTGGAATTGTTAAAAAGTTGACAGCTCACATGTTTGTTCATTAAGTATTTTTAGTTAATGCTCTGGCCCTATGGTGAGTATGTCTTTCATGTACAGGAGTTAGGACATTTCATTTCTTGCCAAATTTCAACTAAAATGAAAATCAGCAAACTGGGGGTTCGAAGGCCAAAGAAGCAGGTTACTGATTGGGTCTAGATCGCAGAGTATACAACAGAGATTTAATCTTTGCCACCTGGACTTTGGAACAGTAGTTGTTAAATCAAGTAGTGTGTAGTTGATAACATTAATTTGCCTCTCTATAGGAAATCATTTGTTTTTGCAGTAGGTGTTCTCTGTTCTAAAGGGTCCTGAAAAATGCACAGCACATTTTGTTCTTTCAAACTGAGATGAGTTTGCTTGATAAATGAAAAACTATTTCAGGGTGACAAAAATTGATGTAACCTGTAATTGTCACTGAAGTCCCTAGTTTATATATGACACTTTTACCACATAATCGACACCTATACTACATAATCAGTCCTATATGCAGTGGGCTTGTGCATTCACACTTTAAAGCTTAGTCAGTCATTCTTTAGAAAATGCAAAACTCTCCACACCATTTATTATTCATTAAATTAAAAGAATTAAATTATTTGGCTATTATTTTGATATATCTCCAGGCCTCTGCAGCTTAGTGCATATAGAGCAGCATCTAGTTGCATATGTCCGCACTTAAGTTAAAACTGTTTTTGTCTCCATTATGCAGAAGTGACACAAAACTTTCAAAGCAAGGTCATGGACATGAAAGGCATGTAGAAATCACTCTGGTCAAGTGATGCTGTTGAATTTCTTTACCTTCTCGTTGAGGACATATGTGTGCACTAGATATAAACATTGAGCCCTGCAAGTCCTTGTTGGTTTGTTTTGGCAGAGTGTTGTCTCCCCTAACACGCTTTTCAAATGATTCCATTATGGAAGATCACATAACCCTGAAAAGTGATGTTAACACTAGACTGTTGTCTGTTTCTTGTTGTTTCAACAGGATGAGCGCTTCAGGTCTTATCTGCGGCCAGGAGAGGAGTTCATCCCCAGAAAATCTAGAAAACACCCAACCAGATATCAGGTAAGACAGTAAGGGAAGAATGGGTGGAGTGTAGGTGAGACAAAGCAGAAGTGGAGAATGTCAGAAAGGTATGAGTGGACGTAAAAAAAAAGGAAGACAGACATCAGAGAATCATGCAGTCTGGGGACTATGAATCAAAAGTAAAGGGGAATTTTAGAAAAGAGTGGGAGTGGCTGGGGGTGAGAAAGACTCACAGAAAGAGAAATGGAGAGGAAAAACGAGAGGAGTGAAAGAGATAAAGAGACTGATATGAAAGGAGTAAGGAATAGTGAGGGAGGTGGGGTGATAAGCTAGAGACAAAGGAGTGGAAAGAATTTTTTAACTAGGCTGAAAGCATCAGCTGAAAGGAAGGCAGGATTGAAAAGGTGATTGTGAGTGAAAGAGGGAGATGAAGACTGGCAAAAAGAGAAAGAGAGCAACAGAACAAGCCTGAAAATGCCTCTAATGAGCTCTTTGAGGAAGATTGAAAGCAGGCACTTGGTAATTGAGCTCAGTAAAGTATAGCACTGTGGAGTAAGATGCTCTCCTTATTCTACCCTTCACCTTTGCCCTAAGGGAAATCTAACATCCTTCACTGGTCTGCTGCTCTTTTGTCTCAAGCCTCCCAGTTTGTGTGTATGTGTCTGTTTTTTTTCCATTCAGCACACAAATACACAAGAATACAGACACACCAAGCCTTGAGATTGTCACTTGATTAGACATTTGAATGTGTACTGTATGTGTGGTGTCAGGTATCGACCCATTTCCAGAATGCCTACATGCAGGGATTGACAGCTTGAGCCTTGGAAGTGGCTGCAAATATCCCTATTGGCTTCAGATCAATACTCAACATTTCATACACTGTCTTGGAGACAAAGTGCTGTTTTCTACCACTGTCTGCGTGATTTTGTTTATATGTGCGGTACATATGCATGTACAACACAAAGGAGCACATGGTTCAAAAAAATTTAATTAGAGAAGAGTGTTTGCTGGATAAATACACCATGTGATGTTGCATCACCTCACCATCACCTCTATGAAATCCCCTCCTTTCCTCTCTTCCTCATAGAAGATCATGAAGCGCCTGATTAAGCGATATGTGCTAAAGGCTCAAGTGGACAGAGAGAGCGATGAAGTCAATGAAGGTAAAAATTCTCTCTTCATTTCGGCCCGCTCTGTGTATCATGATTTACATACACTCATGTGTGTGCATGAGCGTATGTACTGTATGTGCGGGACAAGAAGTATGTGGTGTGGTGTGTGTGTGTATGTGTGTTACTGTATGTGTGAGATGAAGTCCATGAAATGAGGTCATATATGTATATCACTGTGTTGTATGTACTGCATGGCCACATATACTCACACGTGTCACCTATAGCACAGTTTCCTGACCTTGTAGAGAAGTGCTTACTTGAGACACGTCTGTATTTGCTCATGCTCCCATGTTGTGATTGTTTTGTCCGTGTCTGTAGGTGAGCTGAAGGAGATCAAGCAAGACATTTCCAGCCTCCGTTATGAGCTCCTTGAGGAGAAGTCCCAGGCCGCTGGAGAGCTGGCTCTGCTCATCCAGCAGCTTAGCGACAAGTTTGGCAAGAACACCATGAGACACTGACAGGACTCGCAAGAAGAAGAGAGAGGGATGGAGGGAGGAAGATTTGGAATAGGGTGAAACCAAGGGGGAGAAGAAAGCAGGGTCAGGGCAGGTATTTTTAAGGCCTTGATATGGAAGGGTTGGAGAGAAAGAGAGAGGGGAAGCAGGATTGTTATGAGACAGACAGTGAAGAAAGTGGAAGAGAAGTTTAAGAGAAGTCAACTGGGCTCAGAATGAAAATTACTAACATGAGGCAAAAAGCAAATGTTTTGTGTATGCAGTGGCCAATTAGGGAGGAATTTTAAAGGAAGACAGCTGCTACTGCATGTGAGCATGAGGTCCGAGGGTCAGAGGGGAAGTAAACTCAGTTGGGATGGGGGGCTGGACAGTTGAATTCTAATTAAAACGTAGCATTTTGAGGAAATGAGAGAAGAGCGTAAGTCAGAGGCTCAAAGGCTGGATGGGAGATATGGGAGACAAAGGAGGAGGGGAACACAAGCACCATGAGATATGGAGAGGCACCACAGGGCAGAAGATGGAGGCAGCAAAGCAACGAAGGCCCTCACATCTGCTGCCAACTCAGAGGAGGGAGAGAGGGAAACCCATAGAAGGGATGACACAGAGGGTTGGAGAAAGATATCCAAGGAAAACAAATTCCCATTCCTATTCGCAGCAGAAAGGCAAGTTTTGCTTCTGTTCTTCACTTAGTCAGGACAAGCAGTGATCCTTCCCAAGATACGGAACACCCCTTTACACACCAGGCTATCTAATTAATGCATTTCCATCCACAATGCACAACCAGTCTTCAGGAGTCAGAGGGTTCAGGAAAAGGGGGACACACTCTAGGATTTATGCACTCAAGAACACACAAGAATTAGCTCACTGAAAAGCTCCCTATCCTCTCATCATAATATCATTTGGAGAAATTTCTATGTCCACATGACACACAGTGGTTTTTTTTAGATCTACAATATTGCAGCTCCATGTGAACTGTCTCCAAGAGATTTTATGGTCGTAAAAATTGACTTTGTCACAGCAGTAACATTTCTCCAGACAGCATCTTTTTCAAAATTATTTTAAAAAGATTCACAATACCCCTGTTGCTTCGTTTAAAGGTTGGGTCTCGTGCATATTTGAACAGCGTTAAACTAATAAAACTTTTCAAATATGACCTAGATAACTGATGTGGATATCCTCCTCTTCATTGCAGCACAAATTGTCTCCCTGTGACTCATTTTCTAAAATAGCTACCGAAAGCGACATGTCCTCGAGGAGCTGTGCTTACTACTGTAAAACGCAGTGGGTCAGCGCTTATTAGAAGCACATGAAGGCAGCAAAACTCTGTTGTCTGATTGCTTTAGTGTCACCAAATATTTGTGAGATGAGAATATCATGGACAAGCAGAGATATGTGATAAAACAGCAGTGCGATCATTTGGCTGTAGAACACTGGGATTCTGCTTCAGAAGCTGTGTGGAGTAATTTTATGGTCTTGCATTTCTTATGGAGACTCATTTGACATACTGCTGCTAACTTGTTGTATAAGACTGATGTGTTGACAAATAGGTAACAGATGAACTGCTTTAAATAAAAAAATTGACAAAAACTTGATTCCAGTTATAATTTGCAATTTGATACACTGCTAAATCTGCCCATTATAGAGTTCTTTTTATTTTGCAAAGTGGAATACAGATGTAGAAATAAATGGCTTGCTATCAATTATGTTGACCTGTGGAATCAGCCACAGTATACGTCCTTCATGTAACAGCAGCCTAGGTTGGGATTTTGACAAAATATATTCCCATTGAGCTGTTATTTAGATTCAGAAAAATCCCCAATCCTGATCACAGTCAGGATTTACTAATTTGAACAGATTCTCTCAGATTACGTTCCTACTTCTAGTTAGAATGCTTCACTAATTCCTAACGTCAAAGTTTCTTACTTAATGGCTTGCCATTTTTGTTCCCCACTGCTTCTTGGAAACAGCAACATCCAGTGTTCACACAACACGAAATATATTCCCGTATTGTCATTTAAGAACTTAATAAATGACACAGTTTTTGTTATTCAATTTTTATTGCATTATTTTTGGGGGATTTTAATCAATGGATTGTACAGGGTCAACCAAGGATTGTACTGTGGATTCAGATAAGCAGAACACATCATATAATCCCTCCCGTCCCTTTCAAACATCAAAACTAAAATATTATCAAGCTAAAATCTCAAAATGTTATTATTCTATTATCATGCGGAAGCTATCAAATGTCATTAGCCCCTTAGGGAAGCATCAGCGGGGGCCTACTGCACCTAATAACACTTTTAGAGGACTGTCTTTATTTGTTTTGGTGGGATAAATAAATCAAATCTTGTTCAGCTTAACATCATTATCCATTCCAGTAAAACTTCATCCTCCAAGACCATGAGATGACCATGACAAAGATATCATGAATGCATTTTAACCCTTAAAAGGCATTTTGTGAAACTTTCTTGGTTAAAAGCTTAAATCTACTAGTAGGTGTAGTAGGACCATGCACACTTCTTTGCTCCATTAACATTTAGTGATAGTTTTTAACCAGAAGGCTTTTAGAGATATGAGCTTCTCAACATGTAGCAACTGAGTTTTTTTCAGATACACAAATGTGGTTTGTGTATTTAAACAAGTAGTTGGATTTAAACTTTGTGTCCTTTTTATTTGTACTGTGTTTGTCAGAGAGTGAAAGAGCAGCTATTTATTTTCTGTGTGCAGAGGAAGGCCACTAATAGAGAGACTCCCAGAGAATGTTTTTAATGATTCCCACTGCAGGAAAGACAAATTACCCGAAATACTGTATTTTTAACTATAAGCAAGAAATGTTAATTAAAGCAAAAATCTTGTACTGTACATTGTCATATTTTTGATCCTTGAATTAAAGAGAGTAAGCTCTAAACTGGCTGTTAATCATTGTAGTGTTTCGTATGTTTGTGCTTGAAGAAATTTCAGTGAGACAAAATAAATGAGACTGTAATGTTTGTGCCCATTGGTAGCTCACGGTTGATGACTGGCACTGGAGCGAAACCAAATATGGCTGCAGAGTTGCTTTGCGCTGGTAAGGGTATGCACACAGACACACACACACAAATGCACACATTCATAAAAACTGCACCTGAAGCTAAAGAACATCTTACAGTAGGATCTCAGGAGCTCGGACGCCCATCAACATGTTGACACTCTGACCCATGAGTTCTCAGTAGACTTGGGTCGGGCCACCTCCGTATAAAAACTCAGCCCTCATTTCGATCTAAACTACAAACCTGTGAAATTATGTGACCGCATCTCTCACTGTTGTGATGCTATCATGTTGACAAAAATGTGTCCACAGACAGACATATAAACACCTGTCAAATTACTCAAAACCACCTCAGTGATGGTTCCCTCTACCGCAGGTGTCTGTATATATACCATATTTATACAGCCACATTCCAGGAGAATCCTAATTTGTTGGAGCTTTTACAGTTTTTTTTATAACTGGTTATATGTAACTTTGCACAACTGTTAGATAAACTCACAACCAAAATGCACTAAAGATAACAAAACACTTGATACATATCTAAAGGTCCCATGCAGTTTATTTTTCGTAACAATAACACTGTCACTCATGGTTCATTGTACAAGATCTGTCATTATACTTAATCAACTTTTTATCTAAAGCCCAATTTTCTATTTAGCATCTCAACAGGATTTATAGGCCAAAAACAGCAACTGCTCTTAGACTGCTTAGAGTTGGCAGTTACTCAAGTTAAATATTACATCCCAAGTAGAGGTACTACAGCCTCAAACTAACCCTGAGGTTCCCCACTGCTCATGTGATATACAGCAAAGTCACACTACTGTAAAAGCACTACATAAATCTCATGCAGATCTGACAGACTACATGTTTTAGAGTGCCTATGAGAAGGGCCTTAAAGCCAAAGAACCTCTGTGATTGGGAAATTGGCTTTCCTGTAACTGCGTTTATGTCTGCAGCTGAGTCATGCACCTGTGTGTGTGTTGACCTTGCCAACCAACTTGGTGTGTGAGTGGCATCCTGAAAGCTTCCCTCAGTAAACAATTCCTTCCAACATATGTCCAGATGTTCATCAGGGCTAAATTACTCCATAGCATTTTTCCACCATTCCCACTGAACAGTTTCTGCATTGCTTCAGGGAGACACTGGCCAATTTCCCTTTTATTGTCTAGTTTGTCATTACATTAAGGCCAATGACCCCTGTGAAGCTGTCATTAAAACTTACCTTACATGGTCATCTTTAAGACCAGACATGCTAAGACTCAACAGATTTGGGCTCTTTTTTCATTGCAATTTACTGAAGTGCTTTTTGGTTCAGACGACACTGGTTTATGCAGGAAGTGTCATTTTATTTATCAATTCTGTTTCTACATTTTTGAACAGTTACCATAGACTCCACCATAAGTTCATGGGGGCACCAGCTATTAAAGCAGAAATGCCAAAACGCTGTCTCAAAAAAGACCTAATTCACCCCAAGAAATGTTTTACATCATACATACAGACAAACAGCTGCTGAGACCCTTACTGGTCAATCACCATACTAAGAGTCAATCCAAGGGATGTGTGTTTTTGGAAGTTCACAGGAAATTATATTATATTAAATTATAATATCACATTTCCTTCGTTGCTCACCCCTCAGATGTTTGAGATGAGTTTTGACTTTTAGGGTGTGACTCAGTAACATGCTGTCATTGGGGGTGTGTATTTGTGCAACTGTGTGTTCTACATGTGCTTGCATTTTGTCTTTTTTTTTATCACAAGATGCTTGGTTGTGCATAAAATGTGAACAGACACCGGCCTGTGTGATTGCATAGAAGAATCTGGAGGGCTCATGTATGTGTGTGTGTGTCTTGGAGCAACACAGTCTACCTGACATCCCCTCTCTAGTGTAATTTGCCCCAGAGGCCCAAGGCAAAGATGTTTTTCCAGCCCTCTGTCCCTCTCCCTTCCTACTTTCTTCCTCTTCAGCCTCCCTCTCTCCTCACCCCTCTCGCCTCCTCTATGTGTCTTTCTCAGTTTCTATCTCTCCAAGCAGAGCAGTGAGTGATGTGACCTCCAGCCTCTGAAAGACATAGATTCCAGGGATTTGGAGGAGAGATTAGACAATTCCACATGCCTCCTGCCCACTGCCTGGAAGCCCCCTCAGAAGACAATGTTTTTTTACGTGTGCTTGCTGCTAAAGCAAGCACACGTAAAAAAACATGCTTACTTGCTTGTGTGAACATACACATACATAGCAGCTTATCCTTCCTTGTATATTATTAGAAGCTCGATCACACACGTAGGTGGGCTCAAACACCCTCTGCCAAAAATCACACACACAGTACAAGAACTAAGGTGTGAATACTCACATAAGCACTCATGCTCACACACCAGACTGTCTGTCATAAACACTAATTTAAAGAGTGAATGCTAACACAAATAAATAAATGCTTACACTTCCACATCACTGGATCCATTAACACCAAAGGCAGCTTAAGCACAAAAGTCTTTCTGCCACTCTTACTCTCGAAAGTGCATATTTACAGATGAGTGTGTGTCAGTCCTCATTTTTGCATGCGCTTGCACATAGATACAGAACCCTATTCAAGGCATTAATCAACCCCTTAAGCCATCTCAGTCTCTCATTGCAGTATGTCATTAGAAGAAAGCCCTCTGGAAAGCACCTCATCAGGGCAAACCTCTAAAACAAACCAGAGGACAACTGCAGTGCATAAAGCTGTCACAATCTTACAATCAAAGCCATTTATCACAAAAGATGCAACTTTTATTACAGTCATAAGAATATCATCTAACCTACTCCAACTAATTTTATTTCACTGAGATGACAGGCTGTAAAATCAATAGTTCAGAGACTTTTTTATGAGTCCCCATCATTGGTGAAACGCGAATATCTCATTTCAGGAGCAGTCAGAGGGCTGATGGAATAGTGGAGGAAGGGGCTACAGGGGGCTTTCAGAAGGAAAGCCTGGTTGAGTGTTTACCAATACTTCAAAGCTGTAGTGCACTGAATCAAGATGGATGGGGGGACTGATATGACAGCTCGCTGACAAACCCTCCAGGTTGCTCAACCAGCCCTCAGAGCGTGTGAGCTGCCACACTGAGGAATGAGGTTATGTGCAGCCATGAGTACACTCATTACAAGTGGAGCACATGGGATAATTTTCCCCCAGAAATCCTCATTATTGTTATCATGGCTGTCAAAACTTAGAGTGAGGTTCAGAACTTGAGCACTAAATTTTATGCATTTATAAATTGCAGTAGTTTCCTGAGAAAATTATAGAGCCTGATTATTTGAATGCTCAATGTTTCTTGGTGTACAATGGAGCTTAATCAAGCATACAGTCTCTGACCTGTTGTTTAACCTAATTCTAGGACCAATTATACTTTTCTGAATTCTTTTGTGAATGCCCCTGCCTGATTTGGGCCATATTGGCCAAACCCCTGACCTGACCATGTGAGGAAATTTCTCTTCATGGACCTCTAGTAGGACGTGTTTCCTTATTAGGATTTAGGATTTAGGGTTTATTCTACAATTGGTTTCACTCCCGATGTGAAATAACTCCTTAGTGATACTCTTTCCCGTTCTACAAACTGTGCCATTACTAAGTTAAGGTTGATACAGCGTGTGAACAGTGAATCAGCAGAAACCAGTGACTTGTTTTTAAAGGTTTGCCATGAGAAATTAGGAGCTACTGGTTGGTCTGTCTGAAATTTAAACTAGAGCTATTGATAGTGATTTCTTAAATATAGATGAGGCAGCATCTTACCCTGGTCACTACTACTGTAACAGACATCCAAAAGTTATAAAGAAGATGGACATTCAGCTAATTTTACTTTCAAGAGTCAAAAGAGTGCAGTAAAAATCCTCTTCCAAAACCCACCTCATTTGTATAAATGCAGAGAATCACAGCAGGCATGTTATTTTTCATTATATAACTCAGTATATCATTATTGTCCATTTAGTGGCATCTTTGCTACAGTACTATCCCAACTGCCATGGTCTGTGAATTCCTATCTTATCTGCTTTTGAATCTCTAACTGGGTATTACTGGCAGCATGGAATAACGGACATGGAATGCTTTAAAGAAACTGCTACAGCATTTCATGGATGGCAAACATTCTCCCATTCAACCTCTGTAAGGGCTGTGTGTGAGTATGAAAAGAGAATGAGTAAGACATAGAGAGGAAGTTGTGTTTATAACAGTCCCAGCACTGCTGCTCGTAATATACAGCAACACTTCCCCTCAGTATATTTATGTACCTACAACATAGTTTCCCTTTTATGGGCTAACCATAGCCGTTACACCACCATCCATCTTCTGACTCACTTTCTCTCCAGTTGTTCTGCTCTGGCTGTGGTTTTACTTTCTCCCCCTCACACTCTCTCGACCCCCTATTTTATTTTTGTTTCTACATTTTTTTTTTTTAAATCTGCTGTTTGATTTGGTCTGTCTCAGGCTCTCTTTTACTCTCTGTCACTTTCTGTTTGCCTCTGTCTACTCTGTCTTCATCTCTTTTCTATCCATGTTCTGTACGTATGTTTGGCTCTTCCTCTCTCTGTCACTTGTGTTGTCTGAATCACAGGTGACTCTGACCCCAGTGACACAAGAACCAGGATGTGTGAAGATAGTAATTAGCTGTTCACTGTCTCCCCATCCAGGATCAGCCTACAGACAGCAGAATTTCACACAACACACACAAACACATTCATAGTGGGATCAGAGATTATGTCTTAAAGGGAACATTGGCTCTTTTATTTCCCTATTGATCTGTTTAGTTGCCCCCCCACTCCCCTTCTCCTGTATTAAACACCTGCTCCTGCCCCACCTCTTTCCTCCTATTTCATCAATTTCTTGATTTGAGTATCTAGAGCTTCTGGGGTGAGTCCCTGCTCTGTCATGTGACTACTGGACCAGAGACCCTCCCCACAGTCAGACAGGCACCCATTTACCAGGCCCTTCTCTCCCTTCACTCTCAAGAACTCATTCAATGATCATGAACACAACCTTTTTCAAAATTATTCACATTCTCAATGAAGTTGAAAAGGAAGATGAAGATGAAAGCTAAGCCTCAAATCTATGCACCTCTTATGTTGTTTGTTTACTGCTCTCAAGACCTACTCTGAAATACCCCTAAATTGAGTCTGCTTTGTCAGAGAACTGAGAGGCCACTTGACCTCCACTGAAATCTGTGTCTACACTATATAAATAGTAAAATATATGTATTTAAGCCTGTACTGCAATAAAATATAACATAAATAGCTGAAATATACATTAGCAAAGTTGATGAGCTTGCAGAAAATGTGAATCTAATGTAACAGTATAATTAACCTTAATATTCTTGTTATTTCACTCTGATTTTGTAAAAATGTATCCTTCGATTTTACATTTTCCAATAACAACATATTTTATTTGAAATTTCAGATATATTCTGGCCTCATAAGATACTATTTGAATGAATGCAATATGCATATTTACACATTAACCTAAAATGTAGTTGTAGCCCTGTGTTTTGTATTTGTTTAAGAGGTGAGATAGCAGCTCCAAGTCATCCCAGTCAGAGTGTAAATTTGTAATTTTTACAGTGCAAAAAGTAAATGCCTGTCCTTCTATTGTTCCTTGAGATGAGAATCAGCATTTGGTGCTCTGGCGGGATAATCAAGTGACTTATTGTAGACCGTCTGATTTCCGCCAACGGGAACGACTGATGTGCTGACAGGGAGAAATCCAGCAGATTTTTCCACAGAGGTTAAAGAGTAGATGGAAATATATAAAGATAGTTAGAAGAAAATGAACCTACTTACAGAAAAATGAGAGAGGGGAGACATGTGCGTGTCACATTTTTTTGTTTGTTCAAGATTTTTGTTGGCATCAATCAGACAGAAAATGGAACTGTATTGACATAGGAGATAAAGGAGTCCTAGCTGCTTGTGTAGCCATTAGTGATTATATTGTCTGTGTTGTGTGACTGCATGTGTTCCCTCTCTCGCTGTGTCTGTCTCTCTATATTTAAGTAAGTGTACAGCATTGGGTCTGTGTGTGTTGCTGCTTGTGTTTTATACATGTCAGATGACTGCTGTGTGTATTTTTGTGCACACATGCAGGAGTGTGCACATCAATGTTCTCTTAATCTGTCCCTCTTTGTCTTTTGTGTGCTTTAGTCTGGAGAGTCTGTCTGGACGTATCACTGTTATCTGATGCTATGTGTGTGTGTGTGTGTGTGTGTGTGTGTGAGTGTGTGGGTGTGTGTGTGTGTGTGTGTGTGTGTGTGTGTGTGTGTGTTTGTATGTGTCTGAGTAGACAAAAAGGGGTGGTTTTATTGTTAGGAACTATTGAGTATTAATGATTTTGGTAGCATTTTTTTTATGAGACAACCTTTCAGTGAAGCTCTGAAAAGCAGAAATGGATAGACTCTATAGACAGTATATATTGGTGGCTGTTGGATTCCTGCCTGTGCAGTGATTAACATTGCTGCACTGGGGAGCTGTTACAGAGGAAAGTAACGAAACAATATTACTCTTTCATGAAACAAAAATGAACCAAACTCCATAGACCCGATAAATTTAATCTCAAAGAAATTAGCAATAACATCTGAAGAATGCAGTGCTGTGAATACCACTGCTTTTGTTAGTGCTCTTCTCTTCCCTATCAATTAACGTAGCATATTATTAGATGAGTGATACTTAATGATGTGAAAAAAAAGTGGAAGAAAACTTTGAGGGAAGATTGCCTAAATTTTGAACCTTTCCCTTCTGGAAATAATGAAAAATAAGTGTGATAAAATAACAACCACCTTAACAGACCCAATTCTCTAATTTGCTGACAGTGCAGGGGAGTGTGTGTATTTTATCAGTGTGTTTTGAGTGTCCATGTAAATGTGAAGAAAGTGTGGTGTGGCTGATGTGTGCAAGCTACACATAACATAATCTCCACTAACTTGCATAGCCAGCCATTCGCTTTGGTTATGACAAATCAGCAGGAACAATAAGCCTCTTTTAAGCACTTCTCCGTCTATTTTTTTTTTTCATCTTGTAAGACTACATAATTAAACTCAGAAAAAGAAATCCACAAACTTTTAGTTTCTTGTTTATCTCCATTTTAAGCTCTTGGTTCTTCATGGATGAACACCCCAACGCGGTGCTCTTTTATGGGTTACAAGGATTAAGACACAGAAAAACTCGGAGTAAGGGGTGTACAGAGAGAGGAGGGATGAAAAGGAAGTGAGAGAAAAAGACAACACAACAAAGAAATGTAAAAGAGAAATGAGAAAATCTGAAAGGCAAAGACAACTCAAAGAGTCAGACACGAAAGGTGAAAGATTAAACAGCCGGAGATGTAGCCGGTGTATGTTTTGTCTCTATTAGTTAATGTGTGTATGAGACATAGGGAGAACGCATTAACAAATACATAGGAGAGAGGTCATTGTTTCATGTGATGCCTGTCTGAGCCAAGGAGCTTGGGGAGGGCTCAGAGTGACCGAGACCCTTAATGGGGTCTGTAGGGTCGGAAAATTGCAATTCACTGCTCATAATCAGAATTCCACTGTCATGGGTTACAGCTAATTAGTAACGCCTGAAAATTCTCACGATGAGTCACAGAGCAAGGCAAAAATCAATATGTATTTCATGGTATATCACAACCCTCCACATTCTCCCTTTCTGTTGCCCCTTTTAACTTAACCACCTTGCCTGGCGCTCACAGAGTTTTTGGCAAAATGGGTCAGATTGCCTTTGTGTGTCTTTGAGCTTGCCTTTGTGCCTGTCGTGCCTGCAAACTGTGTGCATGCATCATTGTGTGTGTTCGCGTGTGCGTGTGTGTGTGTGCGCAAATTTATGATCTGGATGAGGATAACAGCAAGCCAGCAAGCGCACAGCAAAGCAAGGAAGGAGTGCTACATCCAAAAAACAATAATAAACAGTAATCTCCTTAGCCTTCACAATTATTGCTGTCCCTCCACGTATGTAAACAAAGCTTCAGGCTGTATTCAGATTTCCCATGCGACATGAACATTCCACCATACTCTGCCCCACTGTAATCCTCTTTATTGTCGAATAAAGAGTTGATATGGGACACCAGGACACCGCAAGGTATTTGTCTATTATTGGTAGACTAGTTTGCCTCGAACTTTTTGTCAGTTTGTGTATAATTACATGTGCCATCAAAGTTGTTTTCCAATATGAGGATGCTTTACAGTATTATTGCTGTAATGTGTGTGTGTGTGTGTGTGTGTGTGTGTGTGTGTGTGTGTGTGTGTGTGTGTGTGTGTGTGTCCCCTCTGTCCTTGCTCTCTATGCCTGCTAGCCATTCTGATGTGACAAAGCAGGTGCAGATGAATATGAAACAGATCGGCAGAGCTTTTACTGTCTGGCCCATTGTATGCACGCTCATGTTCGAAGAATCATGTAAAAGCAAACTGGCTTCCAAACTCCATTTTTAGCCTCTTCTTCATTAGTGTCTAGAACCAATTGTAAAATCTATTTCACAGGGAGCAAACGCATTCATGTTCCAAAAACACAGATCAGGCCCACATGAAAGAGATGCAAGAGCAGTTTTGTTACTTTTCAATTAGGATTTTTTTACCTAAAGTACATGTACAGAACGCAGTATGCTGATATCCAACACTTCAGATGAGTCAGGTACTAAGACTCAGACAATAGACTACCTGGTAGGGCTTTGATAAAATATAATCACCCATATGAGTTCTGACACACACTCACCAATCTCACACCCTTTTCTGTTCTCTCATCACCCCAGTGTGAGACATTCCCCACGCTGGCCCAGAAATGCCTCTGACTCAACTTTCTGCCATCACTTTTAAAATGAAAATGATAGATAGATAGATAGATAGATAGATACATAGATAGATAGATAGATAGATAGATAGAGATCCTTTCTCACTTTTACAGGAACACGCATTAGTGTCCGGTGACGTGTCTCCAGCGCCCTCCCTCCCCACCCGGTCTACAATTCTCTCTCTCTCCCTCTCGCTCTGTCATACACACAACCCAGGGCGAAGATGGGAGGCTCTTCACAACCTGTGTGTGCTGCTGTTTTCTGTCCTCCAGTGATCCCTCCTCGCGTCTGAATTTAGTCATAATGGATCGATAATCCCGCCAGGCCAGACCATCTATCCAACACGTATCGGCCCATTACTGGATAAAAGCACAAACAAAGGGTTGGACATTCGGGGGATCCGGCGTGCCCTTCCTCTGCGCCCTGTATGCGTATAAGCAAAGGCGATCTTGTTGCATCGCGCACCACGACGCACAAGAGGACATGTGTGCGCACCAGCGATGCAGCTGAACTTCACCTTCTATGACAGACCCCAGTCACCTGGACGTCGCCACAGCAGCCTTCTGTATGACGCGGTTTGTGCAGTTTGATGTGACGATTTGGATTTAAACGCCAAAAAGTGGAAACTGGTAACGTATCCCTTTATTGGGACCCTGGTCTGCGCCGACACATGCGTTTGACGAGCTCGGTTTAATGTGACGGGAGACGCTGCGTTAATGTCCAAGTCAGCGACATATGGTCTGTTTGCGCAGATTTGAAGCCAGCGACCCGCCGCTGCTCCACAGCGCGTCCTCGGCGGGGCTGGAGCGGACAGAGCCGGGGACGCTGAGGAATGCGGAGCCGGGATTTTGCCTTTTCCAGCTCTCCTGCGGAACTCTTGGCAGCTCACATCAAAGTAAGTAATTCCCTGAACTAAACCATGTGCTTTGGTTCTTTAACGCCGCCGTGGGAGTTCAAAAACAGCAAGATAATAAGGTCCTATGGTATTTCAAGGAATCTACAGACTAGTTGTACTTAACAGAGTCTACAGTCTATGGTGTTTTTATCAAGACTGGATTATTGCAGACACTGTAGATGATCTGTGTCACTGGATGGAGTTTATCAGTGACCTTGTCAGACATTAAAGTGTTTTTCTTGCAATGGCGTCACTGGATTTTTTAATATTCCCGTGCTGCTTTTAAATTGGTCACGCAGGAGTCGCCCCCGATTGTCTGTTATCCCTTTTACGCCGAACGAACACGGGGTCAGTGGGCCACATAACCTTCTCCGTGTCTTCTCACCCTGCAGCCTACCGACGCAGCCGGTGAGACCGCAGGGCGCCATGCTGAGGCAGATCCTCCTCAACTCCACCGACACCCCAGACTTCGACCTGGTTCTCATGGCCCAGTCCTCCACGCACGCCCCCTCCTCCCTGAACGCCTCCCACGGCGGCTCGGTGAGCGTGGCCGCTCTCCTGAGACCCACCGCGGTTCGGGGTGGAGGAGGGCTCCGGGAGGGCGAGCTCCACAAACCGGACCTGATCACCTACATAGTAATGTGCCTGCTGCTCTTCCTCTTGGTGCTGCTCATTGTGTTCTTCATCAACTGTCAGCTCCGGAACTCTTTCTTCGCCTCCATGCCATATGATAGGTCGCTGAGAGAGGCCCGGAGCTCCTACAAGTAAGGCAGACCGCCAGGACAAACTTCTGGGACTCTGAGTCTGTAGTGAGACTCCTTTGGGGAGGGGGGTTTAAGGACTAACTGGTCAGCCCTGAAACTGCTTCTGTACGTAATGGACACATGCCTTTATCAGTTGTCAGGGACACATTGGATGACCCCACCTCCCACTCAAAAATCCCCCCAGAAACAAAAACCTGGAATCCCCAAAACCTAACATCATTAGTCAGCGACTCGACTTTGCGGAACGTTGCCCACATTTTCACTTCAAGGCCCAGAGTCCCATCCTCACAAGAGAACCGTTCAGAACAGGGGGCCGTCTCAGAAGATTAGCGGGGGAACGGGCCTTCTGCAGGTGGAGAGATGACAATTTAACTCCTGGTTAAAATAGTGACTCGATTTTTTTCCCCCCGTAACTAATAAATGGACTGTGAAAAAAAACAATTCCCGCAAAGCACTTTGGAAACAACTTGTTTATTCCCACACACTCTATATTTCCAGGCCTGTATTCATTCATCTAGTTGCTTACGTAGTTCACGATTTTTCACACTAGCCCTGACAAGAAGAATCTGCTTTTTTTCCCCTCCGAGGAAAAGTGACTTATGTCAGCATAGACAGGGTCTACGGTTGTTTGTATATAAAATATTTTGTATGACTGTAACTCATCTGTCTTGTCTTGTGAACTGATGCAATCAACACACTATTTCCACCCTTTTTGTCCATTGTAAAATAATGATTAAATGACAGACTGTAGGCCTATATCGTCACATAAAGGTATTTAAATGTACTTTCAAGTGGGAGTCTTTTCGTCTATACAGCTGTATTTGAATGGCGATGTTAAAAACGATGCTGCAGCAGCTGCTGATATGAAGGGCCGACTGTTAATCATGTAGTCCGTCCGTCGAGGCTTTTATAAGAGAGCCATCGGGATGCCAGCCTTATCGTACACTTTCACTTTTAATTAACCTCTCCCCCACAATTTATAGCTCCAATATCCCGGAGAATGAAGACTACAGGCTGGAGAATATGACGAATCCTGGGCGATAAAGCAAACCATTGTCGGTTTCCGTGCCACCGGTGACGCGCAAATCCTGTCCATTCTTGTTGTTGGAAAACAATCTCTCACATACCAAGACAGATAGACGAGCCTATCTCTGTAATCCCGTGTATGTTAGAGTATTGCTGTGTGTGTGCGCGAGGGTTTGTGTATGTCTGAGAGTCAGGACAAACACCTCATTTCTAAGTATTTGACATTATATCTCGAAGTAATCAAGCCAGGAGAACTGAACTCGGAAGCAGCGCGAACATAAATTGAGTGACTGCTTCAACCGAGATCTATGGTTGTTTACGTCTATGGTGCGCGATCAAAAATATTTTCCGGATTTGAGAAGCACTGAAATAGGACATTATTATTATTATTATTATTATTATTATTATTATTATTATTTGGGGGGCGTTGGACTGAACAACACTTAATCAATGACTGACCAACAAAATGCTGTTATTTGGAAGATTTTATTGATATTTATTTATTGATTAAGCCATTTCCTCCCATTGCTTTGTATATTTTAATCTTTTATACAACTTTAACCACTGACTAGTACCGAATACGTTTGTGAATGCAAAGAAATACTTTTAGAGGGCAATATAAATATAAACATTATTACAATATAAAAGTCTAGATCACGATTGTTTCCAATTGGTGCATTGACATGTTGCATGAACTTTGCACAGCAGCTCCTCCCGTTTACATTGTAAACCGCTTGATGGCGCCCCAACTCTTATAATTTGTTTGCGAAGTATGATTACAGAAAAATACTAAGTGCCTAAACAACACATGTTAAAACATAACCTTTACAAAGAACAAAATTACCCGACCTAACCAAAATTGTGAAATATAGTATTATCACTGCTACTGTTAACTCTATAAAGAAGGGGAAGTTACTGATGACCTATATTCTCCTTATAATCACCGTCACACTTGTACAGTCAAGATCCTTGCTCCACCTACCAGATTACTCTCCAGGTATATGAGATAAGATGAATTACCTGTGTAATATTTCTGAGTGTGCAACCTTAGATGAGAAGGGGTTTTCTCGTTAATCTTACATCATAACATAACATTCAAGAACACATAAATTTGGGCCCCACAGACAGAGGAGACCAACAGGGAAACAGTGGCAAAGGCCACAGGACAGATCACACTAGAGGGGTCTGTAATTACGGGCTACTCATCTTCGTTTATAGACCTTTTTTTTTTTTAAATATTAAAAGTTAATTGCTTAAATTCACCGTCTCCCTTTAACTGCCTTAATGCTGAATTGTGAAACTAGTTGGGCCATTTCCGGTATGAGCGACTGGTTAACCTTTGAAGGGGTATAGAGGTTCCTTTTGCGCTGAAAACACATGTAATAGAAACTGCATAACCTGATTTATCCATAGCATCATCATCCAAATGCCAGGATGCCTCCTATGAGACTCCTGACCATTCACCGAGGCCACCGGTCATCAGCCTGTGCTGCCAACAGGTGGTGTTGTTATTCTACTACACTGCTCCATTAACGCGTTAATTGAGGGTCTATGAGGATTTAAGATTTACCCCCCCCCCCTTTTAATCTCATCTTCTGGATGTCGGATTGCGATGGTTACCGGCATCAAGTCAGCGGTTCCTCTCATACGACCGCGACGCCGCCCGGACCCGATCCCGGAGCAGACGGTTTAAAATCCTCTCAGGTGTAGCGGCGGCGCTCAGGCTCCTCCCCCTCCTCCCCCACCAGCTCCGACCAGACTGTCAAAGACCAGGAAGACGGCTCCGCTGCCAGAGACATGGTCGCCTCCTCGCTGTCAGTCAGGGGTTAAAGAAAAGTTAACTAAACTCGTAGCAGTCATGGAAACTAATTTGGGAGACGCCGTTGACCCGAGTCATACTTGACGCCGACTCTTCGCTTGTTTTACTGTCGCCGAAAACAACTCGTGGAAGAAGGAAGAGCGGAGTTCTTGTTTTTTTTTTTGGGGGGGGGGGCTACAGAGACTTTGCCTACTATAGCAGACAAGCTAGCCTAGCTAAAGCTAACGTTAGCGCGTTTCTTTGCCACAAACTTTCGGGACCTAAAATTCACCCTCGTTAAGGCTTCGGTCCGTCTCACACCTGGATGCCGATAGAGTTAACGTCCCCGTTCGGGTGTTATTCACGCAACAGGTTGTTTTTCGTACTTTTCAACCCCCCCACACCCACCAAGTCTGGGGCTGCGCTTTGAATTTCCCTCCTTCAGTGATACAGACGGGCGGCTTCTAGCTTCGCTCGGTGGACTTGGCTCTCTACCAAATCATTAGCATCACTGTGCTAATTGTGGCTAGTTAGCCAGGAAAGTAGCCTAGGCCCAAGAGAATTAACAGTCGGCTTTTTCGTAGGTTAAGTGACGGGAAAACGTTTTTTCTTTTGTGATTTGAGCGGAGGGGGGGTGTTGCCGCGACCCTGCTTCCTCTTACAGCCAATTCGAGGAAACGGATTAATTTTATAAGTATGGATCCGAACACGGGCAATTCAGCCTCAGCTGCTGGTCCCAAGAAGGACAAAAAAATAAAGAAGAACTATGAGGATGGAGATGGGAAAAAGAAATTTGTGAGTATTAGCTAGAGGCACTTTCATGATCTGTTTTGAAAACGCGGGGCTCAAAAAGTTTTGCACCTAACACGACATGTTTACATTTTTTTCCCTTCTAATGTTTCAAGTGAAGCTACGAATGAACAGCCTGCCACGATACCTGTAATTACTTTCACCCCCCTGACGCGCCGGGCCAGTTTGAAATGTTAACCCTGTATGATACTGAATTTATGTCAGAGTAAGTCAGTATGTGTGGAACTAGCTGGTCCTCCAACTTTCAAGACTTGCACTGTACAATAAACCTAAAGTTATTCAGTCCTATTAGATTGTAGCAAGTCATCACAGGATTTAGAGGTTTGATTACTTAAACATAATTTGAAAATGCTATTAAGACAACGTGACATTTGTCTAACTACCTATCGCTGTATACAGAAAGCAATGTATGCATTTTGATGATTATATAAAACTAAATCATTTGAATAGAATTATGTCAAATTAATGAATAAACTTAAAGTTAGGTGTGGCACTGGCACCATGAATTTTCTCCAAGTGACTTAATCACAGTGACAACAATGGTTCTGCATGGCTGTGTCCGCATGTGTGATTCAGTGTGGTGTCTTGATGGGAGCAGAGCAGTGAGTGTCACTAATAGTGATGTCTGTCAGCCAGAGCAAACTCTTGTGTAACTTAACCCCACGGCCGTGTCTAGCAACAGGAGATAACTGACATTGTACACACAGGCTAACAGTAACCATAGGGGAAGCTCAGAAACACATCTGGTCACCAGACATGTGCAGACACATATATGAACACACTTACTTTCAGAGAATTTTCAGGCTCTTTTTTGGTCCTACTTAGAGGCCGCATCTCACCATAAGGTGTTTTAGGTCCTGCTGACAGGAAGGAACACACAATGTTTCTTGCACCACAGAGGTACATTCAAAACAGTTTGTGCAGGCTCTGTAAATAGTACCTCCTGTAATAGTAGCACCTATGTCGGGCAAAGGGGATAGGAGGTTGTTGCTGGTCTTTGTTAAGGGCATGGTTTTGATGAAGAGAATTGGCACATTAGTACAGTCAGTCTACACTAGCAACACTAGCAACAGTTAGTGACGCACAGCAAAACTGTCCCGACTGTACTGTATGTGTGCTCTTGTGCCTTTTCAGCCTTTGAAAAGAAATTTCTATTTTAAAGACTAGACAAAAAAACAAATGGAAATTAAGTAAGTAAAGTAAGTATAATAGGAGTGTTAAAATATGCAGAGGTTTAGATAGGGTTACAAGTAAACATGAGTCATAGACTGAAACTAATTTCCAGTGTCCTTAGATAACACGGTATACATGAGTCTGTGTTTGAGTGAGACTGTGCCTGAAAGTGTGAGTTTGTGTGTACCCACACTGTCCATCTTAGAAGGAGGTATGTCCTTGACTTCAGTACATCATTAATTCTGAAATTTGAACCTTTTTATTTTTATTACACACTGGTCAGAGTTCACACAAAGGTAAAGAGGTGCAGTATTTTATTTGGTGTACTTTACCTGCAGTCTGATTTCAACTGTCAGCTATGACTTCATCACACTCTGCTTTTTACCTCTCTTCAGGCAAATCAGTGATAATAACATGATGCTATATGTATGACTTAGTGATTTGTAAGTGGTCTCCACTGAGTTTGGTATTTTTTGTATTCTAAGCTGAAATCGTCCATTGTGTGGTCTGGGACTAAATGAAGCAGTGTGGGTGGGTTATCCAGATTCACTCGTCATCTCTTTTTCTAGACATGGTCACAGTTTTTGGATTAATCTAAGACTGGATGGGTGTTTTTTTTTTTTTTTTTTTTTTAATACAGTATGTTGTTGGAATAATGCCACTGACTTTAACAAAGCTTAGCATTTAGACAAATACTCTGGTAATTTTAAAATTTATTTAATCAAATTAAGCATATCTGTATTCTGCTCCATCATCATTCAGAACAGAAAAAAGTTTGCCCAACCCCAGCATCAACTACAGCGCTACCCCACAAAAACACATTAGATTGATGTAATGTTCCCCTGCTATTTGTAAATGTCTGTAAGCCAGAGTGTGCGTGTGAGTCTGTTTATGTGCCTCTCACTGGTTAGTTTTTAGTGCATGTGACCTGTAGTCATGTTTGACAGGAATGCTTGGCAGGAGTAACTGTTCTTACAGGTACATCTGTTAGCTGAGCATGATCCAGGTATTTTGTTTGACGTCAAAAGCAGGTCATTTCTGCTGTGCTTGTTGAAGCACTATCTGTTCTCCGGACCCAGAGAGTCAGACAGAATCTGCATCCATGAATGCTGTTGACATAAACATGCTGGCTGTACCCAGCAGGCAGGCTGGTGAGGATTATCCAGGGATCACTGCCTTGGACAGTTGTTTGGGATATACAGTGAATTTGTAGACTACAGATTCTTGCTCTGGTACATCTTCTGAACAAATTATCAGATTTTTTTTTGAGGTGAAAGGTTTGCTAAATTCTCAAGAAGAACTTGATATTTTTTTAGGACCTGATAATGATTATTAGTTATCAAGGAGACCAGTAACCACTGTTTGGAGGGAGTTGTGCAATTTTAGCATACTCTTTAGGGGCCTCTGGGTCAGCCCTGCATTTCTCTTCTCTCTTTTCAGATTCTTTGGTTATTTACTTGTTATTAGCATTTAAAGTTTTCATCACACTTAATTTGATTTAAACATGGGTTGGATTTTGAGCCAGAAATTTCCTCTCAGAAATTTTGTAGCTGTGTTAGAGGATGATTTGCATTACATAAATTGCACTTGGAAAGGACATTTTCAGTTCTGATAATTAGAAAAATTATAATTATCATAATAAAGTAAGTAGCTTGTAGCATCTCATGTAAATACCAGCTCTAAAACTAAAATCAAAATGCACCAGAGGACCTGTCTGTTCAAGTTGATGCCATACAAAGAACCCTGGAGCAATTGTCTTGGCGGCACATATTTCTCTCTCTAGTTGAATATTTACAGAGTTTAATATGCTGACTTGCTCATGCATGCATTTCCCATGTCATGTTAATTAAATGATAATGGAAGTGTTTTCATTTCTCTTTTTTACATCATGAAAAAATATGATATTGTAAATGTGAAATGTGAAAGTGTTGCAATAAGAAAAGTTATGTATTATGTAAGTAAAACATTTGGATGCATCAAGAATTATTTTGTAGTTGTATTGAAGCACCCCAAATCAAAATCAAATCATAAGGTACACACACAGATTGCCAGCTTTGGTGTCTTGATACAGAACACATTGTGTTAATTGCCATATTGATTATTTATCCCACCTCTTAACTATAGTAATGCATTTGTAATGCCAATTTGGCAAAAAAAAAACCACAATACAGTTGAGAAGTATAAGTCATAACAAGAGCAACCAGAAACACTTTATTATAATCTGGCAGTTGTTTTCCTATGTGTCTGACTTGTATGCAGCGTTGCATTGAAGGTTGGTGCCAAAGTTGTTGCCAGCTGGAACTGGTTTAATTGTTGAATGTGGATAAACATGTTGCTGGTGATCATTAAAGGTCTGATTAATATCAAAGAAAAGTGCACTTTCCCTCAAGCATGAAATGTTGTGCCTGCATATGCCTTTGTGCAGCAGTGTACCTACTTCCTGTGGGAACCACCTCAGCAACTGTTCAATTTAAGATAATACCATGAATTAAGCCAGTTAGCTCACAACACTTTTGTCACAGAGTCTGAATCAAGCACTCTGAGTCAAGTCAAGAAGTTAAAATATGCTTTGGTGTACAATAGGTCCCCTTTGCCCTCTTAATATATTTATATCCCTTGTGTTTCTCCAACGCACATATAACTCTTTGCACACACAAGCACACAGTTTCCTGCTCTCTACATTTCAGGGTAAGAAGAGCATACTGTGAACTGAAGAATAGGATGACAAAGTGCCAGCATGAAACTGGAGTGGTTAATGGACTGCTAGTGGCAGGGGCCTCCTGGCTCAGAGTGAACGGGTGTATTTTGGAGAGCAAAGCTGAGCAAGGGACAGCAAGTGAGCCTCCAGTGAGCAGGGACTAGGGGAGGCACTGAAAGGGAAAGAGGGAAAGAGTGAGACAGAAGTCAGACTATAGAAGTGTAGATAAGGTGATTAAAGAATGAATAAAATGTGGATGAGTAGGGGTGCAGTCATGGATAATAACAAGTTACAGGTGGTCTGTTGGGTATGGAAAGCTTAAATTACTGAGTCAATACTAAAAAAACAGTTGAATGGTAAGTGGGCATTGAATCAAACAGAGCAGCACCTCTGCAGGACTACTTTCTCTGGTTGAAATTTTGAAGCATGTTGCAACTGTGGTCTGACCTCAAGTTAGTGATTTAAGGGCAGGTTTTGTTTATTTGTTGTCAAAGCTAAAATTCCTTGTGTGACACAACTAATGAGATTTAGCTAGTAGTGCAGTATGAGTGAGGGTTTAATGCACATGAAGCAGTTCTGCCATTGTGATTCCATGTGGAATGACCCTTTATCTTGTTCCCTTAGGAGATGTGTGTTATATTAACATGCTGCATCTTTCTTAGGTGGTTTAGAATTAATCTTTGGCAACAATTTAAACACCTAGCTTACAGGAGTTGTCAGTCACCCTAAAGGAAGACTAATATCCTGTTTAGGCATCAGTACTTAGATGGAATAAAGACACTTGTTGGAATAATGCTCTGCAGGTGAGAATGATGATTAAAGTGCAGTGGCCTCTGTTTGCTCTTTTCTTACTGAGGAGTAGCTGTTTGCTCAGCAGAGGACTGTGTTTGGTTCACTCTGTTTTGCTTGTTCTCACTGGTTGTGAGAGCTGTGTTGTGTAATAAAAGTGCCAGCGACCAAATTGTTGAGACAGGCATACACTTAGCCACTGGAATACTATACTAGCATGGTATTCTACCTGCACTTGGGGGGGTTAATTTATTTTTCTTTAAGATTACAGATTTGACTCATTGAGCCTTTGTCCTCATGAACCAGCATGAACAGGGGATTTCTGTTACTTTTTTTTCTTACATTATTCACTATCTTTGACATTCAGGAGACTAACAGTTAATCAGTCAAGGGAACAAATATTAAGGAAATTTATCTCTAACAAAGATATTCAGTAGTTGCTTCCCTAGTGAAATTGTAAGACCATTTAATCCATCTTTCTCCCTCATAGTAACTATTGTACTTTGTGTAAGCAGTTGATCTCCTGACTGACTGTCTAAATAACAACCATGCATTTTGTAAAAGATGGGGCTCTTTTTCGTGCCACCATGAGTAATTTCATGGAGAGCAGAATTGATGCAATCTGTTTAGCCCAGCCCCTTGCACCAGCATTCTGTATGCTTAAAGAGGAAATCATTTTTTCAAAAAGTCTTTTTTTTTTTTTTTTTGCTACTGCTTCTGGCATACTCTAACTTAATAAGATAACAGAAAGAATCTGTTATTTTCAGTCTGCTATGCAAATGGTTATGTTAGACCAGTCATCACCTAAAATGTGCTCTTGATTTTCAATGTCTCAACTCTTGTCCCTATCAGATGGTGCAGCTGACTATTTTTGTTGCACTTGTTTGATGTTTTTGCACAAAGTAATGTCTTCCGTGCTCTGTTTGCTTAGAGATGTGTTTGCTGCCATGCGTTTGGCGTTAAGTGTGATACAGAGAAACTGTAGGGGAAACAGAGCATTCTGTCTCTGTGCATGTCATTCTCTGTCATGCGTATTTCCCCTTATTTAGAGAAGTACTTTTAACAAATGTCTGTATGCATATGTTGCTTGGAGCTGTTAAATATCTACCTCAGTCATTTCCACCTGCCTAGATGTTGGTTGAAAGCCTTCACAAAGTGTAAAGTCTGTTCAGTTAAATAGATAAGCATGCTAGTCCAGACAGTGTTCAACTTGCTTTGTTTACTCTTGTGTCTTTTACTTTGAATAAACAGCCACCTCTACATTTTTGGCAATTTATGGCAGTCAGAGTGATAAGCCTTCCCTTTTCAGCACCATTTCATTATTCACAAGGGCAAAGTTACGAAAACATGAAGCAACATATGAATTTTGTGTTCAAACTACTCTGATCTCCTGGGTTTTATTGTTCACACGCTCAGTTTTGTCAACTTTTGTTAAATCTTACTTCATACTTTTTCTAGTTGTCAATTTGTGCATGTACATGCATGCATGTGTGCATACACACTCACACACAGATACAGTATGTCACTGTTTCCTCCCTGTTATATTATTTCTCAAATTCTGTGGGCTGTGACAGGAAATTGTGCAAAAATAGCGAACAGGATGCTTCCTTATTCGTCCCCATTATTGCTTACCCTTATCTCTCTCATTCTCTCCTTTCCATGTATTGTACAAGGAAGTACCAGTGGGCTAGTTAATATGTTTACAAACATAAACTCAACCCCCTCTCTCAGGACTTTGGAGGCCTGGATGGTTTAGAGGCCTGGATGATGTTAAAGCCTAGAGAGTTTTATCATTAGATCCTAATGGACAGGTTTGATACATTCCAGAGAGTGGAGATGGAGGGTTAGGGTTGGGTTAGGGTTAGAGCCCTTCATATTAATCTTTTAAAAACCTTTGACATCACAAATTAAATACCATTCACTTCTATTGTAATGGGGTAGTGGTAGTGAAATCAAAGGTAGCTAACCTATAACCTCACCAGATAAAACAGTTGTTTGAAAATGTTACTATTTGTCTATTCTAAATACTTAATTACCAAAAGATTTGCATGTCAGTGGTGGTATACAGTACATTTTAAATTCTCGAATTTATAATGGTGAAGAATATGATGTGTGCCTTCAAAATGCAGCATCTGCAGCATCTTTAATTAGCTCTCTGCTCTGGTGCTTGTAAAAGACAGAACTGCTGGAGCAGCACATTGGAGGGTTTTGAGCATTTGTTTAATGGCTATGTCTTCATGATTGTATCATCATTGAATAATATTGCCTTTTATCATAGCTTGCAAAATGAGGCATATACTTTAAACCATGCATGTTTTGACTTATTGGTATTTTCTTCCGAGGTGGGATGGGGAATTTTGTTGGTTTAACAAACCCATAAAACGTGTTCCTATTTACTTGGTTCACTGCCTATAATGTTCTTGCATTTCTGGCTCCAGTTTTATGATAAGTTCACCAGTCAGCAGTTTACCTGTGTATGCTGTAGAATAAGACTGTGCTGACTAAGATATGCAGTGCTTAAAGTTATCCAGCAATTTGTCAGAATTCTTGTGTGGAGCCATTTTTACATTTGAAAAAAAGAATATTATATGTATTACGAAAATATTCTTGCATTTTTTTTTTTTTTTTTTTTTTTACTGTCATGTAGTAAGAAAATGGCTACATAGCCGTTTATGTACACAGCCATAAAGAATCCTATATTTTGTATTTATACAGAAGAACTACTTTATTGGTAAATATTTTTTTTTTTTTTTACACTATGGCTCAGTGACGTTTCTGTTTAGTAATACATGAGACCACGCAACTTTGAAATAGCATTGCAATGACTAGGCTGTTCAATGTGTTTTCATTTCATAGTTGCAAAGTTTTGGACTAATTTATCAATCATGTGCCAACAGTAGGCCTATTATACTGCATACATACTTTAGATACCAACAGAGGAATGAACGTTGAAAAGTTTGAAAGATAGGTGTATTGGAGCGGTTTTTATGACATTGAAAGTTGTTTTTGGACTTGGAAACAGTAGTCTGGTAATTGTATCTAACTGTGGAAAGAGTGGGTAGATAATGCATCTTTCCGCCATTTCTACCTTTCAAGTTCATTCAAGGATTTACTTTCAGAAAAAATTACATTTTGTGATGTTGTCTTTATGAATGGGGTTGCAATATATGCCACAGATGTCATGTCGCCATAGTTGCCAATCTAGAACAAGAACAAGTAGTCATGTTCACATTAACAACTACTGGCAATTTGGTGTCACCAATTAATGTGACCTGTATGTCTTTGGATTGTGGGAGGAAACCAGAGTAACCCAAGCAGGCATGGGGAGAACATGCAACCTCCACACAGACAGGTCCCAGCTGGACAGGTGTTCAAATTCAGAATTTTTTTCCTGTGAGGTGACAGAGCAAACCACTGCACCACTGATTCGCCTGTAAAAATAGGTCCAATTGACACTTTTTGTTTCTTTTTTTTAACAGAAGGCTTTGGTGAAAGATGTAGTCCAGAGCATTGTTTGAGTTACTTTATAATGTTTTGCAATTATCAAGATGTATTTTGATTATTCCAATGACTTGTTTTAACAAGGTGGCACACAATTTGCAGAAGTAAATGTAAACTCTTATGTACAGTTACTAGTTAGTTATAGCTAGTTATTCCTTTAAAAGTGGTTAAGACAGCAGATGGGCCATGATGTGATAGCTGATTTCTTTAAAAAAGCAGTTACATTGATCATTGTATGACTTCAAAACAGTGGGGATTTCAGTAATAATAACTGGTCAAAAATGGATAAACTCATAGTGGATGATGCTCTTTTTCTGTTAGTCTTTCTCTGTCAATCAGGTAGTCATCAACAGAAGGCACTATCATGGGGGGAGTTTCGCTCTGTGTGTGTGTATGTGTGTGTGTATATATGTACGTGTGTGTGTGTGTGTATATATATATATATATATATATATATATGCATGCACAAATATTCGTTCTTTTTAACAACCAGCAGATTAATGGATAGAAAGACCTGTAGACTGATCCTCACAGATATGAATATTCTTGACTGTGTGTTGCCTATGTTGTGTATCAGTGGCTTAGTTAGGATTACAGTGACAGTCCTCCTCTGTGACTCTTCCCAGTCTCAGCCTGGCAGATTACAGCTAATCTCAGACTGCTCTGTGTATCCCAACATGATTGGAAGCATTGGCTTAGGTGCTGCTCTCACAACTAATTGTGTGAAGGATAGCAGTTCATGCATGTTCCTAGGAGTGAGATGTTAAGACAATCAAGGCTGTGGAAGCAGTTTACCTGCTGGACATGCATGCACCCCCTGCTGTGTCTTGGCAAGGAGTATAGGAAACTAAGATTAACCTGAAATCTTTCTTCACATTGTAACCAGTATGTGAGTTGACTCACAAATTCATGGAGCTGTGTCAGTCCAAAGGCAATAGCATCTAATATTAAGTATGGCTAGATCCCAAATAAAGTTTAGATATATTTGAGTTTCTCTGCTTAACAGAAATAGAACCATTATGGGGTTGTGTATGCACTAAAAATTTGTGTGCCCTTAACTCTTTAACACATAATGAATAGTTGACTGCTAAATTGGCTTGGGGAATTGCTGTGGGATATCCTAGGCACTAAGGATTGGAGATACTAGCTTGGTCAGATACTCCATGTGTTTTACAGAATATAGGATTTTTCATTGCTCAACATTAACTGAAGGTGCTACCTAGTAGATTTGAGTGCAGAGCTGGGACACCACAGTCACAGGAAAATGTGTTACTTGCACTGGTTATGTGTAATTAAGTTTTGAGTCGTTTTACTTGTGTACATCCTTAAAAATCAGTGATAACAGCCATTGGAAATGTCCAGATTATATAAAAAAACAACAAAAAAAACCCAATCGAAAAATAAACTAATTAAAGCCAAATCATGAGTATCCTAGCTAGAAAAACCCCAGAAAGTAATAGGAAATACACTTCCAACGGCACAGAATAACATTTGGTTTTTGGTGTCTATTTTGAGTCTCCAAGTGTCCTGTTTGGATATTTGCTTTGAAATATTCAAGGAAAAGCACTGTGCAAATGAATCCACTGATGTTTGTGAAAAAGAAAAATGCAGAGATGGAATTGATATCCAAGGGTAAACATTGTAATTCATTGAAATACTTGTACATTGCAATGTGAGCTAGTATAGTTTAGGTACAGGTAGTTATTTTGTTATTATCGTTTTAAAATTAACATTGTATTTGTTTGCTTCATAGTCCTATTTTTTTTTTTTTTTTTAGGATGTTGGTTTGTATTTGAGAATTTGTGATACACTGAAACTCAATCAGTCACATGTCTGTGATCCAGGAGTTTTAGGTTCTGCCTGAGTTACTGTTTTGGCATTATACAAAGGTTGACAGGGGAAGATCAACAAGGGAAGACCCTTCTCTTTTTGTGCAATTTCATCTTAGGCAGTTCTTTTTCGTTACTGTCCAAGCCTTGGATCATAGGTACGAGATGAGCTAGTTGTTGGGTCTCTAAGCCACCATAGCAACAACCCCTGCCTCGGCCTCTGTTGATGCAGAAAGCTGCAGTCAATGTAGGAGCAGTTTATGATGAACATTAGCAACATCTCAATGCTGGTTGAGTGGACTGAGCATTGGTACAAGGGAAGTGGAGAGAATTTGTAAGTGTGGTTGAAACTTAACAGTTCTTATGGTAAGATGGAGATAAAAGTTTGATTTCTCTATAATACTTTAGGCTCTGTTTTTGTGTGATGGATGTTACTGCTGCTCTATGCACTGCTCCATGTGTGAGGAGACAATATGTATAGGTAGAAGAGTTTAAATGTGGCAGTCTCATCACTTCTACGACTCAGGGCTTGTTGCCAAACTCGTTGTAGATTTGCGTTAGGTAAGTTTCCTTAGGCATATATAAGGCACTTGACTTTTTGGGTGTGTGCGTGTGTGTTTGTGCGTGTGTGTTTGTGCGTGTGTGTTTGTGCGTGTGTGTGTGTGTGTGTGTGTGTGTGTGTGTGTGTGTGTGTGTGTGTGTGTGTGTGTGTGTGTGTGTGTGTGTGTGTGTGTGTGTGTGTGTGTGTGTGTGTGTTGTTGTCTTCCAGATGCATGACTTTTGCTGATGTTTTGCTGGTGTAGTTGGGACTTGTAAGCCTGTCACTTGTAAATGTCCCAGTGTCAGTGCTGGTAATGTTAGATGAGAACTGTGATGCGCAAAACTATTATTGAGATTAAATATCCTTTTCTTGAGAATAATTAAAAATGGTTAATGTTGATGAATAATGTTGGATTAGACGTTTTGAAGCATTTTGGTCAGTCCTTATTTACTGAATGATTTCTGATTATCATCATTGACTACTTCTAAATAATGAGGTTAAAAGCAATTTGTGGTTGGTGTTGATGGAGAGCTATCTATCATGAACTACACTGTTGAGATTACAGGGGGATGTAGGTAAGGGTTGACCAGATTATTTTGGTGCTTCTTTTTATTCCTGACCCATATGAGCATAGACATCTACCCTCTTCTTTGTCTTGCCCTCTCCGGGCATAATTGAATTGTGTGCTATTAGTGCTGTGACTGAGATGTACCTCCTTTAAATATCTGAATGTTTCTACGAAACCCATTTGTAAAAACCTACTCCTCTCCAAATTATAGGCTTAGCTGTAGTCTTTTGGTATTTATTCTCCCCCAATTGTTTCTCTCACACAGCTTTGTATGGTTTCTGGTGTGTGATGTTTGATCTTTGTTATGTTTGTTCATCTGCACATGTGTATTTGTTTGTTTGACTGTGTCCTTGGTTTTGCTCTCCCACAAGCACTCATTTCAGTGGTGAGTGGTATTATCTACAACTCACTTTAGCCTTTATTATTATGTAATACATAATCAGAGAATATATATCTAACTATATTTTTGTGCAGAACTTAAAGGTACATACATATACTTTATAGTGTTTTTTTTTTTTTTATTTTATTTTTTAAGGCATCTTCACACATGCGGAGATGCCCACACTGCAGAGCCTAGTCATGTGTGTCTGTGAGGATATGTCATACTTGTCGTGCAACTTTAGTTTTAGACAATAAGTTTGTGACTTGCCATTATTTATTGGTAAACCTCAGAGTAAAAATATTTTGGTTTTCCAGGGCCCTAGAGGTAAAAATCATTTTCATTGTCTTCAAACACAACATTTTGTGACAAGCAGGATGGACCATTTCTGGGGCTTGGTTTGGATTGGCACAGAAGATGATCTGCACAAAAGGTGGACAATATTTGTGGTTCTCTCAGTCTAAAGAACAAAAAAAATATCAAAAGTACAACCCTGTGTTATCAGAATTCGGGAGAGAAGTCAGTGACAATCGGTGAGGACTGCAGCAAGAAGTGTCTAGTCAGCAAGCTTAAAAATAATTTGCATGCATCTCTAATAGTGAGGTAAAGCAAGAGATTACACATTTTAGAACACAGGAAATACTTGCAGCAGATAAAAAAAATGTTAAATGTTTTGTTCCCATTAGGATGGACAAGTTTTCTGAATTGGCTAAAGCTCCAACTGTCAGGTTCGGTATTTGGAACCAAAATTCTCCACAGGTGTGATGCAGTTGTCTGTCTGTATATGCTACACTATGTTTACACAGGCTGTTTAATAAAGGCAGCATGTTAGCAGATTTATTCCTCTCTCAGTGTCTACAAGGGATGCGTTCAGGCACAGTACTGGGTGTTGGGCTCTTACTTCTGCGCCCAGCACTGTATACAATCAGTCATTTACAATGCATGTAAAAAGAGGAAGATAGACTTCAAGCATAAAAATGTATTCCAGGCTGTGGAAATGTACGAATAGCATGAGCAAAATTCCAGCTGTTAGGCAGCTTGTGTAGGCAGCTGTATTGATCAAATAGAAGTTAGAGGTTTGTCTATTTCACCAGAGGCATGAGAGATGGATGACTGAAAAATTCAGCTTAATTGTATCATGTGTAGATAAGCCTTTATCCCCATCATAGACTGATGACTTGTCAAGGCTGTACCTGCTCAGATTTTACTGAATTAGACTCCAGCCCGCTATGCAGGCTTTCTGACTGAAAACAACCCTATCTTTTTTTTAAAAAGGCAAGTGACTGTGTTGGTGGAGGGTGGGTTGTTTTAGGTACAGATTACTCAATGAAACATGATCCGGGAAGTCCAGTTTGAGTACCAGATATTTAAGTGTGAAGGATTATCAGATGCCATAAAACTGCACAAAGGTTTACTGTACTGTTAGGCTGGATTTTTTAACTCCGGAATGTTATCACAATGACAATTATTTTATCTTCAGTCTCACTGATTTCATGATTAACGGCAGAAATATGCTATTCACTTTACAAAGTAATCTAACAGGAATGTGCGTATGTGAAAGCATATGACTGTTGACCACAGCGTCATTATGGAAGACAATGCATTGCATTAGGGCCAGATTCAGGTTTTTTGGCGGACAGCAGATGATGTTTTGTTTTTGAGATCGGAGTGATCTCATTTAAATGAATGCGGCTTATGTTGAGTTGATCTGAACATGGCCTAAGCTGCACCCATCAGCACAAATACAACGTTGTTTATAGATACTAGACAAGGAGTTGATGAGGATTTATTGGTTGACAGGCTTAGAATCTGTTGCTGTGCCTTACACTGAAATTAAATCCATATCCCATCTTTTGACTTGTTGGTGGTTGTTAATGGAATAGGTCATTAAAATGTCCTCACAGTAGCAAAGGGGTGATATACAGGTAAGTAACTTCTGCAAATGTGAAAGTGAAGAGGATCTTTTTTTAAACTGCTACTCCTAGGATTCGATTATTTATCTATTTTTGATGTTCCTTGTAGATCAGGACAGATCTTTAACAGAAGTTAAAAATACCTGGAAAGGGATGCGTGCGGCCCGAGAGGAACATCTCACACACACACACACACACACACACACACACACACACACACACAAACACACACACACACACAAACACACAAACACACAAACACACAAACACACAGACACACACACAGACACACACAGATATTAATGATAGTGGTTTTAACTAATATTTTGAAAAGTGCTGCATGTGTGGCTTGAGGTTCTTCCACACTGTAATAAATACCTTTGGCTGCACCTCTCAGGCAGGCTTACAGCTACATTTTGCCATCCCTCCCTTTCTGCACTAAAAGCACTGAAATGAATTCCTTTACAGTTCTTTATTGACAGGTAACAAACAGGCATTCATATATAAGTTATTATTATTACTAATTGCATTAACCATCAGTTAATTAAAAAGGGACCATTTAATTTTTTCAAGTCCTGTATATGGAACAACAGAGATGCACACAGCTGCTCACTGAAATACCATACCATGGATACAGCATGCTATGCAGTGCCATTAGAAAAAATGGTATAGTGTACTTGTAGAAAGCTGTTTTCCAAGTATCAGAGAATAAGTCTCTGGAATCATGGGGTTGTAATCTTTTTTTTTTCTTCACATCAGTCTGCTGTTTTTTTAAAGAGAAATTTACCTTTTCATTATGGTTACATCAGTCAGTTTTAGATCTACTTTTATTATTACTTTTCATTGAAATTTTAATATTAAAGTTTGTTCAGTCAGTTTGAGAAGACTGAAAGAGAGTTGCAAAAAGACAGACATAACTACACTGGCCTCCTTTGTTTTAAGTGGAGGAAGGTGGGGTTGGTTTGATTTTGTGTCATTAGCAACAGTAGACTAAGGATGAAGAGCAGTCATGCAGCAAACATGCCCCACTTGTACTGACATTCAATCATAATATCTCTCACACATAGATATATAGTGTACTCAAATGTCCCGTGAGTCAATAGGTCAGTTACCCATGTAAAATCATTAGAAAGTGAAGCTTAGAGACGATCAGATGTCAAAAAATTGGAAGACATCTAATTCAGTGTGGTATAGTGGAGTAACTGACCTTTCAGGGAAGGAACCTCACAGGACTGGTTAAAATACTGCCTTGGCTGTTTTAGGGACTCTGTATTTGCTTTTCTGTTCTATTTTAGCTTTCTTGTCAGTGTTTGTGTTTTTCCTTGTCATTTGTTGCTAGGTAGTGAGAACTGACCTGGCATGTGTCAACAGACCGGGTTCCTATGACACACTGACAATATCATAATGACATTATCACACTCTGCTCTCTTAGTTTAAAGCTCAAAAAAGCAAAGTAAAGTAAACTCTTAAAATGGGAGGTAAGGTCTTTACCATGGAACATGGTTAACCAAGCAGCTATGCGAGTGTGTAATATTTCAGAGTTGTTGCCAATTTCCTGCTTTGGTGGTATGTGTAGGAAACGGTTTGGCTGTGTCTGGGTGTGCCTGCCTAAGTACTCCTTCTCCCTTTATGATATAATGTGTCATTATGATGTAGTCATAGCAACATTTTGAGCAACAAACTCAGTGTGGTTAACAAGTTCACACACACACGCCCGCACGCACACCCACATAGTGCACTGTATCTCCCTAGTCATCTTTTTCGTCAACTTAATGGTCAATCGTCATAGGTTTTCAGATATAAAATCCAGATGTTGCACCCACCATTATTCAAATGCATTCAGTAGGAATTATATGCATTCTCCTACACTTCATTTCCCTCCGTCTCCATGTTATTTTCCCCCTATCACCACGCTCCTTACACTCAGCACCTTACCCTTCCTCAACAGATATTGATGTCACCATTACACCCCTCTCCGTCACCTATGAAGCTAAGCTAAGCTACCAACCAGTCACTATAATCCTAGTTTCATAAGAAAATATAAATGCTCCGAACTCTTTTCGTGCCTCGCTGATCAGGTACCGAGCAGGTACAAGGTATGTCACATCCTTTTCACATTCGTAATATCTTTATGTAAAATTGTATTTTTTTCCATATTTCACAACCCAACTATTAACCTTGGTGTGCCTAATTTGGAATTATCATCTGACAGAGCATTGGCTGCAGGCATTTGCCTGTGAAAGTGGCCACTCTGTTTTCTGCTGGTCCACATTTATTCCATTTTCATTCATCCTCTGATTTACATACAGTAGTATCTCTCACCACTCTCAGGACCTGCTATATAACTGTTTATGCACAGATAGGTGTAGGTATGTACACAAACAGAGAAACATCAGCAACAGTATGTGACTGACTCATTATAATACTGTTACAAGCCAAATGCCTCTGCTGATTTTGGGTCCTCCTTAGCCTTCTGAGGGACAGACCAACAGACAGAGCCCATTCCCCATCCCTCATATTTTTGCTTCTGACTTCACGGATCTGTAAATATGTTCCCTTTGGAACACTTATATATACACTGGCTGTGTGTCCACGAGTGTGTATGGATGTTTTGTAAGGAGCTTTGCTATGGGGCAATTCAGGGGATTTTTCCTGCACAAAACATTGCAAATCAGCAATCCGTGAACTGCCCTTGACTTCTTACCTTTTGTTTATTAAAAAAAAAAAAAATCCCTTTGCTTGTTGCTGTAACTGTCTTGTTTTAATTTTATCTCAACACTTTTTTGATTTAGTCTTAGGACTAATACACATTCATTTTTTTTCATTAAAAACAAAACACACCAAAAATGTGGAGGTGGATAAACATCTTCTCTTTTAGGAAATCCACATACTATAACCTCCATTTAGCAGAACTACTATCTGCTACTGTGTCAACCCATTTTGGCTGCTTTGTAGAAGTTTCTTACCTAGGTGAGCTGTTGGTGACTTAACGTTCACCCAAACTATAGGAAGCAGGAGCCTGTCACAAGCAACACATAACACATTAGATTTATTGGCTCATTTAAAAGGCAGCATGTGCTTGGGTAGGTCTCTGAATTATAATCAGAGTGTCTTGTGGGTTTGGTGTTTGGTCAAAAGCTGAGAAAAACCCTCAAAGGCTTCATAGAGGGAACTCATAAAATGTCACAAAATTTTGAAAAAGGTTCATCACAATTTCCCAGATCGCAAGGACAGGTCTAATAGCTTGTTTTGTCAAAACAACATTCCAGAACTGAAAAGGATTCAATTTGCAGTGAAAATAAACATTTAGTATCAGTCATATGACAGATTTGAGAACCTGTAACTGGCATATAGTTGCCATTTTTACTTGATAAATGATTTGACCCATCATCAAAGTAGTTGTTGATAAACTTCTTGTTTATTGACTTTTTTTTTATCAATCAACCGTTCGTTTCAACACCGGCGGTTAAGGACAGAATTGCGAAAACGTCCAGTCACATCCACTGTGACAAAAATGGTTCCAAACATTAGTATTTTCAGTCTATGTTATTTATCTCAGTGGCATTATGTACCTTTGTTCAGTTCATTGAGGTAGAGCCCTATGTGCCACAGGCTGAGTGGACTATTTTAGTTTTATGTAAAGTATCAATACAGCTCACATACACATTCACAGACATTCATTCAGATTTTTATCTTGATATTCTACCAGTGGCAGTAGCATAAATATCCAGGATCAGGGAATAATTCATTATCATTCTGTATGGACTTTCATTTTATTAGTATATGTTTTTATCATATAATCATTTTACAAAATTGTCATTAAATTTGTATATTTCAAGCAGGTAATTAAAAGCAAACAGTAGGTTACTGAAGTTTTTGTTTAAGAGTTTTGATTGATTTAATGCTTAATAGTTTAGGACTAGTCTAGAACTAATTAGTTCTTGCATTGTGTTCTTGCTTATTTTCCTAACTGTACCTGTGGTTTGAAAAGCTGAAATTACAGTTAAAATTCAAGAATGTTTTTTGTCTCTTCCTCTCCCATTTATCTTTACAGCTTTCTTCCTGACATGCTCATATTCAGTTTCCCATGTGATTACCAAGAATCCGCTACCTACTGTCAGCTGTATATTTCTGCTCTGTGGGCTGAATAGCACCTCAACACTTGTTTGCATGCATCTGCCACCTTTGTGTGTGCGCGTGTGTTTATGTGTGTGTGCATGTATGTGTGCGTGTGTGTTTGTGTGTGGTGTGCGCAAATGGATTCAGGGCCTGTTATTGAATGGCAGCTGTGTGTAAACATTCTTCTCGGGACTGCTGTCCCCATAATCAAAGTGCCTTCTTTCTGTCTTCCTCTTTCTCCGTCCATCCTCTTTACATCTTACTCTCCTGCTACAGAAGAATGTCCAAATAACTTGTCTAGCTTTGGCAGTTGTAGTAAAGGGACAACCCACCTTATTCTAATGTGTACAGACATCCCTTGACAAGGGCGCAGGCAGTCATAACACTGAGGTTGCTGCAAAGTCTATACAGTAAAAAACTTAAAAATAATACTCCATGCCTCTTTCAACAGGTGTTTTGTCAGTGAGGCTAGAGCTTTGTAAGGTCATCTGTTTTAAATTATACACCTGAAGATAGTTGTAATGGGTTTGGTTTAAACCTGAAACCTGGTTTATAACAATGAAATAACACACCAAGTTTGCTACATCATGTACTCCTAATTCAATGCTGTGTAACAGCAGTGGGCCTGTTAATATAAAAAAATAAACAAAATGCAACATAATTGAAACAGAAGCCTGCGAAGGTTACTTTGTCAGCAGTGGATCTCACTATAGACGATATTAGTTTAATTCCTCAGTTTTGTTTACTTGATGTGATGTATTTGGATGGGAAGGCTGTCAGCGGGATAATACATGTACACTGGCATACACATGGATTAGGGAAAACTACTGCAGTATAGCTGATTCATAAAATCTCAGGCCCTGAATTATTGCTGTATAATAGTAAGTCAAATTGGAAATCAGTTACCCTCCACTGTATACATTAAGTTCTAGTATTACTTGTATGAAAAATATTAGCGGAAGCGCTGATAACCACTTTCTCATTTTCTGATACCATGGCATTAAAAATCTGCTGATACCATTACCCACTTGATACTAGTTTGTCCCACTTTAGTCTTCTACAGTATTGAAGATGCATTACATGCATGGTCTCATAAAATGATATACCTATGCTTTTAAATACTGTGAGTTTATCATGTTTATCAGAACTGTTTAGCAATGAATGACACATTGTCCAGTGCAATGCCCGAGACCTTACAATGACCTGTCAACTTAATATGGGAAACATGTTTCCCATATTAAGTTACTGCTTGGCCTTTTTTTGATTTTTCTTGATACTTTATGACTCTATTGTCCCTTCCAATAGGTCGATGAAAAACTTTTTGATGTTATAGTATGTGATCTCTTCAGAACCTTTTAGTGCATGTGTGAAGATTTTTATAACGGTTAAAAGAATTTCTGCTGACAGTGGGTTTCCTAGGGGGACATTATTGGGCATAGCCTGACACCTAGTAAGAAAGACGTGTGGGTTCACACCAGTCAACAAGAGACAAAACAAACCTATCACAATGTATTGCAATAGATTTGTATTTTTCCCACTGTTATTTTGCCCCTCAGTATTTCAAGACACATGACTGGTAAATCACACAAGACTCATTTTAATTTAGAGCTGAGAGACAGTGAGCAACATCTGGAGGTCAAAGACAAATGAAGCCAAAAAATAAGTGGAGCTTTCATTAAAATTAGAAAATACAGAGTGGATAATCCAAGGGTGTCATTTAATGTAGTTGAAAAGCTGTTTTTCAAAAATTTTCACAGCTTCACAATTTACCAGTAATATGAACATTAAGGAGGACAGTTTTTTCCAGAAAGTCTATTCTCTGTTCTCTATGTATGATACATTCACAAATTTATGCTGTAGCTGGTATTGTACAGGTATAGTATGACATTTATAATCTCTACATAGTGCCTCCAGAGAACTGTAGAAGCCCCTAAGGACATAAACAAAATCTTAGGCAACCCGCTCTCACAGTGTATCATTGATGCCTTTTTATAAGGTGGAATTTGGTATAATTCTCCTTGAATCATATCTTACAAAAGTAAGTTGTTAATTATTAGTAGTCACAGTGTTTATAGTTTCCATCATTGATTCTTTCTTTGCTCAAACTTTTTGTCCATCAAGCAAATGATAAAATCTGATAAAATCGAATCACACTGTACTGTAGTCTGCCAGTTTATCTATTCTGCTATACATAGCACTGTAGTTGATACGTGTGATGTAAATGCAGCAATACTGGAACAACCTGTCATTAGTGTTTGTGGATGCTTTTCCTGTTTTTATCCTGCACCTCTATTTTTTGCTGATATTTTGAAATGGAGAGACTTGAGAAATATTGAATGTGTATTTTGTTTACAAGCTGAGCCATAAAGAGGCGAGTGCTTCTCTTTTCATAGGCTTTAGCTTACAACAGAGGAAGGGGACCCTATATTCAGTCTGTCTGCATGTGTTGCTTAGATAAGAAGAGTTAAAGAAGACCTTGTTCTGTGTTTGACCTTGTGCCTCATTGACCATCTGACCAGTGCAGCTCAGACCACCCCTTGAGATTGCATGCTGTTTGATGTCAGAATAAGGGGTAGTGTTTTTTTGTTTTGTCCACCATGATTCGTCTCATAGGTTCTTGACATAATATTAAACTTGGAGGTTCATTGTGTCTTTTGGAGGTCTCTCTCAAAATACTTGGAAAACAGATTGCCTGTACATTTGAATACTAGACAAATTTACTATCAAGAACTAAATGTTTACCTCATCCTCCTTAAACTTTGGTGAGATTATTATTTATCTAATTAGAGATTTTTTGATGTTATGCATTCTCCATGGAATTTGTCAGGGCAAGTGTTTATCTGGTTTGAAAGTTGTACTGCTGTTTGCACTGGGTTTCCTGTGGGGACATCATTGGAGGTAGCCTGACATCTAGTGGCAAACACATGCAAGTGTTTTTATTATTATTGTTATTTAAGATACAATGGGTTTTTATTGATACCCTTCTGACCAACCTTTGACTTTAAATGACTTTTGACTGCTGATCGCCTGGAGTTACTAGCTTACTAATGTCCTAATTAACTCAGCTTAGAATGTCTTTACTCTAATTTAGATGTATTTGTCCTCTAGAAATGTGTATGAATAATTGGATGGAGTTACCACCTACATTTCTTTACAGGGTTTCCCTTTGTCCTGCTTTGACTCACTCATGAATTCGGACAATTTCCCGTTATAAATAATTTCAATCTAATTGAGTCTTTCCTTTTTCTCCCTCCGTCTGACTGCCTTCTTGTCCCTGCTTTTCTCTGTTGTCTGTTTGACTTTTCGTTTTTTGTTCATCCTCTGCAGAAATTCAAACGGCTGATTCCCGATGAGGTAGGTTTTATTACGGCTTACCACCATCACCTGTGTGCTTGACTCGTCCATCTGTCTGACTAATCCACCTTAACACGTGCATTTTGACCTATTCCGTACTCATGTTGGATGTTTATGCTTTTACGATATGATCTAACAGCATGAAAAGCTTGGCACATAGATCAGTGATCCCTTTATGTGCCTGCAACAGGGGGATGCAAAAGTCATATGTTTGTAAGATTAATTTTCATAATTATTTTTGGAGTGTCATTATGATACTATGTGCCAAGGTCACATAAAACCTAAAGTTTAAGATCATCAGTGTTTTTCAATCAGAAATGAATTATGTAAAAAATATGGGCAATCTGTCACACAAACTCATTGAAACCAAAGAAATTCCCCATCATTTGTTCAAATTGAGTCATATGTTCTGCACCTGCTTGTGTCAATTGCATGTTGACATTGTGGTAATCTTTGTTGATGTTTCTAATCATTATCTCACATTGTTAAAAGATTTCTGCTGTTGTAGAAATTGTAATAGCCCAAAACTAAGGGAGAAATGACCATTGGTATTTTATTATTGTTCAATTATTTAACATGGCCTATTTTTAAACTGTGAGTTGATTTAGAGATTGCTTCCCCATTTTTGTGGTGATGGTTACACTTTGAAGTTTGTTGATCTGACCTCACCTAACCTCTATCATAATGTTTCCTAATCCAGTTGGAGCGTTTCACCAGCATGAGGATGAAAAAGGACAAGGAGAAGACTGGCCATATGCCAGGACAGCGTCACTCTTCAGCTGCCAGCTATGAGATCGGTCCTCAGAGTGCCATCCTGCATAATCATTCTGATGAATACGTCCTGGAGCTCTTTGAACAGATGCTGGTGAGAAAGATTGTAAAAGAGTGCATTTGTGTTTCTGTGTACTTGTAGTTTTATCTGTATGAGGACTAGTTTAAGTTTTAGACCTTTGGAGATATGACATTTTGGCCATACCTCACAACTTTAATTGGCTGTTTGAGGGTTAAGACTTGGTTTTAGGGTTCAAGTTAGGACTAGATTAGGGTTTGGGCAGGCATTTAGTTACAATGGTTGAAATTGGGGTAAGGGCTAGAGAGCTTTCAGGAAATCACCTATTCATTATCTCACCTGAACAGCCACGGAAAATTGTAGTTGGTATGTTTCACTCATAAATACTTAATCACCTACTGAATAAAGACGCTTTATGTAGAGCAACCCCATTATCATTAAATAAAATTGAATAATTTGAATTTTGAAAGGTAAGTGCAATGTCTGTAGAAAAACCATTATTGCAAAATGTATTGTTTCTCTGTGTTTTCTAAAAATAGGTATGCTTTAATAAAAAAAAAAAATTAAGAACTACTTTAGAGCACAAAGAACAAATCAGTTGGGTCAAGCACACTGTATTGTTTTGAAATATTAAATTGGAAATTTTATAAGTAATTATAAGTAATTTAGTATCGTCTAATGACTCTGCTTAGTATCTTAACACAGTCCAACCAGCTCTGCTAAACTTTTTAAACTGAAAATCTGCTAGCATCTTGTTGTGGGCTTTATCTACCTTTTGTACAATTTAGGAAACACCAGTTGACCCACATCAATGTAATTATTCAAATTTATCAAAACAATGTGTATACCATTTTCAGACATATCGTCTGTTGATTAAATGCTTAGAACTACAGTTTTTTCATCATGCTATATATCCATGTCTCACAATATATGGTTTATCCCTACATGCTTTTTATGTCTTTTTTTCTCTTCTCTCCCTCCTTCTGATTTTCTCCAGGTGGACATGAACCTGAATGAGGAGAGGCAGCAGCCTTTAAGAGAGAAAGACATTATGATCAAGCGAGAGATGGTCTCCCAGTACCTCCACACATCTACGGCTGTCAGTACCAAAATAAGTATTGCCAGCTCAGTGTACTTAAGGGAGTTTGAAGATAGCTGTATTAAAGTCTTTTTTTCTCCAGTTTTGGCTAAAATCAGTAAAATCTGTTCATAGCATTTGGACCTTTATATATCATATTGTCCTGTGCCAAATAAATAGTGCCAAATATGGACTGATTTTGTCATATTTACTTAAAAGAACTGAATTAAGACAGACAAAGGTGTTTTAAAGGATAAATAAAAAAAGGGATCATACAATAACTCTACTATCTTAGACACTTCAGATAAATGTTCAGATAAAGTTTTTTCCTTGACTGTCTGTGGTCTAGGACAGGAGTATTGCCTTGCTCAGATGAGATATATTATTTACAGTATACAAATGTATTCATGCAAAAAAATGCAAAAAAAATTACAACAACCCTTCTGGTACTGTAGTTGGGTAAATTAAATTTCAAAATCCAAAGGTGATGTATAATCAAAATGCTGAAAGCAAGTAGTTCAAAGGACCTTCACAGCCAAGCACCGATGTTTGCTAGTACAGTTCATTTAACTATGAAATAAGCCTATTAAGAGAAAAATCCTACACACATTACCCTTTAATTCTGCAAATCAACATTCAAATTAGGCTTGACTGTTGGCATCAGTGCCCTCCCATAGTGCTTTCTTGTGTAATAAATAATGTAATAAAACAAATATAAATACAGAAGACAAAGTGATTTTGGTTCTGTGTGCCTGCTGTGTTTTTTCATCAGGGCAAAAACCAGAAGGAGAGCTCCAAATCAGCAATGATGTACATCCAGGAGTTAAAGTTAGACTACCGAGACCAACAGCTGCTGAGCTGTCTGGAATCTCTACGAGTCTCACTCAATAACAACCCTGTCAGGTACTGCACACACATACTTACATACACTCTCTCTCAGATTAGCAAAAGGGGACAAATATAGTGCAAAAACTTTGCTGACCCAGGTGTTCCACATGCAGAAACTCTATTATGAGATCTCTCAAAAAAGCTGGCTGCTCTAGTTAGGATTTATGTGTACCACAGTAAAAGGTTTGAGATTTTCACAATAAATCATGTTCTGTTTTATATTTATACCGAATTTACAAAAAATTGTATAGATTTACTTTAACTGTCCTTTTTAGTTGATCACTGTTAAAACGTCTGATTAATCTAGTGTGAATCAAAGTTGTAAGTCAGTTTATTTGCTCTGTGCAATAGTGAGAATTTATTACTTTTGATATACCTTTTTTTCCTTTTGACCTCAAAAGGCTCAATCAGGTATTGATATTGACAGTTTACATAACGAATAAACATCACAACTGAAATCATAGAGTTTTAAGTCTAGTCAAGTTTTATTTGCGAATGTAGAATAGAATTTAACTCATTAATAAGCAAATTTGAAAAGGAAGCACATTTTACTAAATGTTATATACAACATGATAGATCTTGAAAACTTTTTTATCAGTCTACTTCTAAATTTGGCTGTGTACATTATATATCCCTGAAGCATGGGGGTCTCTTTCACCACTAACTTAATATACTACACATTTTTCGTCTAGGATGTAAAAGGGCATATCGAGGAGACACAAACATTTCAAAACAGAAATAGCCAGATTACATTGGGAACAAAATATATCCCATAGGAATGGGAAATGCTAAAGGGAAAATGTGTGTGATGTATTTTAGAAATTAAAGAAAAACCTGTACCAATTATATAGTCCTGTCACTTCCAGTTGGGTGCAGAACTTTGGAGATGAGGGCCTGGCCTTGCTGCTGAATCTGCTGAGAAGACTACAGGAAGAGAAAGACGAATACCCGTAAGTCACTTAAACCACAGAACAGGGAACTGTACTTTCTAGCAATGTGTTAGTAATATCTTTCCATCTATCTACTCTTTCTTCTTTCAACTAGAATGATGGGAGTGAAATGCCAACACGAGATCATTCGATGTCTAAAAGCCTTTATGAACAACAAGGTAGGACAATTGACTGTTTCTTTGCTTGCATCAAAACACCTAATCGTTTCTTTGGTAGAAAAGGTAATAGAGTCATCATTGACCCATTTTCTGTCCTTGTTGTAGTATAGCAATTCTTCCACTTGATGTATCTGTATCTGCTTGATACAGTGAATGCAAACTCTGATAACACTCTAGAATGCTTTGAGTATTTTGTGCAGTGATGTGTCTAACCCTTTCTCTCTTCTTCCTTCCTTTCCCCCCCTTTAGTATGGTCTTAAATCCATGCTTGAGTCAGAAGAGGGAATTCCTCTGCTGGTCAGAGCCATCAACCCTACAGTGCCTCATATGATGGTGGATGCTGTCAAGCTGCTCTCTGCCATCTCCATTTTGGAAAGTCCTGAGAACCTGTAAGCCTTAGTGAACGGTTGACAGTATGCCATTTGATTAGTTGGACACAAGGAAACTATTGCCACCTATTGGCCCCAGTTAATGTGTAGAGCACAGGTTTAATAAGAAATGTTACCTATTTGCAGTCTTACTTGCCAAATGGTTAGCAACCTAGTATTGACGTTAGTAGTTGAACAGTTGCATATAATATTTCTTTTTCACCTGTAGGCCAGATTACAGTAAAAGCTGTCAAATAAAACAGCAGAATTTACTTTTTCTTTCTGTATGAAGTTTTTTAATGACAGATTTCCTAATTATGTATTCTTTTAATGTAGCAACATGCAGTACCATTTTATTTTACATAATTTTGTTTTTTATAGCCATGAACGTGTTTTGGAGGCCATTACAGAGGAGGCTGAGAAACGGGACATTGAGAGGTTTCAGCCTCTACTTGCTGGCATGAACAATAAAAACATTGCTCTTAAGGTATATACCATACAGTGAAGCGCACATATATTTATGATTATAAATCCCTGTGTGTTTTTATTTGACAAACAGCACTACTTGATGCATTCTGGTATGTAAAAGATATATTCAGCTGACCAATATTGTTATGTATTACAGTTATGATCTCACCAGTTAGTCTGAATTGTAAAGCGGACTTGTGATTTTTTTTGGTAGGGTGGGTGCATGCAGCTAATCAATGCCTTGATCAGTCGAGGAGAGGAGTTAGACTTCAGGATCCATATTCGCTCTGAACTGCTAAGACTGGGACTCCGAGACCTGCTGACGGTACAGAAAATACTCCTTTTGATCTTTGTCTCAAAGTGAATCTCAAACAACATACATTTGCACAGTTTTACTCCTCATACCTCGCACTCTTGATGCCTCTGTCTTGCTGACAGGCTGGATGACAGTCATATTATGTAAAAACTTTCTTTCAGCAATCCCAGCTCAACGTTTCATTGCCAAACTCTTCCTGTCATTCTCCCTCTTACCTTTTCATCCATTGAATGTATCCTATCCCTCTTCCTGCAGGAGGTGCGGACGATAGAAAATGAGGAGCTGAGGGTGCAACTTATGGTGTTTGATGAGCAGGCTGAAGATGACTCTGAGGATCTCAAAGCCCGTCTTGATGACATCCGCATGGAGATGGAATATCCTTCCAAAAATTGTCCCTCTGTAGAAATTCAAGGTCTAATTTCTATATGTATATGTGTATATATATATATATAGATAGATAGATAGAGATAAAAATTCTACATTCAAAATTCATCTTTGCCAGTTAGTATCTCTGAAACAGTAGCTACTGTAGTGCTGTAAAGATAGCAAAACACCAAAGCATCGGTGGACTTTGTCATTGCTTTGTTGCAGCTCTGAATGATCTGTTTTGATGATGAAAACATACATATCAGTCCAATTGGCTACACAATAACTATAGAAACTACTTATTTAAGTATTAATTTCTGTTGTTGCATGGAGATGATGGTTCGTGCTACTACACTTGTTGTGAGCACTTGAACATCTGACCGCTTTTTGAAAACGATACAGGTGCCTTAATAGCTTCATGCTGTAGAGTTATGGTTTATCCCAATAGACCCCTTCTTATAATTCCATGCCCTTTATTTAACAAACCTCTATGTTTGAAGAGAAGGATGCAAAAGGTGTTATTTCATCTTTATCACAGTGTGTATGTTTTCAGCTCTTTGAATTAATGTGACATTCAGGATAGACAGATTTTTAATTAAAAGAAAGTTAAGCTTGCTGTGACAATTTATTTTTCAAAATGACTCAGAAACCAGTTCCTCAAGCAGCTATAATGCTTTTCTGCAATTGACATGCAGTTACAATTATCAACACCAGGTGTCACCCAGGTTTACCCAATACAGTATACGCCCAGTCTGCCGGACTAACTGGCTGAAAATATGATAAACAAAGAGATAATGCAACATTGTAGGTCAAAAGAATTTTGAAAACATGAACATACTTGTCTGATAGAGCTGATTAGCAGTTGTGTAAGACATGCTAAGTTTACATCATCCTGTTGCTGCACAACATAGATTATCAGATGGACGACAAGTCTGGCGTCTGACTGACTTATAGATCACTGAAATTCTGCAGTGCACAAATGAGAGTGTTAAGTTGTTTACCTTCAAGCCTCTTATATGAAAAAATCCAGGGAATGTTTGTGCAAGACTATTTAGAGTTGTAAATGATTATGGTATAGTAACAGTTGAAGATGTTATTTATGGTGTACTTAACATTCGTCTGAACCTCTTCACTTCATTTTGCTCATTGAGCCTTAACTTATTTTGCTTCAGTGATGTGAGGGAAGTGTTTGAGATCCTGGTCAACACTGTAAAGGACTCCAAAGCTGAAAGCCACTTCCTTTCCTTGATGCAGCACCTGCTGCTGATCCGTAATGATTATTTGGCCAGGTATAACACATGCACATATATACACTCTTACATATTGACACTCACTCACGCCATGGTCTTACATGTTCTTACATGTTCAAATCTTCACACAGCTGATATATTGATGTAATATTGTTTTATGATAAGAGACTAGATTCTACCTCATCTGGGATTTAGTTATTGGTGCTGTCCCATCATTGTGATGAAGTTTTATGGACAATAAAAACTAGAATAAGGCTACTTATTAAAATGTTCTCAATAATTGGGTGAGTTTGCACTACATGAGAAGAAAGTTTTAGCATCATATCATTCAGTGTCCCCACAGTAAAGTCTGCACAACCATAGTCCACAAGAGTTGATGTATTCTTTTATAAAATATATGGGAAGACACAGTACCAATCCCACAAATAATAATCACAATATTCTGAGATAGACAGAGAAAAAAATGCATTTAGCACAATGCAAAGCTGCAATTTCTTACATAAAAAAATGCTAGAATAACTATGACAAAAGGAGAACTTAGGAAGAAGTTTCTTCCCTTTTTTTTCAGTGGCCTCTCTTCATCCACCCTTCCTTTCCTCTTAGCCCATCCCTTCATTTGCTATTTGTTTTCTAGAACACTGCTCCAAAGCAATGAAATTAATACATGCAAAGAAGTCTATTTTAATTTTAATAGAAATGAGCACCATCACCTCTTATCAGCAGAAATATGCTAATGTCTCTCCCTGTGTCTTCCAAAGCCCTTTGGGGTTTAACTGGGGAAACAGAGGAGAAAGAAAAAGAGTGATAGAATGTCAAGATAGGAGTAGATAGTGTGCACAATTACACACATGTATACTGTCTACTTTCACCGTTAAAAACACAAAAAGTTGGAAGGGTTTTCTTTACGTAGTATCACAGAAAATGAGCAAAGCACAAAAACACACATAGGCGTACACATATTTGAATTGAGCTATTTGTGTTGTCTGGTGGTTTCCTGATGGTATCAGACATGCAGGAAATTGTACTGTATTTTTAGCACAGTTTGGGGAATAAATTGTGGGGAAGGAAAAGGTAGGCTGGACAAAACAGCTGGTCCCAATTGAAGTATTTTTACCCCGACTTCTATCTTTTCTGTTCTTCCTTTTCGCCAATCTGGCTTTCTTCATCCACGTGGGCCATGGGAATAGAATAGAGGTGGTCTGTAATGGCCTGTACAGATAGACAGGAAGTGAGGGTGGGAGGGAGTGCTTTAGAGTGGCAGAAAATACAGCTTGGTAATCACTGAGATTACAGGAGAAGGGAAATGGAGGGTGAGATAATAATGAAGAGGAAATTGAGAGCTGAGGTAAATTGCTTGGTAGATGTAAAGAGAACGAGGGAGGTACATATAGGGCATGGCAGGGTTAGGATTTGTGTTGAAGAGTACCTGCTGCTTTGCTTTTCCTTCTTGGTCTTGCTGTATTTCACTTTGAAGTTGAGATGGAGTCCAAGGAATTTACACTCATATAATTGGTCATACCATACTGTGCACACGCTATGCATGAACACAGATTGTTAAAGCACCTATATGTAAGTTTTTGCTATTGCTACATAGCCAACATTACTATTTACATACCATTCTAGAAGAAACTTCACTATCAAGCTTTCTTCCTTTACTCTGCAAGAGCTGTCTGCATGGGTGGAGAGCAATGCCAGTGTTATCTCTTTGCTTTGGTTCTGTTTCTATCACTTCTTTTCTTCTACTGAAGTTAGCATGCTAACCTGCTAACCTCGGCCTGGCAGGCCTGTCTCGTCACTTTTTGATAGTGCGTCACTATACAATTCAGTCTGCCCTTAGTCCAACATGTGAGGATGGAGAAATAGTGCTGCTTAGAGGGCATACTCTAACCTCTTGTCTTGTAAACACACCATCGGTGGAAGCTCTGGGCAAGCAACCATCACCTACACCCACGACCAGCACCAAAAATCACTTTTAGCAGCATAGAAAACTTTAGGGGCCCCCTTTAGGGGCTTCAGAGATGTAGAATAATTCTTTGACATCCACATATTTAGTTTAGGATTTGTCAAAATATATATGGCCTTATGTCTACCAGAAGGATTTTTTTTTTATTTCTGAATTTACTGTGTTCAGGATTCAATCTGTTCCCATAAAGAGCTTCAAATTTAGACTGTAGTCAAATACAAATCTGTTTCATTTTGATTCAATTTTCCAGAATGACACTAGATGTCTCTCTCGCTCCATGAATAAATCTAAGGTTTACAGAAAAAAAGTATAGTTAAGAATTGGAATAAGTGTTAGACAAAGGCTGGGTGACTAAAAGAGAAAGAGGAGGGAGGGAGACAGAATAAATAAAGTGTTGAGTTTGTGACTGTAGCAGCATCTAATGGGGTCAGGGAATAAGACACCTCCACGATTGAGTGTCTGTGTGAAGCTGGCTTGATCAGATGGGGTGCTGGGCATACACCAGCACACTCTCACAAACACAGTTGTATACAATCAATCTTTGTGACAAGAAACACAAACTGTCATACTCACACAGACAGCCAATCTCAGTTACAGACAAAGACAAAGAGACGCATGCGTATTCACACATTGATCTGAGCAACTGAACCTACTTCCTCCTTGTCAGTCCCCATCCTCTACTCACATAATATCCAAATTTTTCTTGTTAATGTTGAATACTTGCATTGAAAAAAAAAATCCATATATGCTATATTTGTCATTGTGGACACAACATGCAAAGTATGTTGCCGAGAGTGAAACATTCTTTTTCCCAGCATCACATTTAAACTATCCTTCTCCATTGATACCCTCCTTCCGGCCCTCTCATCTTATCTTCCCCAATCTCTCTCATCTCTCCTGCAGGCCTCAGTACTACAAGTTGATAGACGAGTGTATTGCTCAGATCGTGCTTCACAGGAATGGTGCAGACCCTGACTTCAAGTGCCGTAACCTTAGCCTCAACATTGAAGGCTTGATAGGTGAGATGTTTAACTAGAACACACACAATTAAGTCTTTCTCTTCTCTCTAGGTGCATATGGTGCCTTCTTGCCCATCTCCCAGCATCTTTACTTTTAGAACTATAAACATGCAAAGAAAACACAGGGGCCAGAAAAATCAAATATTGTTGCACAGTAATGTGTGGGTTAAAACTTTCAACCATATTTCACTACCCCACTCAATTCACACAATTACTGTTTTGCTTTCAAAGGTAGTATACCTGCCTGTTGTGATTTCAGTGAATTTGGCTATGTTACCTGTCACATTGTCTAATGACAGGGTTGAAAAATATGCAGTGGCCAAAAAACACCACAGGGTGGAGCAAGAGAGAGAGTTTGAATTGGTTGGGGCTAAATTGTAATACAGGTTTTACACTCATATGTCAGCGATATAAAATGAAGTTAACCAAGAGGATAAAAGCTTTGTCAAAATAAGCAATCCCAAAATCTAATTTCACAATATAGTTGATGAGATTTCTTTGTTCTCTTCAAGTATTTGATCCCTGTTCTACAATGATAGATTGGTTAGGTGGTAACATTCAGTCAGCGGTGGTGGATATATTAATATATTAGAAGTCAGCAGTGCCCAGGTACAGTCTGCAGGCATCTCCTATGTTTTAGTGCCTGATAGAAGGGTGACAGACTTTTTATTAATGCATATCAAGAAACTACCAGGATGGCCACTGATCCATGTCATCTCCTGTCACTCTCTGTTGAATACAGATATAAAATGTTGTCTCCTCACCTGAATATAAGTGTTTTGGTGGGTGTTGTGCACAGGTTTATTTGCATATAGGTTTTGTGAACCGGAGTGACAGCTCTAAACGTTGACTAGGAACACCGACTGGCTATTGTAAACTAAACCAGAGCAGAGTTGGAGTTGCAGGCCATGTCTCAAGAGTTCAGTACTCCTTTATGGCAGGTCTCTGTTGCTCACCGCAGGAGGCTCTAATTGCACTGCTTCTAAATGCGTCCTGACACACACACACACATACAGGCTGTCTGGCTGGCCTCCTTTAAGACTGCCAGAGTTATTATCGGTGGAAAGCAGCCCAATTCTGCCCTGCATGCATTATTTAGTGTTTTTCTTTGAACTCTGAAATTCAGAATAGTTTTTTTCCCCCCACATTCTGTCTCCCTTAGTGCTCTCTATTCAAAGCTTGTCCCATTTAGCCCTGCCATGATGACAGACCCCCCCCCACCCCCACCCACCCAATTACACATCCAATAACCATGTAAACTCATACACCAATGCACACTCAGAAATTGTATGTGGGTTTGAATATTAGTGTGAGAATCTTTCATTGGGTAAACTTCTCTTTCACAAAATAGATTTCCCATTTTGCTCTTAATTGCTTACAAGCTTATCTAGATATACAGAATCTTGAACTGTTTCAACTCCTTTTACCACTTGCCATATTTCATTGTAACTCAAGCCTCAGACTTTATCTCAAAATCTCTATGATTCACTTTTCTACGAGTTTATGTAATTTCTTCATTTTCTATTTTAGCTTTTCACAGCTCCTCTATCTCAACAATCTATCTGCTTAATCCCCCTCCTGGGCATCATGATTAGCTGTCTTTGATCCAGTGACTTTGTGGCATTCATCTTCATGTTAATTAGCTCCTTTACTGCACATGCTCGCTAAGCCCTTTGGCACTAAACCACCTGTAGACCCCGCAATTATTCTGTGAAAGTACCCTATTGGTCAGTCTGTGTCCTTCTCACCCTGTCCTCTGCCAAGCAGAATCTCTGATAATGGATTTCTCACAGACTGTTATATGGTCTTTCTTTGATTTTTTCATAGTTGTTCAGAAAAATAACGGGATATTATAAGAATTTGAAAAATGGCATGAGATGTATTTCTAATAGAAGAAAATGAGTGTGACCCCACCTATTTCACACATAGTCCGACAAAGGTATATGTATTGGAAGATTTAAGGGTAAGGATGTCTAGAAGAATGATGCAACTAATAGCATCCTATTATAATGAGATGTATCCAAAATCGTCTCACAGTTCTTGACTTTGAGTAGTGTGATACAGAAAAAACAGGGAGACAGGACGCCTGCTCTGCGTGTATGTGTCTGTTTGTGAATGTATGATGTGTGCACACAGCATGTGCCAGACTAGAGTTTGCACTGTCTTCATGGCCAGAGGTGTGCAGGTGCATTGTCTGAAATCCTCATCTTATATACCAATGTTTTTCCCCTTGTCCTTTCTTCTTCCTCTTTTCCCTTTCCTCAGACAACATGGTGGACCAGACCAAGGTGGAAACCAGTGAGGCCAAGGCCACTGAGCTGGGGAAGAAGGTGAAATACACATAATTTATTCATGAATGAGCACACACAAATGTACTCATACACACCCAACGATAGCATGTTATGCACACCAACATATTTACTCGTCAACCAAGAAGCTCGGAAATGATTACAATCACAAAAGAAAATGATACATTGTAAAACCTAACATTTTTTCCCTTCACACACAGACACGTTGAGATCGTAATGAAATTCTATGAGACTAGTGCTGGCTGACATTGGATGACAAATGAGAAAAAAGGAGTAACAGAGGGTGACTAAGAGAATGAGCATGCACATGTCTGACAGCTAACCGAAAAATACTCTTACAGGCTAGAAAAAAACATGCACATTCACATACGGGGGTAAATGCTTTGATTGGGCTGTGCTGCTACCCTGATGTTTCTCGCCGAGTGACAGGATAATTGCAAAGAGGGAGGGGAAACTAATCATTCTGGGACATACAAAGACACACACTCACTCGCACAGGATCATGTCCATTGAATGCACTTATACGCAAAAGAATTGACATTATATGAACACACTTGGGTTCATTTCGTTTAGCACACACACCATAGGGCTAGTTGCATGATGGGATAATTGCAGGCAGTCTCTTTGGCAGGAATTAAGGATGAGACTGTCAGAACCCTGACAGCAACAGGAAACGGACTCGCTGTCTGCAGATTAAACAGCCGTGTGTGTGTGGGTTCATGTATTCTTCTGTTGAAATACTCTTATCCTGTTTGTCAAGTGTCCTAGAAGAAAAATCCTTGAAAATTTATGAAAGTTATAAAATTAAAACTGGGGATAAAATGTTTCTTTAGCTCCTTTTTCTCTATGGATGTGAAGTCTTTATAATGTAAGGGAGAAGTGAGCTCATACAAGTGCACTGAAGCATCCTAACTCAATAATTGACACTAATTTGCAGTGTAAATTATACAATGAAACTGAAAGCACTAGACTGCAGGAAATGGCTTCTATGGCTCTTTGAGATATGGAAACTGCTGCAGCTTCAAGTGGGAGGCTAAAAGCCTATGCATGCAAACACATTGCTCTCATGTCTCACTAAAGAACCCTGTTGTTTTGGTGGCTTCAGGATTGTATCTACTTGATGATTTACAAAATTTCTTCTCCTGAATCATTCTTTAAATTAGGTTTTTATAAAATGATTTGACCTTTGAAGACTTCTTGCTCAACCTTACTCATGTGGTAGTTCCCTTCTCTAAATTGCAGCAATGAAGTATCCATTCTTAGATCTACTTTTACTTGGCCTTTCCTTTCTAACAAGAATTTAGGTAAAATTGTGCACAATTAGGTGAAGAATTCAGTACACAAACATACCAGGGGCACCACTTTCACAGGTGGCACAATGGCACAGTATTTGTGCACTCCAGTTACTAATGGGATATTTTTTAGTATTTGAATTAAGTCTAAAAACAGATAAAATATTGTTTAATGCCGTCAAAATAATATCTCTTGAAACTGGCTGCTCTACAGAGATTAAAAAGTAACCAAAAACTGTTCTAAGCACTTTTTAGGTCAGTGTACCTGAGTCTTGCCCTCTCTATCATCCTCTACATTACATATTAGCTGGATGCAGAGTTGACGGCACGCCACGAGTTGCAGGTGGAGTTGAAGAAACTGGAAGGTGACTATGAGCAGAAACTGAGGGACCTGAGCCAAGAGAAGGAACAGCTGGCCTCCTCTAAGCAGGAGCAAGAAAAGGAGAACCAGGGGCTACAACAACAGCTAAGCACACTGAAACAGCAGGTAAACACATACTCACACACACACACACACCTGTCTGTGTGGGCCTCAGTGTCTTTTTAATTCACATTAATTCAAAATTCAAATAAAGGTTTTTTTCATTTTTTTTTTACTATGGAGTATTGATTTAAGAAGCTTAATGTGACAACTTATTTAAATAGGTTTTTTGATATGTGAATTAGTATTAAACACTCCCAGTTTTGTGCATTAGCTTTATAATGTTGCACCCAAAATAAAAAGGTTAATATTCTTCAACTCTTTTTATTACAGTCATGCACCTGGTTGTCTTACAAAGGTAACTACAACCAAATAGTCAGAATGAGTATAGGAGATAATGAAACAAAGTTACAGATGCACAGACATGGTAGAAAATAAGTTGTTTTATTTTAACTTCCTTTTTTTTAAGTATAAAATAATGAGGCAAAAGGCCTGTAGTAGTAACTCTTTTGTGGAAAGCACAAGAGCTACAGCCAAACATCTGAACCAATTCTCCATATCAATAGCTGTTGCAGTGATATAAGGGTCCCTAAGATGTTTCATACAGATAGAATCAGGAAACTTGGAGCTTTTAAACAATGTCTAATTTTCAAGGTTGCCACGTCCTAAAATAGTACTGCCAAGGCCAAAGTGTGCCATTGGTGGCACAGTGTATTATTAAGGGTTCAAGCAAATGCCCGGTTTCACTGAAATGAAAGTGAGTTGAACCCAGTATCATACTTTCAGAAATCTCTGTGCTATGGTGACCAGCTCAAACAGTATTTCTATCATTACTTAATGCCCTTGTCTTCATACAGTAAAAAAGCAAAACATTGGGACAGAGTCAATAAGATTGATTCAGATGTCAGTCTTTGTTATAGTCCTGGAAACGCATAGACCCAAAGCAGTAACTTCTGCTAAAGCTGCAAGAAGTAAAATATTTTAAGGCTTAGAGAAATACAATATTGCAGATGTCTAAGCACTAAAAGTTGTCCAACATCCATGCACACCCACACAAACACAGAACCCATCCCTGGCCTTAAATGATTTAGCCAACTGCTAGCATAGCATGAAAGAAAAAAAAAATCTAAAAGGATATTGTGAAAAGAGGCCAAATCCTCCAGAGATTAAGAAACTCAATAAAGACATGGGAAGTGAGGGAATGGGAGTATAGAGAGTGGCTAAAGGCAGGAGAAAGAAGAAGAAAGGGAAAGGATGGATATGGGACAAACAGAATTTTTTAAGGCCAAGATATACTTGCAAGATGTTCTGTGCACGTTTGTGTTTGTGTGTGTTCGTGTGTACACATACCGTAGGGAGGCAAAGATGAGGATTGTTTAACTGTCAGTGTCCTGCTGCCACACCAGCTGGACTCTGCCTCACAGTGACACCCAAACTCACAAATGCACCAAGTGACCCAGAACAGCCTGCCTCTTTGCATGTGTGCTCATAACCACACAAAGATGTTCCTGTGTGTGTTTCACTGTCCTTGTGTATGTTCGTGTTTATCAGTCAATAAGAAAACTGTACAGCTTCCAAAATTAGCTTCATCCAAAGTAGCTAATCCCGGCAAAGTCATCTCAAAATATGCACACGCAGTTGTCCAAAGCATCAATGGCATCATGTGCCCAGGACTCAATCAAGTTTTTCATACTAAGATTGCTCACTTTCACTGTGTTTGAGGCACTGCCCATCGAAGATTTCCTCACATGTAGAGATCTCTCACTGTTCCTCTGTGTGATGCTGTTCCCAACTCTTTATCTGCTGCCTCACTAAGAAGTACTGCCTCGAAGGCCCTTTATGTCTGTTACTGTCTTCTTTTCGACGTCAGAGAAAACAGCACAATTTTCTATGCTCTACACACACACATATATTCACACTTTTTACACTTTACACACCTAAGAACACATACAGTAAAAGAGCTTCCCTATACATGCACACTTTGAATCACATATAGAATATTCCCTTTCAGTTCCTAGTCTTTCTCACATCCCAATATTAGCAGTCTAACTTTAATTTCGTTGTTGCCATACTGATATAAATACTTGAATAATTATTTCAGTGTTGAAATTAAAACTTGATTTCACCCTCATTCTTAATGTGAAATGTTGTCCTCTTTTTTTTTCTTTTGAATTCCTCTGTGGACTCAATTCCCCCCTACTATGTTTTTCTCTCAGTGCCTTGTTCACCATTCTCTCTCCATCTCTTCCCAAACTCAGTGGTGCCTGGGTATTAATCTCTCTCTATGTTACTCTTTCCCCCTCTTTTTTCTCTAAAACCTAATCACTCTGTTGGCACAGATATTCATTGAAAATGGTGGGCATTGCCAATTAAAATGAAAGTCAAGGAATAAACAGTAATCAACAGTCAGGACATGCAAATATGATAAATTGCTGTATATAGCTTGAATATATACAGTAGTATGCCCATCAGGAGATTTTAATGAATATTTATGATAACATATTGTGTCCTTATTTCCCTGCAGATTGAAAAGCTTTCCCAGGATCTGGAAGAGGCCAAGACTAAAGTTATCACAGTAAATGTTCCTGTGCCAACACCTGGTTTGCCCACTCCACCGCCTCCCCCTCCTCTCCCTGGGCAGAGTGTAGCAATGCCCCAACCACCTCCACCCCCACCCGGCCCTGCCGCTATACCTATTCTTCAGCCCCCACCTCCTCCTCCTTTACCAGGTCAAGCCTCTCTTCCTATACCTCCGCCACCCCCGCCCCTTCCTGGCATGCCAGGACCTCCACCACCCCCGCCCCTTCCTGGCATGCCAGGACCTCCACCACCCCCGCCCCTTCCTGGCATGCCAGGACCTCCACCACCACCGCCCCTTCCTGGCATGCCAGGACCACCACCCCCTCCACCCTTACCTGGGATGGGACCTCCACCACCCCCGCCGCCGCCTGGGGGTCCTGGTATCCCTCCTCCACCACCGGGCCCAGGCATGCCTCCACCTCCACCATTTGGCATGGGAGGATGGGGTGCCCCCGCACCACCTCCGCTGCCTTTCGGGCTGCACCCTAAGAAGGATTACAAGCCTGAGGTCCAGCTGAAAAGAGCCAACTGGGGCAAGGTCAGTCCTGAGATAGATGGTTCATATACCATATATAGTATATAATATATAATATATAATATATATTATATAATATATGATATATAATATATAATATATATTATATAATATATAATATATATAATCAGTATTCATAGAGTGACTTCAAATTGTCAGTTTGTTATTTATCTGGTGATATAAAAATATTGTGGAAAAGGGTGAAAAAAGCAGTGTTCTTGGATTGACTATTCAGGATTATCCTATATTTATTAATTTGTCATATGATTACACAATACAGTATAACTAATCCTTTTTTCTTTCGGAAGAAAATCTATGTAGAATCTACATGTTGGTGGTTACTTCCTGATACAGATGTTAGGTTGAATTAGCCCCATGACATCTCCAGAAATTTCTCAACTAATATTTTTTTCCCAAAAGTTGTGTTTTTTAATATCAAAATTCCCACCAGTGTTTAAAATGAGTAAGTTCTCAGCTGATATAACATAGTGTATTTCAGCTCTGCATTATCACATGAGCATAATGCTCATGTAAAAAGAGGTAGGGAGTTTGTTGTAAAAAATACAAATATTAAAGTTTGCATGGGAAGTTTTACAGTATAATTTGAAATAGCTCAGGTTTGGCTTTTGTTTGTGCAACAGTGTGAGGGAAATGTGAAATGGAACTTTAACTGTGAGATTCTGACAAAGTGACTTGCATGCATATGTGAATCTCATGATATGTGCTTCATGTTTTTCCTCCTTCCTCTCATCTGTGATGGTTAAAACATCAGAACTGCCCTCTGTCTTTCTTTTAGCCTAAAGCTACTGTTTAATGGCTTCAGTAGACTTCATCAGCATTTAGCTTCTCTCTCTCTCTCTTTCTCTCTCTCTCTCTATCTCTATCTCTCTTTCTCTCTCTCTTGCTCTCTGGTGAGAGTGTTTGACGAGGATGTCACAGAAATTGCTTTTTAATAAGCCTTCTTCTTTTAACTGCACCACTGAAAGATAATTAAATTGCTGCTAGAAAGGACAGTATTCTTTTGTAATTTAAATTAACTTTTTTCTGGCTTGGTCTCATCCTCCTTTTTTCTTGCTTTTTTTCTTGTTCTTTCAGCTCATCCCGATATCACATTTCCTTTCCCTACGCTGTTTTTTTCTGTCCCACATCCCCATCCCTGAGGCTTTGTCCATAATGAAAGGCCTGATATCTGTGAATTTACTACCACTGCCTTCTCACTCGCTCTCTTGATTTCACTTTCTCTCTTTGTCTTTTCCTTTGATGAGAACACTCAGGAAGTGGAGGAATTACATACAAAGTTAATTGTGACTTGTGACTAGAATAGAGAGAGAGAGCACAACACCAAGAGAGAGAGATACAGAGAGGGCACCTGATTAAGGGTGACAAAAGAAAGAAGAGGGGAGGAAAGAAAGTGGAAACCCCTGTATGTCTTTGCATTTCTGTGTGTGAAGCTCTGAAGCTCAATATACTTGTGATAGAGACAGAGTGCGAAGATTAGAGAAAATGACTACTTGTTTCCTCCCCTGCCTGCCTTTTTTCTTTTGTCTTCCTTCCTCCTTCCTCACCTTTTCCCCCTACTGCCAAGCTGTTGCCTCTTCCTTTTACAGCCCTTCTGTGTCTCTTGTTCTCTCACCCTCCTTGCCAGGTGCACAGATGACCATTTTTGGAAAATTGAGTCAATTTAATGACATCATTATCTAATAGATACATCTCATTCATTTTTCTACTTCTTTCTATCTCTCATTTCTCTTAGATTGGACCTGAAGATCTCTCTGAGAGCAGTTTCTGGACCAAGATTGATGAAGAGAAATTTGAAACCATTGAGCTCTTTGCCAAACTCACCTTGGGCTTCTCCTCACAGACAAAAGGTGAGTTTGTGGCTTGTATGGCTTTACTACTGTGGTTATCATATTGTGATTCACAGTAACAAGCAATGACTTTCTCTGCTTCTCATCTCTCCCACATCCCTTTCCTCTCTCCCCAATTCCATACCTATTTCAATCCTCCTGCTCTGCTACCATCAGCCACTAAAGGTAAGAATATCACACACACAAACACACACGCACACAAGCAAACACTCATGTCCATTTTGTTGTTTTTTCACACATCTTCTCCAGCCTTTTTCACCTTTCACTTTTTCTGCTTGGAGGACACACTGCACATTTACATTATTCAGCAACGCTGTGTCAAACAGCAACTCACACGAGTTCATGAATAAACCACCCACATCGGTGTTTGTGTATGTGTTCATCTTCTCAATGTGCCCATGATTTGTTGTGCACAGACAGAGTGCTCAACTCTGGGTGAGATGTATTGGGACTTGGGGACAGAGGGAGAGATGGACTAAGGGAAGAGGATAGAAGGAGGGATAAGAAAAAGGTCACTGATGTCCTTTGACTAGCCACCTGCTGTCCTGGCACAAAGCGCTCACACACGCACACCTGTCCACTCCTATCACCTTGTCCCAGTGTCACTGAGCCTTCTGCTCTAACTCGTCCATATTCATATCACAACCAGGACTCTAGGAACTCACGGACAGACACTGTGTGTTCGTATGGGTGTATATAATTCCATCTGACCTTCATATTCACTATCAATACACATACACACACAGACTTTTGCTCATGTCATATACATAAACAGAAGTGGGCATGCACACATAGCTGATGTCAGTTAAATGTCAGTGTTGGCTGCTGTCCCATCTGCACTCACCTGTATGGCAACTCCTAATGTTCGCCTGTCTCTCCTTAGCCCCCCCCCCCCCCACCTTGGCCTACGTGCCCACACCTCTGGTCTTTATTGGCTGAGACAGCCGCCTGTTCTGGTTGATGTCTAATAACCTTTTCTGAGAGCTGACTATAAAGACACCATGGCCTTTTCATAGCCCCACACCTGTCTGTATATCTACCTGTGTGGATGTACTGCGTGTGAGAGACAGGGAGGGAGAAAGAGAGGGATGCCAGATGTTTATTACTCTGTATGTGTTGTTGATTTCCTGTTTTGAATATGTTGAAGTAAGGTAGTTAGGAATAAAACATTGTTTAAAACAGAATTGGGATTTCACTGAACTGTTGGCATCATGTGTTTTGTAAGTGTTCTTGTGAATGTCCATATGTGGTTTTATCAACACTGTCTGCAGTGGTTGCACATGCACACACGCCCAATAATCACCCAGCTCTGGTTATGCAGATTGACCCTTCACCCCTAGTCTTTCCTTCGCTTGCTTAAATACACTGCTAAAGGCCTTATACATTCTTTCTGACCTCCCTGTCATTCTCCTCATCCCTCACCTCTGGCAGCCTAGCTTCACACTTCCTCATTCTACTCCTCCTCCTCTTGTGCCTCCTGTTCCTTGTTACCCGGCAAAAGCAGACCAATACCACACTGAGCCACTTCTAACCCTCTCTGACCCTTCCTCCTCCTCTTAATCAGCTGCCCAAAAGCAAAGCTTGGGTTACACACACACACTACTTACACAGAAAACAGAAGCGCATGGGGGGTAGTGTGCTCAGGGCAGGGTCAGAGGTGTTGACCTCTGAGGCTTGGTGGAAGAGCAGAGAGCTGATGGTGGGAGACACACCCTCTGGCTGCACATGGCTCTTGTGGACACAAGTCCACACTTTGACTCTCACGATAACACTCACGTGTTCATATATTTTATCTTTTGCTCTATATTTGTATACCATTAGTTAAACTTGGGCCAGTTATCCTTTATGCTTCTGATTGTCTCCAGCTACCGAGCATGTCAAAATTTAATTCAGCAAATGCGTCCCATAATTCAATCAAATTGCAGAGATAAGTGAAACCTTTACTTTTGTTAAGATGGAATTTTCCCCAATAAGAGCTTGTGAAATCCTTAACAGTAGACACCCCAAAAACCACTGAAGCAGGCACTGAACATCAGTAATATTAATTTTGCTTATGTACATGTAAAAAAATATTATATATATCAAAATTATTAAGGAGCATTTCCTAAATGTTTCCTGAGTTATCTGGCATTAAATTGGTTTCATCTTTCTTTTTAAAATGAAGTAATGTATCTGATCTCATTGACATGTTGCTGATTTTATCTTTTAGCTTAACACACACACACACAGACAACACAATCACCTTCATGATTACATGTTTTAAACAGTGGTACTGAGGGCAAGTAAGACAAAACTGAACAGACTACTATTGGAGAAAAGCTCAATGTTACTTGATTGATTCTAGTGAACCCTGTTTTACCTTATGACTTTTCACCTTTCTCCTTTCAAACTCCTCAACTTACCTTGCAAACAACCACTGCAGCCAAGGTCACTATTATTAATACTGTGCTGCTGACCATCTTATTCACCAGGTGGGAAATTTGAAACTAAGCTGTCAACATGACAAATGAGAAATATTCATTTTTATTGTCAGCGAGTAAATTGATTTAAGGTATTCATTGTCACGGTTTTCAGAAGGTTCACCACCTCTGGGAACTGTATGGAAATATTCCTTCAGACGTGCTTGCCAGCTGCTTGCTGGCTTTTTATGTCTGGTCCAGTCTATCCAGTCTGTAATGTTGATAAGCCATGTTGAGGTAGAAGGTACATTTAATTGGTGGTTTTTTGTTTTACCTAACCACTACCTTTCAAAAAGAAAATATCTGATCATATATTCTTAATAAGACTTCATGCCAAATTTTGTTATGTAGCTAAGCTTTTGAATGTGATTGAACTAAGATAATAGTCACCTGTTTAATCGTACAAAAAAATCTATGTTAAGCTCCATCCAGAGTATTGACAAGAATTTATTGTTATGCAACTAGCCAAATTCCCCCACCATATTTGTAGTTCAGAAACCATGCCTTTATATTGCCATCTTGCATGAATTAGACAGTTATTTTTCCCATCATTGCACTTAGTGAATGGAAGGGCTTACATTCAGAGGCCTGATATGACTGTTTGCAATAGTGAACACCTCATTGTTTGCATGACTAAGTATGTGTGGCTGTAAAGCAGGTAGTGTAATGTGTATGGTTTCAGGTGGCAAGCTCATCCCAACATTCTCCATTTAAGTTACTGGTTCTTAATTCTTCACTTTTTGTTTGTGTATATTTTCTAACTTTTAGCATTTGTTTCCGTCACTCTTTTTTGAGAGTTCAGGAGGATAGTGATAAGGCTAGAATTTGTACACTGTTCATCTGATATGGGTATATACAGTATATCCTGAAGTGTCCTTTTCTCACTTTTTTAGACTGAATTGATAGCAGGTGCCTTTTGAAGTGAGCACCTCGGATACCCAAATTAGCAAAAGAATGAGAAAGGGAGCGAGTGAGCAAGTGAGAATGAGTTAGAAAGAGAGAGAGAGGAGGAGGAGGTGGCTGAGAAAATGAAGAGTGAGCAGAAGGAAAGGCTGGGCTAGGGGGAGTGTTGGTGATTAATTTGACTCGGGAGAGAAAAGGGCCAGGAGCATATATGATTATTAATCCTCATAATGGGAAGATGATTTTCATATCCCAATTCTCAAGTCTTTACACCCTTCCCTCTTCTGTTTTTCCAGTTCTGTTGCTGTGTTTATGTGGTCTGGTGTAGTATGGCGACCTAATTTCTATTTTTTTGTAAAGATCCCAGCTCTGCCCCATGGACACATTTTGTGATGCCATTCACTGGGCAGCTCTACATAACACAGCTATACATGCAAAAGCACCTTTCTTTAACAGATTTGCTTCCTATAATATATAGACAAGTTTGTTGCAGAGGAATGCACGTTTGTCAGTACAGGGGTATCTGCATGCTGGTATATGGGCTCGAGAGAGTGGGTGGGTAAGCTCAGCCACATTTATAAACCAATTATAATAAGCCCTTTGATCTCCCTGTGTTCTAAAGAAATCAATTTCCTTCTCTGTAGGTATTTGTGTGTGTGTGTGTGTGTGTGCGCGTGGAAATATGTGTACAGCAGAATTGTTGAGTTTCCACTTAGGTCTATTCCTTTTCACTTTTCACCTTAATGAGCATATGTGTGAGCGTGTCTGCATGTACGTCTGGAGACCTTTTCGAGTTGTTGACTAATCTGTTAAAGAGATGAGATGTTATTAGCAATGAAAGACCAAGAGGCATGGAGAATTATGGTGGGGAGTTGTTGATTAGATCATAACATATTCTGCTAAATTGAGTTCACAACATTTGATGACTTGTTTTGTTACAGTACACTGACTCAAGGTCATCGTCAGTCAAAGAAGAATTTCCATGCAAATTCAGTAACTTAAGCACATTCCTAATCTTTTGCGCGGAAATATTGTCAGTGTAGATTTCCCCTTTTGTCAATTACAAGGCACACAGGCCTGATGAATGACCTGCGAGTTAGGGGGTCTTGCCTTTTCTTACCTTCCTGTCAACCCTTCCTCCATCCCAGTTTGATAACCCCCCCCCCAAATCACATCTAGAAGATGTTTGTTTTCCCATTGTTAGTCCCCTGATAGGTCACAGCCAAAAAACATTTGGGAGTTTCTGTTTGTGTATGTGTTAATTTGTGTGCATGATTGTGTATAATTAGGGAGAATTTTAGAGAACAGTTTATGGGATGTGTAGACACAGAGCTGCAATCTTCCAAGACCATTGAAAATATGTACTAATAAAGCACTAGCATGACTAAATGAGGAATGGGAACACTTTATTAAGCCATAAAAGTGTTTTTGCGATTGTGCTAAATTAGCACTGGCTTAAAAGCTTGTGTGTATTGTGTTTTAAGTTTTCTGCGAGTGTGTGTATATGTCTGTGTGTATGGTTTTACTTGTGTAGCCAACAGTAGCAGGCTTTGTTAATAAATCATGCACTATTCAGTCTGGGGCTGCAGAAAGAGAAGCAGGTTAATGCAAGGGTCACTAATGCTGGAGAAAGAGCTGCAAAAATATCGCACCTCCTTTTCTCTCTTATTCATTTCATTTCTGGATGCAGCCATTTCTACCCTTGCATCTCTAATCCAAATTTTCTCTCCCTACCTTTTTGCCACCAACAAATGGTAACATAATTGGTTTACTGCAGCTCTGTGTAGAGTGGTGTCTGTAAGACATGGACATCTAAACAACACCTATAGCCCATAGATAGACTAGCTTTTCAATATACAAATATAACTTGTAAATGGAAAAACTGGATGTTATAAGTTTTGTTTGGTGTTGCTTGTACATTTAAACCAAGGCTGTACCAACGTGTACCAATGCTTAAGTTTCTCTTAAGCCCTCAACAGTAGCAATGCAATAGCTTGGCTTTGCTCTCTAAGCCACGGTGTGTATTCTCAGTGCAGCAATAGCAAGCTTTCCCTCATTCGCCATCTCTTTGTGGTTGAGGACAGCAGAAAAACGACACTCATTCATCAGGCCTTATCAGGTTCAAACACATCTGTGTGTGCTCACATTGGCTCTCACTGCCAACTGCAATAGCTCACACTCATAGGCACAAACAGAGGCATCCACTTACACATCCACATGTATGCGGGCTCGCGCACACACTCTCAGACGCTTTTGTCCCACTCACTCTCTTCATACCATCTATCCCTCCATCCCTCCCTCGTTACATCTCTCTCCTCTGTTTTACATGCAAATGAGCTGTGTACTCCTGCTGGAGCATTACCGCTATGTGTGCCTAATCTCTCTGCTGCCTTTTCTCTTTCCTGGAGATTATCCTGTTTTTAAACGGAATAGGCCTTCCTCGCTCCACTTGGCTCCTCTCCCAACCAGTCGGTCAGCCAGCTAGCGTTCCAAAATCTCATCCCAACACTATTTAAATGTTCCCAGTGATATGAAAGCTGAGCAGGTGCTGAGACAACCTCTGTGTGTCCGTTTATGTGCTTGCAATTACATTTTTGATCTTTGTGAGTGTGTGTTTAATTGAGGGATAGGCTGATAAACTCAAAAGCTTGTTACAGATGCTAAGTATCCCCGGTGTTCGTGATTCTGTCTCTTTTCACCCAGGCCAAGAGGGAAAAAAAACATGAAGAGAGATGGGGGGGCGAAGGGATATATCTGTGCACACCTACACTCCTTCCACCCACTCTCCCTTTCTGATTTGCTCCTCTTGGTCACAGCGGCATAGTCTCTTCCTCCCCCTCTATTTCTCTTATATGTGTATGATTTGTGTGTGTGTATGTGTGTACTTACATGTGTGTCTGACTGCAATCCTGAAGCATGAGTGTTCTTGAAGGTTAAGGTTCTTTATATATAGTATTGATGGGTTGTGGAGGAAGAGAAGTTTTAGTAGGACCATATCTATGATATGTATAGAAAGCATATTAATCATGGGGATAGTGTAGTGCAGCTGAATGTGCAGACTGACTGTTCTAGCATTTGGCACTGACTTCCTCTATATTTATTTTTTGCATTATTAGCTACCTATCCCTATCGGCAGCAACACACAAACACATAGACCCTCACAGAAGACCTAGCCCACTTTGATGTCACTGATAGCATACATAAAAAAATGGGGCAGTAAAGAGTAACAACTTCAAAGATTGAGTTGACAAGATAGCAGAATTAACCCCATCTCCCTTCCTTCTTTTCCTCTTCCACTCCTCTCTCCTGATTTCCTCACCTCTTCTCTCTTATCTCTGTCTGATAAAGTGGTTCTTATGAAAAGAGACAATGAACGAGGAATAGAACCAGAAAAATGATGGAAGATATGTGTGGTGGGGGGGGGGGGGTGGAGATAAAAGAAGCTGTGAAATGAGAAAAGGAAAGATAGATGGCCATGGCAGAGGCATTTGAAAGTGTCCTTTTAAAGTCCAAAGCTTCTATCTCATTTGAATTGTGTAACAGTAGCCCTAAGCTGCTACTGATGCAATGTTAGCTACCTAGTGAGTTATTAGGGTGCTATTAGACTATCTTCCCCATTACGCTGATGGCTCAGACCATGTCTTCAGGGTTCTCACACAACCACACATATTAAAACTATCAATTTCACCAAAACTTTGTACAAACTTGTTCAAATTTCATTAAGGGGCATTTTGTTTATATCCATATGTGCATGCACATACTCTGTGCTTTGGTGTATATGAGATTATTGTCTGTGTGTGTGTTGTAACCTGCCCAGCTTTTATTGCAGCTAGTGTAACTTGGGTCCCTGATCTCTGTCTGGAGGCTCTGTGTAAAATGGATAACCCAGTGGCATTTACACCAGACACCAATGGTATTTACAAGGATTGGTGGACCAGGCCTTGCTCCACTTTCTGACCTTAATTACTACCGGTAACTGTATGACTGTGTATGTGGACTAAAATTTATGTATTTGTGTGTCTTGGATGTGTAGGCACAAGAACTTAGGCTTGTATACATAGTTTATGTAAGCACAATTATGCTGTGTGTATGTGCTACTTGGTCAGTTGCAGTTGGTTTGCTCCTATGTCTTCGTGCTCATAGCTGCCTATTTGTGTCTGTATTTGCATGCTGAAGTCCTTGCTCCATTACTCAGTATCTGCATGTGTCGTGTTCTGAGACGTGGGTTCTGCTTCGCCCTGCAGGCACCTTAATTTTTCACCATGCTGTGTTCTACACCACAGTGCACTGCATGAAAGTGTACGTCTACACCCTCTGCTGCTCCCTCTTCCTCTCCTTCTCTATTCATTTAATTCCCCCGTCCTCATTTTCCCCCACCACACACCCAACCCTCGCCACACACACACACACAAACACACACACACACACACACACACACACACCTAATCAAAGCAAGAAGCTCTCTAGATTAGCACTTGAGAAAACTCCCTAAAGACATTCCTTCATTTTGACCATTTTCAGGTACTCTTTCCTTCTCCCCTCCACCTCCTCCCTCCTAGCTTTGAATTTTTAACCTCCCCACTGAATAAGAGATGTGGCCGTCCTCCTGGGGAAAGGAAAGTTGGAGGGGAGGGCAAGGAGTGAAGGAAGGGAGAAGGCGGGGGAGGCAGAAAGGAAAAGGTTGTCCCTAAACACGCTTTCACATTTATCCCCTAAAACTCCACTCTGTACACTCAATAATGCATGGCCATCTCTCACACCCAATCGCCCCCCCCCTCCTCTCATTCCCCTCTTCCTTCATCTCCTTCATCTTCCTCTTGTCGGTTCCCCAAGCGCTCATCACTCCACCCAGCAGATTAACTGTAGGGTGAAACTGAGACTGGCAAAGCAGGGTGATGGTAGCAGGGCATCAGGGACTAACAGTTAAAGAAAAAGGGAGAAAGCAGATGAGTAATTTGTCATTGTGTGAATAGGGTTAATACTTAAGAGTATTGATCGGCGTAAGTGAGCTTTGGAGTTGGACTGTTTCTAAGTGGCCATAGAGCTTGACTGTATCTAAAAAATTGGAGTCCAACTTCACCATTCAAAATTCTGTCTGGGCTTGAACAAAGCCTGTGGTGTGACTAATACCTTATTGAATTTTTTTAATAATTTCTTTGCTTGTTCTTGACCACTTTCATAGACAGTACCACTTCTGCCTATCCCAATATCTTCTTATACCTGTTTCACTGAAACAAGAATATGAAATATCAGTGTGGACAGTGCAACCTTGATGCACAGTGATGGCAGAATGTAGTCAAATGAGAAACCTGAAGCAGTGCCATTTAACTGAGATTAAATTGTACATGAAACAAACTACAGTAATTGACACACATAGTACCTATAACTAATATAAGTAATTTGTTTTGCATAAATACTGTCTCTATGTTTTGTATGTGTTGTACTTCAAAGTTCTTTGTTTGTTACAACTGTAATACTATAGATGTGCAGTGAGCAGAATGACACTTTCAGGACTTGTTTTGCATGCACATGGAATCGGAAGCAAATCCTGTCTGATAGGGTGGTACGCCAGAGACATTTAAAGATCTCTCCAAATATGTTTTTTTAAGTCTATTCTTGAAAGTTTTTGAAGAACCCAGAAAGTTCATGCTTTTAAAGTGGCATGTTGATTTTTTTTTTTATTTTTCTGATGTTTTCCCCTCTCACTATTTTCTTTGTTTCAAAGAGGATTTGGGTTTAATACTGCGAGAGCAACAGGCCATAACACCGTTGGAAATAATACTACTAATAATAAAATAACAATAAAACAATTATTCACAGATATTGAAAATGATTATTAAATCGTTAAATTGACGTTTTCTGTGTGTAGAGACAGGTTTAATTGTCAGTCAAATCTCATTTTAATAAAATTCAAAAATTAAACTGTTATTGGCAGTTAAGTTTAAAGATATTCAGGGCTATTCAAGCTTTCTCTGTAAAACTACAAACATGCTACTTTTCCTTTCTTCCAGACGCTGAAAAATGTCAGTATCTCTCAGTGAAGTCTGCAATTTTTTTGAAAAGAAAGTTATGAAAAACAGTTGTTTGTTGGCTCACAAGATAGTTGGCAAACCTAACCTAGTTGGCAAGATAAAAGCTTGCTGCGCCTATGAGAGAGTGTAAATTTTTGGGAGCTGGACTGATAACAAGTTCGATGCTTAATTGAAGCTAGTTGAAGGAAACAAACATGAAGGCCAATGCACTGCTTTCCAGAAAAAAAACAAAAACATACTGTGGTGGATGAGAGTGGCAGGTTCACACTTGCATTCTGAAGCCAGTAGGTCAGTAGTCAGTATTTATCAGTGGTAAGGTTCTTTTTATTAGGGTTTTCAACTTCTTTATTTTTCTTGTTTATTTGTTATATTCTACTCACGTTTATTCTTGACATCATTAATGGTACTTTGGAAACCTGCATCTACTATATAGAAAAAAGCAGGAGATCTTATTGTCAAAGGTACAGACAATGGACACTAATCTTGGTTTAGAAGATGAGAAAACAAATGGCGTTATTGAGGGCAGAGTGAGGGAGAGAGGCCTTGAATGAATTGGGCTTGGAGAAGGATGAATGGAGGCAGGAGTGATCTCTGTATGATTGAAGAGCGCACCGGGGGAGGGAATGACAAATGATCAAAAACTGAAGAGACATGAAACGACTAGTGACAGAGATTGAGTTGAGGTAAAATGTGGAAAAACTGTGTTAATTTAGATTTAATGGCATGAAAGTGTAAAATGGGAGAGCTGGGCAAAGGGTTCAGGTGTTCAAGTTGGTCATAGTGACATACTGTTTTGCTGGCTGTAATAGCTGATTAAAGTGGAGTCCTGCAAGAAAGATGACACTCTTGCTCTTAGCAAAAGGTGACTTGATCAACATGTGCTTCCTGGATGCCCTTTTCTTTGTCAGCACACCGTATGTGAGAGAACAGACAGGCTGGACTTGGACCTTTTGCCTTCTTTTAATCGAATTCTTCTGCTCTGAGTCTTTCTTACTCTATGCTTTTTCTCTCTGAGGGCTGGAACACAACACAGCAAGTATTTTAATCCCTCACTCTTTAGCTCTCCACTGAATCACTCCACTTCCTTTCCTTCTTTATTTTTTCCAAATAGCTTATTGAGGGCTTCGTACTTATCTGTACACAGTTAGTGGTCAGTCAGCACACAACACACACACACACACACACACTATGCTACCAGTCCTCCTTAGAGATTGTCTGCTTAATACTGCATAGCACTTAGAGGCATCAACAAGCCCTGTGGTGCTCTGCTGAGGCGTAGAATGTAGGAAAGCATGCTTATTCCCCCCAACTCACTCAGTGTATCCCTTTGTGATCTCCCCCTTCATCCATTGATCCAACTACACCAAAAAATGGTTTATTGTATGTTACAGAAGAGGTAAGCATGTTTAAATATGAGAGTCTGCTTAAATTGTGAATTCTTGTCCCCTATGTAACACACATTCTTGAAAAAATATGTGCTACCAGTGTATACCACTGAAGTCTTTTCTAACAAGAAAAGATATGAGTGAATAGAAGTCAAAGCTATTTTGCTATTAAACACATTTTGTCAGCTCTTCTACAAAATAAAATGGAACATAAAATGAATTCATTGGCATTGGTTTCTGTAGAGCCCTGTGGTATTTTTTCCGACTGCATTGTATAACAGGATACATTATATGGGACAGTTTGTGTGGCAGCTCTCACACCATGGTGTGTGTGTCAGGGGACCTGTATCTGTTATGTGAGTAAGCACATATCCCCCATGAGTCCTCACTTAAAATGTGTAAAGTAATGCTAAGAGTTCTTGTCATTCACCACAATAATTCATAAGTGTTTCAAGACCTGTGGTCTAGGGACTCTTTGTGTATATGTGTACACTTGTATGTGTACCTGAGACATTGTATGTGTGTGAGAAAAGGTGCAAGTTTGTATGTGTACATTTGTGTCATAGGAAACCACGGAGTGTGTCAGCTTCATTTCGCAACATCATGTAACCGAGGATAGGTCAGCCTTTGAGACCTCAAGCAGCAAAGTTATGTTACACACACAGACACGCATGTACAAAGGTATAGACACACGCACACACACGCACATACTTCCATCTTTGTGGGGACAGTCATTGATAAAATGCATTCCGTAGCTCCTTGCCCTAACTTTAGCCATAACAACTGAATTCCTAACCGGTACTCTAATCCAAACCTAGATCTGATTCTAACCAAAACCCTAAGAACAATCTTGACCTTCAAACAACCCTTTGAAGGTGTGACGATTAGCAAAAATGTCCTCACTTACCCCAAATGTCTTCACTCTGTAAGGTCTGTAACTCAAACTGGTTCTCATAAAGATAGAAGTAGTAGTGCGCGCACACACACACACACACACACACACACACACACACACACACACACACACACACACACACACAGGCTGATCAGGGCGAAGGGTTGAATCCTGGCCTAGTCATGCTTTGCGGTATAATCCAGTTTAGAGGGATTAATTAGGAATTAAGGAGTGTAATTTTATCGGTGCGTGATCCGTTAACATGTGTGCACATACACAAATCTCACTCTGTGTGAATGTGTATATAGGGCACGGATTATTGAGAACTATGGAAGAAAAGTAAAGTAATTTTATATGGTTTTTCTGACTTTATTACTTTCTCATTCAGTTTTTCTCTTTTCACTTTCTCTCTGCCGTCTCTCACTCCTTCTCTGGCTGCCTTACTTACTTACTATCCTCCTTTATACATATTACCCTCTCCCACTCTTCATCTATCCTCACACACTTTTTCCCTTCAACTTTCTACCCTTTGTATATTCTAGGGACATCCATAACATTACTTTTTCAGTCGTCTTCTCACCCTTGTTTCCTACAACTCCTTTCTGCTTTCTGTGCTACCATTATCCTGTCTTTAAGGTCCTGTATAGGCTTTTTTTCTCTGCTTTCATCCTTCCAGCCCAGCTTTGTCAAAGGCAGCTGTGAGAGATTTCTATAGCTCTGCTACTTTTTCAAGGGAGCTACATAATTCAGGTGTGCCTTTCTGGATGTCCATTTTGAGTCTGGCTTCCCATTTTTCATAGTTTTTCTTTATTTCTGTGGTGAAGAGTACAGCTGGGGAGTTGCACTACTTACAATTGCTTGACTCAAGTCTCAGCCCCTTTGCTGTATGAAGCAGCTCTGCTTTCAGATAATGGTTGAGTGGCTTACCTTTGTCCTTGAGATGATGCTTTCAGTGTTCCTGCTTTCGATCCTCCTCCCATCTAGCTGCTCATTTGTGGAAGTGTGTGCACTTGTACACCCGTACTCTGTGCTATATATTTCACCGTGTTTTAAAGATAGATTGACTGATGAAAGGCAATAAAAAAGCAAAAGGATGAAGAGGAGGGGAATGGAGACGGGAGTAAAAACAGGAAAATGCAATGAGCAATGAGGTTGTTTATGTCTGCGTGAGTGTTTCCCGGGCTGTAATATTGTATGTGTGCCTGCCTGCCAGATTCAATGAGGTGTGTGTTTGCACTTCCTTAGGCAGACAGTAATGATATTGTTTTTATTAATGCCTGATTAAAGTTTTAGTGTGTGGCTACTTAGCGCTTTTATAACAGTGTGTGTCCTTCAGTCATCAGCCCACCTAACACACAAATACAAAATGCTGCATCTCCAGCTTTCCCTCTGAGTTTTCCTATAATGAGCAACAAGTATTTGAATCAAAATAAGCAGTAACCTATTCTGACCACTGCTCACTATTGTTCTTCCATTTCTCTTTTCATACCTCTTGTTTTATGCTCTCTTTCTTTGTCTCCTCTCTTTATCCGTCTTGCACTCCCTCCTTCCCTTTTGTTTCTCTCTGCCACCTTGTCTTTCGTGTGTTCCCTCTGGCGCTATTGGCAGCACTCTATCTCTGTCAGGTGTATGTGAGATAGCCTTCACGCTACTGACTTAAAGGAGATAGGCTTTTGGAAGCCTCACCCTCTGTTCGACTTTCCAAATGATGAATAGAGAGTTGCTTGTTCTAGTTGGTCTCGGTCTCATATTTGATCGAACCTTATTAGACATTTAATAGATCAGACTGCAAATCATATACCATTAAATTGCCACCATCCATTTTCATGTTTTGCTGTTTTCTTATCTTGCAGGCATCTGTTTGTTTCTGCTCATTTCAGCAGAGATTTTAAACTTGGTTTGGATAAGTCATCCACCAGTAAACTTCATAAACTTTTTATTTTTGCCTAAGTTGTCTTTGTATAGTAATGTCGATGGAAGATCACTTAGGAGTCGGCTGCTCCCCACTAATATATTAATGACATATCGGAGGCTTTGTCAGAAAATCTAACCTTGGATAAGCATAATGTAAGGATTTGAATTAATGTGACTTAGATAGCATCTCTCTAGGTCATAAATGCATCACACTTGCAATTTCACTGATGACAATAATGAAACTTTGTTACAGAAGGGAAATAAGCAAGCATAGTGTTAGCTGTGATGGATTATGTACCTCAGGCATTCTTCAATTTTTAGGACACTGACTTTCATCCTGTACTAAATAAAAAAAAAAAAAAGTTTCGAAACCGTCTCAGAACTCCAAACCTCGTGTACTTTTGACTTGTCAAATTCTTAGGGCTTATGTGTTTACAAATATTTGCACATTTACACATGCAACAAACATGGAGAGACATGGGAATATTACTGGAGTCACATTTCTAGCCACCTGATATGCACATGTTCAAAATTTACCTTTTGCCCCAGGACATCTCTTAAGATGTTTCTGACTTCCTCCAGCCATTCATTTACTTCAGTATTTATGCTGACCAGATAACAGAAACTGCCTCCTCTGAGTTTATAAGACAGGGCAACAGTACACTCTGGTGAACCACAATAATGAGCTGAAAGATGCACATAGCAGTAGAATTAGGTGATAGTTCTCAGTTGGATAAGCAGTACTAGAAATTATTTAACATTACAAGGATCATCATATTCAGTATTAATGTCAAAAATATAATAATGGAATGGAGTTTTAGCTTTAACTGACTAAAACATGATGCAAACCCACAAAAATGGGCCTTTAAGTATCGATTGGTACAGTAATTGCTTGTCTGACATCATGATATATTTAACAAAAAATGGTTGCATTATTAAAATTGGTTAGTCATAACACAAGTGGATGTTCACTCTAAATATTTTAACATCATAATCGTTTTCATATGTTAGCCATATTGTTACGATCTGAGGTTCGGTGTTCAAGATGCTTGGCTTGTTGCAGTGTTGGTAGCTCTGTTTGGTTTAAATTTGAGATTGTGTCTGCTAGTGAGAGAGAGAGAGAGAGAGAGAGAGAAAAAAGATAGACTGTAACAAGGCCAGCTCTGCCTCCAGGCTGTTTGGCCCCAAACTCTCATCAGCCTGCTGGTGCTGAAACAGAGAACCTACTGCCCCTTGCCACTGTACAAGCACGCACACGCACACACACACACACACACACACACACACACACAACAAAGAACACTACAAACACATATGCACAGATAAAGATGAATACCACATGTATTCATAATACACACAGTCAAAGTTTGTGACTAAATCATCTTCCCCATCTCTTGCTGTCATCCTTACTTGTTTTATCAGCACATCCCATCTTCTTTTATCCACCTCCCTAATCTGTCTGTGCCTCTATCAGATACTTTCTTTTCGCATATCTTGCCTCTGAGACGAGTTCTCTTTTCCTACTCCTCCACTCCCTTCATCCTTATCTTGTTTCCTCCCACCACCATACATTCACCAGCTTTAGATTACTTTGAGAATATTTCTTTTCCCCTCTCCCTCCTTTTCATTTTTCTTTCCCATGTCTCCTTCCCTCTCTACCCCCTCCTCATCTTTCTCCTCTCCCCTCCGTGTCTCCCTCTCTTCTCAGTGGTGGTTTTAATGCATTATGAAAATGGACTGAGGCTATGAAAGCGAAACAGGACAAGTTTGGCTGTTTAATGTGACTCCTTTCACTCCTCATGTTCCTCATTGGCAGCCTGCATTTTAGTGTGTGTGTGTGTGTGTGTGTGTGAGTGTGTTTGTTTTTATCCTGCTGGGTGAAGCTGTGCTTTTTGTGTGCATATTGGTATGCAAGTGCACACCAAACGCATACACATTTTTTGACTGCCTTTTTGCTATTACACTTAAAGCTCAATGTGAACATCACATCAGCTGGTCTCCAGACATATAGTGACACGTTCCTGCTCTTTAAAATGAATGTCCAGCGCTATAAACACACAGATGCACACACCGTGGGCATGCATTAAACTGCATGAATAATAGAACAGACAGGCAGACAGCATGGAACACATGTTTCTCTGAGTTGTGTGTAAATGGAAGAGCGTGTTAGGGCATGGATAGAAGGATGAAGGAAGCTGTGGAAAGGTGATTTTGAGACAGAGGATACCCTACTGGATGGTGTGACCTGGATGTAACTCCCCATTTTCATCCCTCACTCTTTCTCTCTCACAATGATCTCATTCTTTCTCAGCTGTTCCTACTTTGTTAATTTGTGTGAAGTTAAAATCTATTCATCTCTGGAGAGGGGGAGATCATCCTGTGGAGAGATGGAGCCAGATGAGCTGATTAAAATGGATAGGGATGAACTAATGGTAGATGCAGAGTGGGAGTAATACAGCTGATAAAAGAGAGAAGAATTAATGTGATAGAATATTGGAACTTAGGCCAACTGGTGACAAATCAGCAACTGTTTGTTAGCTGGTATGTGGTGTTTAATGTCAACTTACAGTATTTAAATAAAGCCGATGAAGCTGATTTTGTTTGTGCTGGAAGTTTAATGAACTTTTACTGTGATACTTGAGAGAACAGTAGCATTGATTTAAAATAGCCTCAGTCTTTTCTTGTCATTTCTTTTTTTCCCCCTCCCCAGCCTCCCCCTTACTGCCCCTCTGCCACCTCCTCTCTTCCTTGCTCTTTCTCTCTGATGTTGCAGAGCGAGTGTGTGTACGTGTGCCTGGCGGAGAATATTCTAAGCGCGGGCGGTGTATGTGTGTACATCAGGGTTTAATTGCAGTGTGCATAGAAACGAGTGTAATTAGCCAACATTCGCTTCCCTGTCGCCCAGCTAACAACCAGCATCCCCTCTGTGCTTGCTCTTTCTCTCTCTGCCTTTCTTCTTTGTCTCCCTCCCTCTCTCTCCCTTGTCATATGCCTGTTGCCACACCGACAAGCCCCACTCCGCCATTGTTCCCTGCTGTTCTTCAAGAACAAAGGAGGAGGCTATTAGCTCCCAGAGAGTGGAGTGCTGGAAATGGAGGAGAAGGATAGAGAAAGAGAGAAAGGATTGCTGTGAGGGTGGGATGATGAGATGAGAGTGTGAGAGAGAATCGGTGATCAAGTTAGTGAAGGGTTAGGGTTGGAGACAAGCATGGAAGAAGTGTGCAAGGAGACAAAGAGATGGAATAAGGGAACCAGAGTTTGGGAGATTTAAACCGGAGAAGAAAGAAGTAAAGGAAAAGAGAGGAGGAGAGACAGATTAGAGGAGAAAGGCTTGTGGGGTGACAGAGAGAGCTCTTTTTTTCCTTCTTCAGGAGTGAAAAGTGAGATTGAACAAGTTATTAAATTTAATTCAGTGAGAAACATACTTAGAATGAAACTCTGTGGAGAGGCTATCTACCTTTTCTTTATAATCTCCCTCTCTTCTCCTTCTCCCACCCTCTTTTGTCCTTTCTCAGTCCATTACAACCAGAATATGAATCTTTGTGTGTTTGCGTGTGCACATGCATGCATACGTGTATACACTTTGTGCTTTTTATATGTTTATAGCTTGTGTGTCCTTGCTCTTTTTACTTAGTAGTGTGTATGTGTGCCCTCTGGATGAGGGTCATCAGTGTTGAGTGTAGGCGGGTAAAGCACTGTCTGCAACGCTGGCCTTCTGAATGTTACCAGGTTGTAACCCAGGACAGAAAGTGAATTTGGTTTCCTGAGGAAACTGGAGCAAATTACACTTTTATAGCTCTCTGCCACTATCTTTTGCTCCCGCCATTACTCACTGGGTTTAGCAAGATGGAGATGAGTGCGAGAACAAGTGATTGGGAAGATGGCCTTACTTAGGAAGACTATTGAGATGTGATGGTGAAACCAGTAGTAAATAACCTATCTATTTTTGACCTTCTTATAGAGACATAGCTCAAGGATGAGCATATCCTATTATTCCACTGGAAGTTAAGATAATTGTCAAAATTTCCATCTCTAGCTGAAATTCACAATACTTTTACACGCATAATCCTTTAAGTATAATCAAAATGTGAGCATGTACTGTACAGTTATTATTTTTGGATTAAGGTATTTAAGTGCTCCTCATATTCACAGTTCAAAATATAGGTGTTATAGTATGTCAATACAGTTAAAAGGGAAATGTAGGTGCAATCATCTGCAACTTTTCCAATATGTTGCTTTTTTTCCAAAAATCTTTCTTTCCAGCATGTTAGTGTATATTAACCTTAAATGTCTCTACTAATCTTTACTGATCTGGATTGTATATACTGAATTGACATTTTTAGAAGTGATTTAGAAGTAGTCACACCACACAAATATCTTGCTGTACTTTAATTGTAGGTTTGATGACAAAGGTGGATAGCAAGCAAGTGACATTCATAACATTCAGAAGATTATCTGACAACTAGATGTGTTGTCCAACTCCCCTGATTGATAAGTTTACCGGTAATTAGTTATTAATGATGACCGACACAACCACTAAATGACACTGACAGATCTAAACTGTATCCGATCGAGGTAACCTTATTGTCTGACGGGACAAGCTGGTTCATAGCTCTGAATCCTGGAGATCTCTGTTCAGCTTAAATACTGATATAATATGCTTAAAAGTTTAACTTTGTGTGTTATCTGCCACTTGTTTTGCACTTGACTATTACCTACAGTGAATTATTGCTGTCTACCTGCCTGATGATGGCATTCCAAAGTCATTTAGACTGTTTCACTAAAAAAGATTCACCAATGTGCTTGTATTTCTGAACTGAAAATAAGAATAATCTACTGAAATATCTAAATAAAACAAAGTGGGGATTCTTCAATAAAGTGTCAATAAATAAATAAAAAAATAAATAAAAGACACTGTCTTACACTGAACGTGCTAACCAAGCAAAACATAGGGTTTTGATTTACTCCATTGGCTAACCTTTGGAACTTGTGTTAATGACCCACAACTGATAAAATGTGTGTGTGACAGTTATCATTTCAGTTGGCAAAATCTACTGTGTTGAGCCAGAAAAGAGTTCAATAATGCACTTATATTACATAATGGAGTCAAATAAATGGATAAAACAGGTATAGCTTTACTGGAAGACTTGGCAATGGTAATGCATGGCCAGTTGTGCATTATGTAATTAAAAAGAACGGATGCAACACATCTGTGACTGCTGGACTGAAACTTGAGGTTTTACAGCATTTGACTTTATGAAAATATGTGATTTATTTATTAATTTTCTTTCTGAATAACCCTGGCTATCCCGTTGACCTTAGGTTAACTTTAGAGAACTGTTAAGCTCATTAAAGTTTGATTTCCTTTTAAGATTCACATTGCTCATGTTCACCCTGACACAATGCATATATTATCCTATTCACTACTGACTTTTGCTTGCCTTCTTGACACTGTTGAGTATAAATTTTAAAGACTGTGGCTAAAGTTCAGTCATTTTAATATTTCAATCTTATAATAGTAGATTAGAAACATATTTTTTTCTCCCAGAATTAGTGTTTGAATATGCTTCTGATTTTTGCTGTCTGTAATGAACTGAAGAAGAAAAAGAAATGCATTTTAAAGGCATTTTTTTCCATTTCATTGGAGATGTTAGTTACATTCATTGGTCTGCTTCTTCTTGTTTTTTCTTCTGTATCTATATGGGAAAAGGCCTCAAGAACTAGAGCTAAAGAGGGATGAGCATTGTGAGAGACTCTTCAGCTTCTATCTTAACATCAAGTCGTGATGAAGTTACGTGAGAGAGAGAGTCATGTTTTTGATTTGGGAATCAAAGCAAAGCTTAGCCAGAGTGAAACAGCAGTCAAGGTTGGCTCAAGGGCAACTTTTCTCAGCCAAACAATGAATGTGTTAGTGTACAAGCCCACAGATTAAGAGAGGCAACACATAATGTACATACACACAAACACCCTCCCTCATATGAAGATTCACCTGCCTGACCTGGTGGCTCTGTTTCCCCTCATTGGCAGATGGGGAATATCTTTCCTGGAAAAATGCTGTGTCTTCAAATCAGAAAGACTATTTTCCTTCTTCCTGAAGGGAGCATTGATAGGAAGTGTCTCCATCACTCCAACCCCACCTGTCTCCCTCTGAATGTTTTTGTCCCCTCTCTTCCCTCTTCCCTTATTTCTCTCTCTCTCTCTCTCTCTCTCCCTCTCCCTCCTTCCACCTGCTACCCTTCCTATGCTGACATTTACTGTCAGACAGCCTTATTATTTTGTTCTCCAGATTTCAGATTAGGATTCTCTCGTCCCCTCTCTTTCCCTCTGTTGTGGTCCCACTCCCTCTCTTTGTCTCTCTCCTCTGCTGTCCCTCCTCCACAAACAACCTAGTCGAGTGATGTTTCCTACCCCGGTCTTTCTCACTATCGTTCGGTCTTTTTCACATTTAATTCAGTATAACCTAATTCAGTCTATCTCCCACAAGCCCATATTCAATCATACCTCATTTTCTCTCCATCTCACTCTGTTGTTTTTAAAGGTCAGTTTTCCTTTTTTTCTGTTTCTCCCTCCTTCTTTTTTCTTCTCCCCATAAAGTTCATGCTGCAGTCACTCCCAAGGACTCTGTCTCTGATTTTTAATTATACTCTGCGGGCCCTCTACGCTGTCCCTGTAGAAACATGCACAGATTCACGGCAGTGGAGAGCACTCATGCAGAATAAACAAAGTAGGCTCAACCTTGATTGTCCAGCTGTTGATTTGAAAGGCTGCGTATTTTCCTTGTTGTTTCTTCAAACACACATCTAGTTTGAAATTAATCATTAGAAGTATCACCAAAGATTGATTATCAGGCTACAATAGTGAGCTGATATTTCGTCCATGCCAAGGTCCACTAAATTAGCAGGAGTTCATCATGCAACTGGACAACAAAGGAGACAGAAGAGGGTTGTCATGGTGATATGAATCACTCAAGGGTATATTTTACCCCCTCATTTATTCTCTCAACAAGTCTGCATCTTGTCCACTTGCTGTATTTTTCTTTTTGTTTCTTGCTCTCACTCATTGCATCTTGTTGTCTTTGTCTTACAATCCCCTTTCTTTCTCAGTGTTTCACACTCTGCTCTCTGTTTCTTTGTCTTCATGTCTCCATCAGGCTTTCTCCTCTTAATATCTTCTTTTGTTCCCATCTTTCCTCTTGTTTCTCTTTCTCTCTCCTTTCCTCCATCCCTGGGGTCCTCACCTCTTGTCCAGCCATTGAGGGAGGGAGAAGCAGAGGAAGGAAAGGAATGCTAATTTTATCACCAAAGCTATGAGCGCTGAAGGAGGGACAGAAAAAGAGAAAGAAAATGTCACTCGTCTGAGGAAATGAGATGGTCGTTGAATTATGATTCTGCCTACGTCTCAACAGAAAAGATCAGGATGATAGTTTGAGTGACATTTTGTGTGTTTTTTTTCTGCTTTGCCTCACTCTCCTACTGAGTAAATTATATATATGTGTATATATAGGTCTGCGTTTTTGTGTACAGGGGGAAATGTTAACGTACTTATGTATGTGTCAACACATTTGTTTTTTTTTTGGGGGGGGGGTCTCTTCTCCCTGCAGTGCAATGGCTGTTTTCTACCTCTACTTTGGTTTTCTACTCAGTCACCTGTCTCTCTTACTTTTATTTCATTCCATTGCCATCTCTCTTCACCCCTTATTCATGTCGGAAATGTAATCACGTTCGGGAGTTGTAGCGAGGAAAAGTAGGAGAGCATGGTTGCATGGTTTGGGGGGGGGGGCATGGGGAAGAGGAAGAAAAAGGCATTTGTATGTGTACACAGTTACCAGTCCAGCCAGCTCAAAGTCACCTTCTAAGAGAATGGATGCACGTGTTCTCAAAATAGCTCTTTCCATCCCACCTCCTCTGTGTCTGTATGTGTGTTGGTTACAGTGGTGATGAGGTAGACTGAATAATATCATGGCCTTCCTCTCGTCCATCAGCTCAGGGCTTATTACGTGGGTGTTGTCCTTGTGTGTAAGTGTAGCTGTGTGTATGAATGGATGAGGGTGTGAGAGTGTATATCCTGTGTCTGATTGCACTAGCTGATTGAGTCCTAGCCCTGCAGATTTTAACCTATGTCCTCAGCCTCTGATTAGATGTTGTGATGTGTGAAAGAAGAATAAACTGTGTGTGTTTGTTTGACCTGAGCACAATGATCTTGTACAGTGTCTTTTTCTGTTTTGTTTTGTTTTTTTCTTTGTTTGCGAGCATCTACCGAGTGCTTGTTTATGTTTTTGTGTGTATGTGTATTCTTATGCTTCCATCTTTGTGATGTAGAATTTGAGTTTTAAAATTTACAGGTGAAGACAGTATAACAAAGTGAGGACATTTTAGCCATTTTTCAGTTATTCAAGGTGCAGGTTAAGGGTTAGAACTTCGATTTATGGGTAAAATTTCAGATCAGGTCTAGAATAGTGTTATAGGGTACAGGTTAAGGTCAGGCCTGTGGTGCTGATGATTTACTTTAGCACTGGGACCTGTAGGAAGCGCAGGTCCTTAGAAATAAAGCAAGGCAAAGCAATGTCTGTTTGTGTGTGTGTGTGTGTGTGTGTGTGTCCTTGTTAACTGTGGCCTCGTTCCACAGTACTTGTTAATTAAGAGACCATTGGCCTCACAGCTCTACCTTATATCCCACACTCCACTGGGGCAGGAAAGGACAGGAACAGAAAGAGAGAAGGGTAGAAGGGCAGAAGACAGTGAGAGAACAGAAAAATAAAAAAGGTATGTGTCAAAAATATTGAACAGAGAGAGCGTTAGATTATGAAGGAGAAGGAGGGGAACCAAAAGAAGGATTGCCTGTGAAGGAGTAAGAACCCAGACCTGATGAGGAGAAAGTAATAGAAAGTGTGGAAATGTGGATTTAGAGAGAGGGATAGTGCAGACTGATTGGATGTAGGGCCAATACACATTCTCCATTTCCCCTGCTGAATTGATGCCACTAATTTCCATAGCCTTCTATGCATCAGATGTGCGTGTATGTGTGTGATTTTCAAGCAGTAATCAGTTCCATCTTATTCTTTACTCTCTATCTGTATAGGATCTTTCGCTCCGTCGCTTCCCATCTATCGCTATAACATCTGACTGACTCCTTGGGAATGAGCGTAGGTGTGTGTGGTTGTGTGTCTGCCCATATCTGTGGTTAGATACATGCCTGTATATCCTTGTATGCCTGCCTGGCTATCTCTGCCATTCTCGCTCCCCCTCTTGTCAGTGTGTGGTGAGTGGTGATATAGTGACTTAAATTTTAATGGTGCTGCCATCTCTCAGTAGCTTCTGAAAGAAGGCCAATGCAGACTGACACACTCACTGAGCCGTGAGAAGAGACAAGACAGAGAAAGAAGCGATAGCTCACTGGACATATACACACATGCTAGGTAACAAGTCCACAGTACAAACAACAGAATAAAGAAAATACTACATTTGTCTTGTAGTACAATATTTTTGGGAGCATTCTGTTTGCAGACTCCTTCAACCAAAGACCTGTGTGCAGGATGTACTAAGAATCAGTCCTAAATCAGTTCTTTCTAGAATATGCCACTCTTACCATCAGTCAATTTCATATACAGAAGACCCAGAAAATATTTTCACACACAGTCCCTCTAGGAATGTATTGGGTGAAAACAGAGGCTGGTCTCTCGTTGGCATTATGTGTGTGTGTGAATCTGTTAACTCAATAACAAACACACGCACATACATACACACACTGTGGCTCATAAACACTTGCTAGTCTCTGAGCCATATTGTGTGTTGTTCCCTGATTGTTTTTATTTGTCCAGCCTCAGATAGCTGTCTGATTGGCAACACATCCCCTGATGGCTCACTAAGCACATGGTGGGATTATGTGTGTACTTTTGTGTATGTGTGTTTTTGTTTGACTCTTTTTGTGCCTGCATGTGTGTATTTTTTTCTAGCCCCTACTAGAGCCAATTCCTGAGGGAGGCCAGCAGACGGATGTTCTAGGCGAGGATTTGCACATCTGTCTCTCTGTTTAAATATCTATTTCTCTTGTTTAGTTTTTCTTTTGAGGATGGTCTAAAACTGATTTCATAAACTGGAAACCCTGCAGCACCCAACAGATCTTTGATGAGACCAACTTTTCCCAAGGTTCCCATGCAGTAGGTGGAGGTTGGAGGATCATGGTTGTCATCCCCCTCCAGCTATGTAGTTTGATTTTGATCCCCTGTCATTGATGAATTTCAAACACCTACAGTAGTTTTACCAAAGCATTTGCAGCAAAAGGAAATGTCATATACACCAATGCAAAGAAATGTTCACCCTGTTCTCAGAAGTATGGATTGCAGGATCACTGTATTTACCACTTTTTTTAAGGATTCAATGCTAGAAATTAAATACATTAATTCCAGTTCAAAGGGAGCAGTTTGGATCTGTATGAATATTATATGGAGATTACCATGTCTCTATCTAGTATGTTAAGCATCATATTTGGGGTAAAGTATATCTGGAACTGGGCTCTGATCAATATTTCTTTCTTCTTACTCTGTTGTTGCATATCATACCATCTTTCTCCTCATCCTGGTCTCTCATTCTTTTTGCTCCATAGTTTCTCCCCATAATACTGCCTCTCATTTCAGTTGCTCTGCTCTGTTACTCATCTCCTTTATCTCTCCTCCAGCTTTACTCTCCAAATGTCTTTTTCCCTCTTTTCCTTTCCATTTTTTTCTTTCCTCTCTCCTTGGCTTGCTCCTATTAACATGATGGTTGAAAAAAATCAAGAGCAAAACAAGTGACAAGCACCAGAAAACAGCCCAGTCTTTTTGCCTCCAGACAGATACACTTTCTCAATTGCTGTGTATGTGTGTATCCTCCGAGCGATGGGTGACATTAGAAAAGGCAAAACTCCCTCCTCCTCTCTAGCCCCCTCATTTTCTGCAGGCCTTGCTCAAGGGTTTATTAGACCTAGCAAAACTGGCCCTTTTCCTTCTCTTTGTCACATACTTGCATATTCACATACACGTGTGTGTGTGTGTGTGTGTGTGTGTGTGTGTATATATATACATGTTCCTATGTGTGTTTGTGTGTTTGTGTATGTGTGCCAATCTTTCCACCATGCGGTCAAGTCACAATTGCTAATCAGGCCTGTGAGCCTTGCCTGAAGACACAAAGACGGGGGGGGGGTGCAAATGAGTGAGTGCGTTCCTTTGTCCTCATCACTGAGGCAGAGATAAAGACGAGTGAGGGGATGGATGGCTGGAGACATGGGGACAGAAGCTGAGGGATTACAAGAGGATGAGTGTGTACACCGGCCCTGTGATGAGCTTTTAACTTTCCTCCATGGCATGACACCATATAGACCTCCATTTTTCTCTGTCGTCCTTTCATCTATTTTGCTTTGCACAAGTCAGAAATACTTCTATTCATAAAGTGCCTATCCTTTTTTACTCATGCTCTTTGTTGCACACTCTCTTTTCTTGCTTCCTCTTGCTCCCACTTGCTCTCTGTCTTCTATCTATCTATAAGGTAATAATGAATATTTAAGGTCTGACAGGATGCTTCACCTAATCCTTTTTGCCCATGGCAAAATTTGCCTCTTGGGGTGCATGTGTGTTATAGTTCATCTAATGTTTTAATTGAGATAGAAACCCAATTTATACATTTTCATTTCAACCTCTTTTGCTCATGTAAATGATACTTTCCTCATGGTTGTGCACATCATAGAAAGGGTCAGGATGGACAGTACCTTTGACTTGCAGGGAAATGTCAGGTCATGCAGTTGAATTTTTACTGTCTCTACACACACTGCCAGCCGCCTACAAAATGTACTGAGTCCAAGCATCTGACAGGATAAAGTTTCCATGAGCAAGACCTTGAATCCATACTAACTGCAAAACCTCTGTTTTAATTGAAACTATACTCTTTATTGAAGGTAAGCTGGGAGTGAAAAATTAATTTCTTGAAATGCATCAATTAAGTATGAAGTTATTAGAAGTTGTTGATTGCCTCTCTAAAAGTCTATATTAAATATGAGACCTTCAGGTTGTCAGAACTTCATGGATCTGTAAGAACTCTAATCTCATCAGCCAGGGTCATACACACACACAACACACACACACACACACATGAATGTATGTCAAGTTCCTGAAAATTTCACCGCAGGACCGTTACAGCAAAAGAGCAAAGTTGTTATTCACTCTCCTCCCTGTAGAGGGAGAACTGTGCTGTGAAGGCCAGAGCAGCATCAAGGACATTCACACTGTGAATAACAAAACCAAAGCACGACAGAAACTACTAGCATACCGCAAAAAAAAACCCCAAAAAACTTACACACACAGCTGATTTGCGAGTTGAGCACTGTCTCCATGTTCCCTATTCAAGGCTCAGGTGTTGTTACTGTCTCAAGGTCACATCCTCTCTACCTCTTTCCCTTTTATTTGCTCTTATACCATCTCAGTTTTTGCACCTCTATTTGATTTCCTCCTTTTGATTTCATTCTCTCCTTTTACACTGTCTAGCTTTCCAAATCTCTCACACTCCCTCTTCCTCTCCTCCTTGTAATTAGCCAGCGTAATTGCTGTAGTAAATCTTTTCTTCTGTCCCAAGGAGACTGGCTGATATAGGACTGATTTAATAAGCACACCATAACGGCTCACCTCTCCATGTGCATGTTGGTTTGTCTGTGTGTCCGTGTATATGTGTCTGTGTGGTGGTGGTCGGGGGGAGGTCTATCTGTGTCCTCTATTATTTGCTATGGGGATTTATGGGCTGTTTGTGTGGTTTCAGCAAGTGTGATTTCAAGTTCAAGGTAGTGCTGTGTCGGTGTGTTGACTGTAGTGCACCTTATCAGCAATGCAGGCAGCATACTCTGCTTGTATGTGTATGTGTGCCTCATCAGTGATGCTGTTATGTGCTGTGTGTGCGTCATCGCTGAAGACCTTCATGGCCAGAAGAGCAGAGGGAGGTCAGAATGGCCCTGAGAGAACAACACTGACACACACAGACCCACAGTTTCCAAACCTCTGTCCCTTCTTTCCTCTCCAAACACTTCCACACCCTCTTTCCAGCTCTTTCTCCTCCTGTTGTTCCCCCTAAATTTTCACATACACACACTCACAAGAAGAATGTTCCTTTATTTCAGCTTTTATTCTTTGTCTCACACACAAACAAACACACACACACACTCATGCACACTCATACACACACACGCACACTATGGTCATTGTTAGATTCAGTGTGTAGGTAATAAACAGTGTATCCAGGTGTAGGGGTGTGCCAGCTTTACAGTATGTAGTAGCAGTACACAAGTTTCACCAGTGGAGGGCACTGTGACTCCATACATAAATTGTAACCTAGCGAAAGTACCCACACTTTATTCCTCCTGTAGTCAGAAATTTTAATAAAAACCTATTTACAATGGACCAGAGTAGACTACAGTACAGTACACTACAGTACTTTTATAATAAGAGGAAGAGAAAACATTCCTGTGATTTTTAATTTTTCAGTACAAGGCAAATATAGAAAATTTACTTTTTAATGAGTTATCATTTAAGCTCTGTGCTAAATTATTGTAAGTATAGACTAAAGTATAGTGAAGTTTTTCTGTCATCCAAATACAAACAAGATAATCATAATTCAGAATACCAGTTTGCAGCATGCGGTCACTCTGAACTTATCTGACATTACTACATGGACTAATACTTAATAAGTCAAAATTCTCTTGTACTAATACTTAATAAGTCCATATATTTTTAAATCATTTAAGAAAAAAATGCCATTTAGGTCTGAATGACACAAGATGCCATGTTGCTAAAATTTAATGACAAAGACCCAGAACTATTATGAATTATATAACGAACTATATGTTTGTTAAATTTAATCTGATAAAATGTGTGTTAGTCATTATACATGTAATTTTACATTATGTAAAAACATTACATGAGAAAATTATGTTTTTAAACATTCACAAAAATGTATACCAATGGGTAAAAAATTAAAAGAAAATCTACATGGAACTCCTGATGCAAAACAAAATTTCAAAAGTGCTGTGCCTGAGTATGACTTAGCTCATTCTGGTAAGGTAAAAATAAGTTAGATAATTCAGATTTTTCTATTTTTGTTTTTTGTTTGTTGTTTTGGTTTTGTTACTTTGTTTCTAAAACAAATATAGTTGATAATATCTTACTTAATGGGTTCAGATCATTTAAGCTGCAGTTACACTCTTCATGCACCAGGGGAGCGCAAGGGAGCAGCTCTTAGCCCCTCCCACATGCCCTCCCCCTGAATCCCGGCCCTCCCACATCCTGCCCCCATCCCCCCTCCTCACTGCCCCACCCTGCCATCTGGTCCTTTTCACACAATCACACATACACACACATGGACACACTGAGTCAGGAATCCTTTTCCCCATTTCCTTTCACAGTGAAAAACAGGATGAAGGGGCTCTTTCAGACCCGAGGTTACCGTGGAAACCCCCTTATTCTTTTTCTGTCAAACAGGCTTACAATGTAACACTCACACACACACATTCTTGTTTTGAGAGTGACAGAATGTTGGACATTTAAAGTTTAAAAGGACCAGGGCTACAGCTGTCCTCCTGTCTGCTTTAGTTTTAGCCTTCTGTTTACTTTAGACAAAGAACTTTACTCCCCCCTCCCTTTCTTTCTCTTCGTCTCATTCCCCTGCTATTACCAATACTTTAGCATTCATAAAGTCAACTTTCGAAAATTGAAAACATAAGATGTTCTTATGTTTCCCTGAAATTTATGTAGTCTTTGATGTTAAAAGTTGGCAAAGGATTTATTTGTGTCTCTGTGTGGTTCTGCCCTATGAGCAACCTCAGCAACTTTTTCCTAGGAATTGTTCCCCCCTCAAATATTGATGTTGAAACTATAAACCCTCTCCTCTGTTCCAGTTGAGACAATCACCAGCCATGGAATGCTGAATGGAAAAAAAAAGTTAGTTTGAAGTTATATAAAGTTAATATTGTGCTTTTCTCCTGTATTGCCACCAGAGGGCCTGTGAAAAGTACTCTTGGCACCACAGATAAACTATAGAGCACATCTGAAAGCTTTTAGTGGGTTAAAAATAAACTGTAGGGCTCCACAAGCAGGGAGGGGTGATGGTAGGATGAATAGATCGTATGAAAAGAGTGAAAAAGGAGATAGAAAAGGTTATGCCTTCTGACGGAGGATTGAAACTATTTGAGGTGAGGCTGTAGTTCGGATAGGTCAGGGATGAAAGCGTACCGTACATTTTTTCCTGTTTTTTTGCCTTTGTGTTTGTGTTCCTAACTATCTTCTCCTGTCTTTTTTCTTTCTTTCCATCTGTCTTATTCTTTTTTTTTTCTTCTTTCTCTCAGACTGGCTACCCATCACCTTCCACACAACACATTTTCTCCTTTTAAGGAGTGGGAGAACAAGAGAGGAAGGGAGTAGGGGAGAGAAGGGGGGTGAAGGACACACTATGGTCTGCTGACTGATAAACAGACTCCTCTTTGTGCAGATGGTCACATGCATACGCTTGGTTATATATTGACAGAGACCTCAACTTGAGTTGGCTCCTCATGATTCTCTGTATCCCTCCGTCGCCTCTCTCCCCTTCCATTTCTGCCTTTTTTTCCTCTTTCACTTCTGTGTTTTCCCTCTTCTTCTTAATTAAAAACAGAAGTCTGAAATGGAAGAATTATGTTTTTCTTTCACGACACACACGCAGACAACCCCCCCCCCCTTTTTTCCCTCATCATCCCTCATTGCCAAGCAGCTGTTGGGGAGATGAGGGGGAGGTGTTCCAGGAAAAGAGAAGATCATGTATGTGTGTGTGTTAGAATGGGGGGTAGAGATTTGTTTCCAGAAAAGGGTCCTTCCTTTTGTGACTCTATAACAAAAAGACAGCTGGGACGATAAAACATGTGGATGTTAAAATGTCAGTGGTCCACATGTGTGTTAGTATGTGCTTGAGTATGATTTTGTCTGTGTGTCTAGTCACTGGCTTGTTCTGCCTCAGTCATCTCCTCCCCTCCCCATCAATGACGAAGTGCAACATGGTGCAATGCCTCATAGCCGCCGCCAGAGGTGCCATCAGCTCACAAATGAAATGAGATGGCTGAGCATGTGGAAACCACAGAGCAGCCATTTTACAATCTGCACACCAGACCCCATTTTATGAATCAGCTATGATGTCAACATTGCTATGTCTGATTCCATTGGCTAGAACACAGCTGGCACTGTAGCCACTTCATAGAGAGGATGTACACACACTACCACACATTCTCCCTAATGGGCTCTCTATCTCTCTGAGATACACACACACTGACCTAGTGCATTATGCCATCACTAGGTCACAAAGTCCCAGACTAACTGGATTTGCACTTCTTGATCTCATATACTTGCCAATTTAGAAAATAATCTGTGCTGTATAATGTGTACTTGATTATCTTTGTACAAGTCTCAATCTGCACATTTGTTTGTGTATACAGGGTGATTAAGTTCTTACTAACATTTACTAACATCGGTAAAATTGCTGATAGATATCTTTATTTCTCTCACTATTATCTTCAGAGCTATTATTTCCCTCATTTTGTAGATGACACTGTCTTGAATGAGGGGATTATTTTAAGTCATTATCAGTCTCCCTGTTTGTGTCACTGTCTTAAGATGTTTATTTGTGAATGTTAGTCACTTCCGTTGTTTTTCTTCCCAACCTTTCAGCTCTGTTTATGTGTTTGTGTAGAGATATTTATGTTGTTTCCTCTCAGATGTCCTGATGGAGTTTCCTACCCTGTGTGTGTAATGGTTAACTTCCTGCTATAGTTTCCTGCTCACAGCAGTGACTGTGGCTGCAGTGTTGGACAAACAATAGTCTTATAGATTCATGGTAGTGATACAAATAGCATATCAGATTTCCCTGAAGTTAGAGTCAAACTTGAGACATTTTTTTTTCTTTGAGACATTCTTTTGATACTGCAAGAGGAGCTTCATAAAGCTGAAGTCGATGCTGAGTGAAACAATGGGACTTATTCAGGCTCCAGTCGCCTGACTCACTGACAGCTTTGTGTGTACGTGTGTGTATGGCTAAATGGAGAGATGAGGAGCTCATTAAGAGTCCTAGACTCATTAACAGTCTGTCCGACTGATTGGCCTCTCACATCGAAACAAAACACTGTTTGACCAGACATATGGAAGGATGGACAGATGGATGAATGAGTAGTTATGCTGTAGTTGCAGTCCTCATGACTGTGTGGTGGATACTTACAATGTTGATGTCTGAATGAGACTATTTTTCACTAATCAACATCAGTTGAATGTGGATGAATTGTGGGAAAAGTTGTTGAAGAAAGTTGATTGTAAGACATAAATTATATGACACACATGGAGGGAGCAGGGGGTTGTGTAAACCTTATGAACAATAAGGATGGATAATAGATATAAGGTACAGTGGTAAATTAAGGAAGTGCAACAAAGTCTGTCTCCAGAATATGTAGTTATTATTTTACAGTAGTCACAATAGTGTCAGGCCAGATAGCCAATTGTAGCTTCTGATGTCATTACATGAGTTCATCATGAGTCAGTGGAAACCGGTGGGCTGCTCAGCACGTAGGGGCTGATTTTGGTTCATATTGTGTGTCCCTGTTTTGGAGAGAATGTGTCAAAGAGTCAGCACACTTGTACTGTATATTGTGCAGCAACATTGTAGCTGTCACACTGGTTCATACAAGGATAAGACAAGGACAAGACAAGGACAAGGCCACAGAGGGACAAGTAAAATAAAAAGTTCTTATAAAGAGGATTAGATAAACCTAGAGAGAGAGAGGAACAGAAGTACGCAGAAGAGATGAATATGCTCCAGTGCTTATCCTCTTTTTTTGTCATACAGACATAGTACAAAGGGATTGTGCCTTTTTTTTCCCCTATATTTTTTGTACAGGTATAATTGTGGTTTTGAGACTGAGACATACTCCTACGGCTTTACCTGATGCATTATTTGTGTTGCATTTAAGCCTGCCACTGACAATAATGTTAATTGTCAGTTAATATTTATCATTAACTGTTTTGTCTGTGAAATGTCAAATCATGGCATATACCCACGTCAAGTTTTTTCAAACTAGAACAATCAAAGGGAATTCATAATAAAAATGAAAAAACCCTCACATTTCAGAAAGGATAACAAGAAAATGTTTGGTATACATACCTTGTAAATCATTTTAAAGTTTATCAGTTTTGTCACTGACAGATTGTTTGTTGTTCAACTAATGATTGTAGCACTAATCATGACATAAAGTGTTTGTGCTGCATTTTCAGATCAATGTTAAATTGAGTAAGAGTGGTTAGATAATTTTGGCATGAACAAGTGAACAACTGTGACATCCATTACTCAACTGACCTTAGATGTGATGTGTCTGTGTACAGTGGACTGTTATGTGGTCAAGCCCATGTGCTCGTTCATCTTTCAGTCCCAATTCTCATCTGGTGCACATTCACCCCACACACTGACACATCCCTACAGTCACAGTCCTGACCTTGTCAGAACAAGTTAATCTGTAGTGTTTCTGTTGTGTGTCTGTGTGTGAGCGTGAGCGCGTGCACGGTAGCACGTGAATGTGCATGAGTGATAGAATGTACTGTATATACATGTGTGTAAGCTGACTGCAAACTTTGAATGCCCTCAGCTACCAAATGTCCGACCATATTTACCAGGCCCACATACACTGGGGACATCTTTCCCCCTGTGTTAAAGCCATGTCATGGTAGTTCACTCATACCCAAGGCCACTGATACAATAATCCTAACACCTCCATGACACCATACAGTTGGGAGAGTGTGAAAAAAGGGAAGGCATATCTGTCGTTTTTTGTAGTCATCTCATAGACCCTCCATCCATCCCTCTAATCCACTTCTCTCTGTATTATAGAACCCACTGAGATCACTGTTGTCCTTTCCAAGATTACTTCTCTCCATATCCAGCTTTACTAATCACCTGACATTAAGAAAGTTACAGAGAAAAGTGATTGATAACAAAGTCTTCTCTTTCTTCTGTCCCTCTCTGTATATTACCAACATTCATTTCTCTGGCCACCTCTTCAGCCAAAAAAGAGCAGGAAGGTGGAGACGACAAGAAGCAGGTGCAGAAGAAGAAGGTCAAGGAGCTGAAGATTCTTGACTCCAAGTCTTCACAGAACCTCTGTAAGTCCACTAACAGAAGTCCACATGTTTGCAAGCTTGATAACCCCATACCAGGGGCACGGCTCATCAAGTGCATTTAGAGTACTCCTTCATTGAAATGGCAACAGTTAATTTTCATCTGAATCCAAACTTGATTTTAATAAATGCATTAACTGTGTTTGCACATACAGCTATTTTCCTGGGATCATTCCGTCTCCCTTATGAACAGATCAAGAATGCCATCCTGGAGGTCAATGAAAAGATCCTAACTGAGTCCATGGTTCAGGTACTAAACTCTGATCTACCCCAGTGTCTGCATATGAGGTTTCCTTTCTGTATTTCTCCATGGTGCCTTTCAGAGTAGTTTGGCATATTTCATATATATCTGTTTGCAGAATCATAAGTGGAAATAACAAGCAGGAAAATAGTGTATTGAGTATATAGTGCTCTGCACTATATGTAATCAGCATTTTAAAGGTTGACAGGTAAATGTCTTCTTACAGTGGTCAATGAATCTGTCTTTGTGTTTTGCGTAGACCCAATGACTTGATTAAAGAGCACTTTATGAACCACATAAGTGCCATAACCCTAAGTGTCTCCATATCCTGTTAGTCATGTGTATTTTCTATTTTATTACCGTGAAGAACCTGGTCAAACAACTGCCAGCACCAGAGCAGCTGAGTGTCCTAGGAGAGATGAAGGATGAATATGAGGATTTGGCTGAGTCTGAACAGTTTGGAGTAGTGGTGAGGAATGTGACACACAAACACCCAATAAAAAAAATGCACAAGCAAACAGATTATTATTATCTTTATTTTTTACTTATTTATTATTATCTGTTTAAATAGTTAATATATTAGTTTTATCTACCAGCTGACTTGGACATGACTTACCACAAACATAGCAGGGAAATCAGTGTAATTGCAAATGAGGCATAGAAAATGTTGAAATAGTGTGACAGAGTCATACTGTTATCAGGATATTAGGCTTATCCTCATACTGTTAAACATAGTCTTCTTTGTTCAACTGTAGAAGATGTGAGTAATGGGTGAAATCCCCTTCACACTGAGACACACACAAACACACACACACACACACACACACACAATAGATGTGTTTTTGGGGCAACAAACATACCAGGAATGGATCTCAAGCCCCCCACCCTCTTTTCTCTCTCCAGATGTCTGGTGTGAAGCGACTAATGCCAAGGCTTCAGGCTATCCTGTTCAAGCTGCAGTTTGAGGAGCAGCTGAACAACATCAAGCCTGATGTGGTTTCTGTGACTGCAGCCTGTGAGGAGGTCAGGGAAAGCCAGGGCTTCTCCAAGCTGCTCCAGGTCATTCTTGTTGTCGGGAACTATATGAATGCTGGCTCTCGCAATGGAAAGGCATTCGGCTTCTCCATATCATACCTGTGCAAGGTAAAATGAGAATGAGACCTGCTATACACACACACAATAGAAACTTGAAAGATTGTACTCAAATTGCCTTTAGTCCTACATGTTATTTACTTCCCATAGGTCAGTTGCAGACATACTGATGTATAGTAAATGACATGATTACTGAGCCTCATAACTGTAACTCTTTTACCTTCACCATGCCCCACCTGCAGTATTGTCATAGTGACTGAAAAAACAGAATCATTTCAACACCCATGTGTTTGGCTTCACTTATTTTCAACCTGAAATATATCTGAATCCGGTGCTCAAAAAAATAGAATCTGTTCCAATTCCAAATTATTCCATTTTATATAGTTGAATGACAAGAGGAGGTCTACAGAAAAAAGTGTATATAGAAAATAACATGCAAAGTTTTCTCCTACACCTTTTCAATATTAATTTTACGTATGTAGTATATATAATTAAGATATACACATGTACAGATGACTCCACAATTCCTCCATTAGTACAGTGATGCTACACAAAGTGGTGATGCCTTGCTATATTATTCTAATATATTTTCATCTGATTCTATATTATTATTATATTATTCTTTTTCAATCCATCCTTCTTCCTATCAGCTGCGTGACACCAAATCAACTGATCTGAAACAGACACTGCTTCACTTCCTTGCTGAAGTGTGCCAAGAGCAGTATCCTGAAACCTTGAGCTTTCTAGAAGAGCTCATCCATGTGGAAAAGGCCAGCAGAGGTACAGGGGACATCTATCATCCATTACAACCACTTTGTACACTCATTTTGATACATGCTCCCATTGTTTCAGATGATGGCACTGCATACCAATCCCTAGTGCCCTTCTCTTATTCACAGCAGCACTTTTAGCCGTATGGGGGAAAACATATGCTTTGTCAATCACAAGCATTAAATTTGAGTGGATGCACAGTGTAAAGTTTATCTCCATCATTAATGTTTCCCATATGTTCCCTGCAGTTTCTGCAGAGACAATTCAAAAGAACCTAGAGCTGATGGGCCGTCAGATCAAGAACCTGGAGAAGGATCTGGAAACTTTCCCACCTCCACAAAATGACATGGACCTGTTTGTGGAGAAGATGTCCATATCCTCTTATTGAGTTACATATTTAGTAGAATTGTTCAGCAGTAAATGTAAAGAGTCTGTCTGTATAAAAATTTAATTTTTTTCTCATCATAATTTAACTTTTTTCTCATCTTGTTCAGGTACAGAGACACTGCTTCTATGTTCCTTAATACTTATCTTCACAGTTTTGTGACCAGTGCCCATGAGCAGTATGAGAAACTGGATCTGTTGCATAAGAATATGGAAAAGCAATATGCTGACATGGGAGAGTATTATGTGTTTGACCCGAGAAAAATCTCTGTAGAGGAATTCTTTGGCGACCTCAACACCTTTAAAAATATGTTCCAGGTGGGTGAGTGATTTTGTATATGAATAAACAAACTCAAGGCTTATATCCTTCACACAGGGGAGGGCTTGGTTTTCAGTCTCACCTGACCACCATCAGTAAACACTGTAATGCACACAGCACAAAGACATACAAACATATGGAGTTGGTAAAAAATTAATTGATGAAAGAAAAATCCAGGATGAGGAAAAACAGGAACCTGTGCAGCTGCTTGTATTGACATAATAATGACGGAGAGTAACGCCATTATATTATCAGTTTATACAATGGCTGTGCCATTTGGTAGGGCTCCTGCAGGAAGTAACTTGTTTTACCAGTTATTGTGTATAACTGTGGTCCACAGGTTTTGAAGCCTAGTTTACATAGAAAAACGTCAGACGAATCCATCTTATATCTCTTTTTAAATTTGTGTTTAAAAGAGTCACTTTCATACTTAACATTAATTTAACATTAATTATCTGCACAAATGCTCAATCTGTATTTGCCCACACACCATCTAATATTTTCTCCTTCTCTCTTATTCCCCCCAACAGCAAGCAGTGAAAGAGAATCAGAAGAGGAAGGAGGCTGAAGAGAAGATCAAGAGGGCCAAGCTGGCTAGGGAAAAAGCAGAGAAGGAGAAGGAGGAAAAACTCAAGAGGAGCCAGCTCCTTGACATCAACGCAGGTCAAAATTGCTGGATCATATCTGTTTACCTGTGTGTGACTGAAAGAGAGAGGAGCACATGCCACATCTTTCATTTTGTATTTCCCTCAGATTCCAGTTGGGGGCAGTCTGAGTCCACACTTCCGTGAACTATTTTGTGTGTGTGTCTGTGTCTGTTTGTGAAAGAGCAACTGATCAGTATTTATAGACTGGAGTTAATCTAATGTTGATGACCAGTGTTTTGAAGTCTGCAAGTGACAGCAAAGCTCCACAGAAAGTGAGGACAAGGAGAATGTGTATAAGAAAACGCTTGACCTCTTTTCACTCATCTAATGAAAAGGGGATTTGCTTCCATAAAAGAGAACTGAAAGGAAGCCTAAACCTCTTTATCACCATCAAACAGCTTATGTCCTCTCTATAAGATGCTGGTATACTTTGAAAAAAGCTTGCAGTATAGTGTCCTGTGTAAATATACACACATACATTCTCACTCTCATCCCTGTGTACACACAGTTAACACTCAAATCCTGCCTTGCAGACACACATATATGCTCAGACACTTTTTTCCCCTTCTCTCTGACTGTGACCTAGTTACAGTACATTCCTCCTCTCTTTGGCTGCAGTCAGGTTCTCCAGGGATTCCAGTCAGAATTTGCTACAGACTCAGTGCACTCTGTGTAATTGTGTATGTATGTGTGTGACAAAATTACTGTCTTTTTCTTGTGAATGCCTTTTTTCTCTGTGCTTATTTGTTTGAGAAACTTTGTGTTGGCCGAAGTCTGCCTTCTGTGTGTGTGTACGTGTGTGTGCGTGTACACTTGTGTGTGTTTGCATGTGTGTACAAGTGTGTGTGTGTATCTGTGTCTGTTTTGTGAACCCCTTTTACAAAAAATCTTTCTGGTCCCTCTTCTAGTGCTCCATGTTCCAGCTGGCTTCTCCTCTCCTCTCTTTCTTACTTTTGTTCCCTCACTGCTTCTTTTTTCCTTTCCCTCCCCCTGTGTCTGTCCTTCATTTAAAGAGCACTTAAAGACACAGCACTCTGCTTGGAATATTTTGTCTCAGTATCAAAAGTATGGTGTAGGCATTTTGTGGTAGAAAGAAAGTTTCAAATTTCATGTTCAGTCTCTAGAGGCATGCATGAATGGAACAAAATAGTACTTCAAAGAGTGAAATGTATGTGTATGTGCATTAGTCGGCTAGAGATCATTTACATACAGGTGGCAAATTTGACTGCCCCTGTCGTGTGCGTGGCATACACACACCTCTGTTCTTTATTTGTTTATAACCCTGATACTGGATGGCTATTACATAGTGATTGTGTTCAGGATCCAGTGTTGTGCACACTGACATCTTCCTTGTTCCTCTTTTTTCTTTCTATCACCCATTCTTCTGCTCACATACCCTCACTATCTAATGAATTTTCTGAATGTGTAAACATAATATCCCAGTTGTTGTTTAAACATTGGAAGGTCAGCGTGGGTTTGCAGTTTGCGGCCTTGTCATTCCTCTGTGAGTCAGACAGACAGACGCCCATACAGCAGAGCCTCACATGTGCTAAGCATGTGATGATAGTTATTGTAAATAACTGTCCAGATTCAGCCTCTGTGGTTTAAGTAAGATTTTTTTTTTATTATTCAGATCTAATTTAATCTGATGAATACTGCTTGCTGTTGTGTTTGAAAAATATACCCCTCCTTATTATACATTTCATCTTTGGAATAATGCCACAGCTGCTTGGAAACTAGCTATTCTTTATTTCTACAGCTAGGTGTCAGTGCTGCCTATAAAAGATTGTGTGAGGGTGTGTGTCTATGTGGCAAATGGTGTGTGCATGTGTGGGCTACACACCCATACAGTTGCTAGTATGGGAACTGCCACTAGGAGTGCTTGTGCTCCATTCAGCAGGCAAGTTAGGGAGCATTGTGGGGGAGGAGAAGGAAAGAAGGAGAGTAGGGCAGCAGATGCTCTATTGGGGATTAGACTGTTGTCTCTCAGAAAAGTGGGTTAGAGGAGGAGAGGAGAAAGGCAAAGGGTGATAGAGGAGATCACATGGGATAAGCCTGAGCAGCCTGATGTCTCATCCAAGGCAACTGTGAAGGAGATGCACAGTCATGACACATTAGGAAAATGAAAAATCTTGCTCCAACTCATGTGAATGCTTTCTTTCTCATACTCTTTACCTTTTCCTCTGTTTTAATTCCATGGCTTGTTTATCTACCTCTCTTCTTTGTAAGTTGTTACATTCATGTCCTTAATTGTTATTGTGTGAATAACCATTAGGGGTGCTATTGCCCTACACAAGATGCTGTCCGACCTCTTTGTGTGTGTGTGTGCGCGTGTGTGCGTGTGTGCGTGTGCGTGTGTCCAGGCGTGCCAAATAGCATTTGTCAATGTGTGTGCACATCAGATCCGAAGAGACATCTTCAAGAGCTCACCATGTAATGCTATTACACTAATTAATCTGTCTTAAGTTGTTTTCTTACTTCAGACAATACCTTGCTTTTTGGATCATGGGCTGTAGTTGCTTGTGTGGACTGTGTGCGCTTGCTTATGCTGCATATATATATGTATGTATATATATGTATATGTATATGTATATATATGTATGTATATGTATATATATGTATATATGTATATGTATATATATGTATATATGTATATATGTATATATGTATGTATATGTATATGTATATGTATATGTATATGTATATATAAAAATTCAATAACCAGATATCTATTTCACAGGAAAATCAAATAAATGAACAAAAGCACATGATTATAAATAAGTGACTGAAGCCAACAAGTTTTTTTTTTTTTTTTTTTTCCCATTATTAGCACTTTTACTAATCAATAAACCGAATATTGTAAAACTTGTCTTTGATGAAAGAAGACTTGTATGGCTTTATCAAATATTGTTGTCCTAGTCCACAGTTAGCTACGAATAAAATAGAGCTTTATGCGTAATGTTGCAGAGTACACAGGCCTTAGGACTTTCTATTTTTAGTTAAAAGTTCACTGGGTCAACAATAAGGCTGTTTTATACACAGCTAGATCATTGTGTGGTCCCTCCACTGCCTCCAGTGCATTTTAATAAAAAGGTTTGTGTGTCTGTGTGCTTCTACAACTGGTTTAAGCCAACCATGTGATTAGTGTAAGTGGAAATGCACCAGATGTCTTTGCCAAATGGAGAATGATTTGGCCTACATAATTTTCAACCCTCTCTGCTGTTCCATGTCATGGACGTTGAGGGGTGTATGTGAGCTTTGCAAGGCTTGGAGTGTGTGAGAGAGACTTTCTCTGACGTGACAGGCGAAACCACTGGCCATCTGCTTCATGGCTTACTAAAGGATTAAATATTTTGTGTGTGTGTGTGTGTGTGTGAAGGGGGGGTGGGGTTGGGAAGTGACGACATAAACCTTTAACCCCCAACCCCATTGCCCCCTTTTCCAGAACCCTCTGTCTCTCTGGAGGTTAGAATAGAAATAATTAGAACCATCTGCCTGAGCGCCAAGCTCTACCACTAAATCCTACTCACAAAACAATCATTACAACGCTCACACACTTGTGCACACCACAGTGTTGCCATGTTTGGCCCCCTCCTCATTTTGGCCCTCCTTCCCTGATATAAGGCCACCAGCCAATGAAGCTGTACAGAAAATGTGGATGTAAACAAACACAAAGAGACCACCCATACAAACTCTACCTTTACACATACACAGATGCAAGGTTTCTGTCCTGTCAATATGCTTCAACTGTAGGCTATAATTACACACTGTGTAGTATTTTAATGTTTATGTGCAGGATTGGTTTCTGTGGTTGTGTGTGTGTGTGTGTGTGTGTGTGTGTGTGTGTGTGTGTGTGTGTGTGTGTGTGTGTGTGTGTGTGTGTGTGTGTGTGTGTGTGTGTGTGTGTGTGTGTGTATATACGTGTATACGCATGTTGTAGCGGTTAACATCCTGAAAGTTCAGTGTGTAGTCCTCACCAGTGACGGTAGCTGAACTAGGTCACTGCCTATCTGGGTTAATATAGCTAATTTTCCAAAGTGGCCACATGTCTGGTAAATAACCCCCTTGCCCACATGTGTGTCAGAGAGAAACAGTGGTAAATGGAGGGTTTTGCCAAACCACCAATAACTGTCAAATTGTTGGAAAGAAACTGTCTATATGTCAGGGTAGGGTATTGATTTAAAATAACAATGCTGTGAAAATTGGGTGGTGGGTGTGTGTTAGTCTGTAAATCATATTGATTTAATTTGATGGTTGTTGATGCATTGCTGATATTATGTTTTGATTCTGTGTTTACAGAGGGTGATGAAACTGGTATCATGGATGGCCTGTTGGAGGCACTGCAGTCCGGCGCTGCTTTCAGGAGAAAGAGAGCACCCCGACAAGCAGGTACACATACACAAGTAGAACTTAAAATATTCACCAAACATGTAGCTGTTTCAAAACATCATGTCTTACTTGATTTGCAGCTTTTAGTTTCCTCACATGCACATTTGTGGCATTTATACTATGCTGAAACATATGTAGCATTTGAGACATCCATCTTGCTCCTCTTGATTGTTTCTATGTTTCTGTCAACACACAACAACAGATTTGTTTTGTGTTCCTGTCTCTGTTCCATCTGTTTCATGGCTCAGAGACCGTGGGTTGTGGTAGTAAACTCTGACCATGGTCACCAGGCCGCAAAGCCAATTTTCACAAATGGCTGGCACAACAACAAAAGAATAGGGAGGATGCCAAGGGTGGGTGTGGGCAGAAACATACTTAGGAGGAGAGCAACTGGTGAGGGTGTGGTTGTGGGATAGGAAAATATAAGATATTCATAAGAATATATGAATCTAGAACCAAGGAGGATAAACCACAATGTGGGTAGGAAGTTTAAGGAAGTGAGATCAGCAAGTTATAAATGGGCAAAACATATTTGAACAACTGGCTAAAGTATGAGGAAAATATCCATCAAAGTCCTCCTCCATTCAAAAATATGTTTTGCTTACTGTTTCTTACTTGGAAGTTTAACACTTTATGACAGGCTGTTTTCAGATTCAACTGCAGATGGAGAGTTTTCAAGTGCTCCTGTTAAGTCTGACTTTTAAAACATGTGCCTATGAGTAGAGTTTTGTGATATTACAACTGGTCGGGAAGCCAGTCATGGTCGAATATGCAACCTAAACGATTGTGATGCGATGTGAAAAAAAAACTGAAACAACCTTTGCACTTAAACTAAGAATGAAAGTAGTAGAAACCGGTTTCACATGGTTCTGTTGGAGATTTTGAATCCACAGCTTATTTTGAATGAAATAAAATGATAGTTTAGTAGTTATAAAATCTACAGTATCATAATCATCCATCTTTCCATTTTATCTTGGAGCAATAGAATAGGAACACTGTTTTTCACATTAATGGGGCAGCCGGAAGTCCATGACCCGTGTGTTATAGGATACCCCAGAGCACAACTCCAGCCTGTACTGATTTCCATTCAGGCCATATAGTTTACTTAGTAAGCATATTGAGATAGGCCAGTAATCTGGTTAGCTACTCATTCTGCTGTCTGTCCCTTCACCCAGTCCAGTTTTATTTAGTTATTTAATCCAAATTTAGTTATTGAAGATGAAAATATTTTTCTCCCTTTTTTTTTTATTTAAACTGTACATATAACTCATTTATTGTATAATGTAGCCTGGTTAGACCACGCAAATGAAAATAAGATAATGTGAGTTGTTATGATAGTAATTTTGCAACATGATTCCTGGTGTTGGGAAACTCGTGTGTAACCATGTGAGTGGGAAATTGTCCAGTGCCCAATAACTGAGAGAGAAGCAAGAAAGAGAGACAGTGTGTGTGTTTATTCACATGCACATGCACATGTGTGGTTTTAGTATTTACACATAAGAGAGGTTGTGTGCAACCTGATCCCTCCCTCAATAGAAGCCAGATGTGAAGCAGTGATCCAGAGTGGAATAGCTCAGAAACAGAAGGTAGAATGCTCTCGCTTTTTTTCTTTCTTTCTTTCTTTCTTTCTTGCTTCCTTCTTTGCTTCCTTCTTTGCTTTCTTCAACTAAAAGCTTTAATATAGCCTGAAAGGTGTAATTGTGTATTACAGTAAAACAGTGGTTTTGACACACTAAGAAAATCTCTGAGGGCAGTAAACAGTTTTAATAACATACAGCTCAGGCTCATCACCACTAAACTGACTGAGGCAAAAGGGTGAGGGGAGAAAAGAGAAAAGAGCAGAGGAGGGAGCACTGTATGAGTATGAATGGGGCCCACTAGAGGGTCAGTCAGTCCCCCATAATACTGTTAGGCAACCTCACACTCCAACAGGAAATACCTGAACATGTGTGTGTGAGACAGAAGGGGAGAGCTAGTCTTCCTCCCTATGCAGACTTGTCTTTGGTAGGAAGCCTAAGTGGCTGTATGTATCATGTCCGCTCAGTACCTCCCCCTGATCCTTCTCTTCCACAGTCCTGTCATTTCTGTTTTTCTTTTGCCCAAGTTTAGGGTTTTCTGTGGCTCTTGTGGAGGTTGTGAAGCCATACGTTTTTTGGGTTTTTTTTTTGGCAACTTCAGGAGTTTATATTTTCTCCACTGATGTTTAAATCCTGCTCCTTTCCAGTTACCCTTTTTGCTTCCTACAGTCGGGAAAGGCTTTCACCCACACAATAGGAGAGTGTCTGGTTAGTTGAGTCAGACATCTTAATGTAGTGGAGCTGAAGTAAGAAGAGGCACATCCTGACTTTGGATCAACTGATACATATCTGGCACAGCCAGGGCCACAGTAGGCCTCCATCAGCAGGCTAAAAGCACTGCTCAATCCAGCTCATGTACGCATGGAGAATATTTTTAGTGTTTGCTCCTTATGTGTCAGACATCTATAATGTGTTTTCGATACAAGGCAGATGGGCTGACACCCACAGCTGTGGCAAAAAGGAATTAATTTTCTTGAATCTTTCAGGCCAAAATGTGATAGAAAAGAAGGCTGTTGTTTCTTTGTGGATTTAGATATGTTTGAAGCTGTTCAATGTCATAAAAGTGGCAATATTTCCTGATAAAAGTTTCTCCCTCTCTCACTGATTGTGAGAGATAATATGCCATTAGCCTTAAGGCCAGTTAAACCAGTTCCTCATCTTCCCTCATTCTAATTACTGTTCCATGTAGTTGAAACACAGTTAATTCAAACATTTGAGTACTGTGTTATTACAAATCAGATGTCAAATTACGAGTCTGAAAACACAAAACAAACGTGTCAACCTCTTGAATGATCTTTGAATTATCAAACGAGTAGAGGAGGAGTCATGGCTTCTCTTAGCAAGGGAAAAGAACGTATACAAAATCACAATGAAGTCATATGATTCCACTGGAGGTTCAGCTGCCTGATATCACAGCATATTCACCTTGGTACACTAATAACACAAGCTAGTAAAGGAAGGTACTTTGTAAAGCACTTTAGAAGGCAATTCATAGGCTAATTGGGTTTGTATTTAAGGTAATTGGAGCATTGATTGGGAATAATGTTAGTGTCATGATGCCCTTTTTTTTGCTTGACTGCAGCAGTCTGGCCAGTCCTAAAAACGCAAATGTCACTGACTAAGTGCTGAAGTTACACTATTGGTGGTTGTTCTTTCAGAGTGAGTTGGTGCAGACAGTTTCCATTGCATCATCAGTGGGTGTTTACAGGCAGTATTGCCAATTTGGCTTTGTCTTTTTTATACTTATTGCATTGTCCGTTGTCAGCATTATTGGGAATACCACTCTACTAAATTAGTGCATTTTTGAGCAAAGACAGTGGGAGAGAAGCAAATAAAGGGCGGTCCAGCCACATACTATGTTTGACCTAGTCTTATTCACATAGGACATAATAAAACATTTAGGGTACAAATATTAAAATGTAATAAAGCATGCATAAGAGTAGAAAAATCTACTTGTCCTGATGTCACTTGAAACACTAGAGAAGTTTGTACTGTATAGTTATATATAGTGCATAGTGAGTTATCATTCACGGCTTCTTGTCAGCCCTCTAACACACCTCAAGTGGCAACAAACATATTCCTCAGTCTCACAGAAATTGGAAAAATTGACATAGTGACTTTTAACCTCAATAGGTTATATTACATAATCCAGTTCCCAGTGTTATCACTGAGACTTTATCTGTTTGAGGGTCTTATTACATACTCAAATACATTCAAGTCAGAAATAACAACATGCCTAGGTCAAAACCTAATGTATGCCTGCACCGGGCTTCATCTTTTTGCTTCTCTCCTACTGTGTTTGTTCACATATACAGTCATTTAATAAAGTCAAATTCCCAATAAAGCTGATCTCAAATACATGGTTTTGTGTTTCTGTTGTCAAACAATGGAACAAGTATAAAATAGAGACTGAAACACAGCCTATTAACACTACATGTTAACCAGTAGTCACTTCCAAGCCATTTTTCAAGCTGTAGCTCTGCACTGATAAAATTCTGATTTTATAACTGCACCATTGTCTGACAAATCACCATAAACACCATATAAAGTCAATGGCTGTTCTGTGATTTTGGCTATATTTACCTTGAAATATTCACTCAGAGAGAAATTAAGAAGCTCAGTCACATCTATGCAGCTGTCATTCGGTTAATTGAATGTGAAGCATGGAGAGGTTTGCCCGCGGAGGGAGAGCCTGACCACACACTTACGGGGCAACAGTGGTGAATAAGTAGCTAAGGTTTGTCCAGGAAATTGCTAGGTTTGTCCAAAAAATGGCTAGATTTGTCCCTCGGTGCTCTTGTGAAGAAAAGTTCTAAAAGGGGGTGAATAGGTCTGTAGAGCTAGTGACAAAGGTGCTAAGTTCGCAACACTGCCTGTAAACCCCTGCTCTGATGACATAATAGAAACCCTTTACACCTGTTCATTTTGAATGAATGAAAAAACCCAAAACCCAGCCGGCTGACCAGTGGTGTAACATTAGCATTCAGCCATGTGGCATTTGGCTGACCAGAAGTGTAACTTTATCACTCTTTCCCTCATTCTCTCACTCACGCAGTCACAGGCATTAGTGTTTGAAGGATTGACACTGCTGTTGCAGTCCAGCCAACAACAAAAGAAGTAGTTATGCAGAGCTGGCTGCAAAAGGTTGATGAAAGAGATTCTGTCAATTAGCTTATTGTTGGGGTTATTTAGGCACACTTTAGTTGTAATTCCAATGCGTGGGCAGGGTTATACTAGAAAAGAAGTGTTGTATTTTTTGTTTTGTTTTTTTTTTTGATAAGTGGTGTCCAACCAAGTTGGAAATCAAAGGTATTTAAACCCAATCCAGTCAACTGCACCCTGAGGCAAAGAGAAAAGCACGAGGCTATAGAGAGGGGAGATACCATATTGTTCCAACATGTGCATAATTAGTCACATTATCAGACCGTCTCTCCGGGAAGATATTCGTAGCATTACACTCAGTTGTACACTTGGAAAGTACCCCAATAGTTCTGTAACAAATAAAAAAAGAGAGCTAGAAAGAGAAGTTCAAACCAGGCATACTTTTTACCAACACAACTCTGGCCACTCTTGGTGTAAAGCTAATGTAGGATCATCAGTTTCGGAATGTTACAGATAACATGAGACTCAGAGCTGACAAGCAAAAATATATGTAGCAATCAGTAAATGTCCACTATAATTATGAGTAAGTTTTGTTTCATTAACATAATATACAACAAATGGCTTATTTCACCTAACTTCCAATCAACTTGATAGTGTGGTTATTATACAACTATCTGTTTAAGTCACAAATTTTTATGGAACCCTGTTTGGTGACATGTTGTGATCCCACTAACTTGAAAAGCCTTTTTAACCCTGTAACGGTTTTAGGTTGTCAATTATCAGAACCATAATTGAGAACAACTTTCCATAACCACCTTATTTAAAGGATGGGATAATGAACTCACTCCCTATTACATACAGCTTGATTAGTCATTGTTAGGTACTTTAACATAATACATTACATTCTAATACATTAAATGACAGTATGTTATGGATGAAGGTTTTGGAAAATTAAAGGCTTACTAGAATTTTAATCAACATTAATGATAGAATGAACAAAAAATGACAATAAAATAATATATTAGCTTGTTACAACTTTCTCCTTGGCTATGACTTTGTACTTTCATAGCATAAGCAACATTTCTATCATATCATGCATTTAAAAAAACAGGGCTTATAGATCTTTTAAATTTTGGTCTGTGGGGCCAATGCTGGTTGCTGTTGTGCATGTAATGGTCTTCATTTCTGGAAGTGTGTTCCTCCTTTTCCCTCCTTGTTGTTTGCTCCACTCACAGCTGTTGCGATTGCAGATGTCACCAACTTGGTTTTGAGGGACAAATAAGAGCCTATTGAGTGTGTTGTCATGCTCATTGTGACTGAATGGAAAGCCAAGAGGCTGCCAAGCCACCACCTTTGACCTTTACCTCAGTTCCCTCTGTGTGTTTGTGCTGGTTTTAATAGGAAAAATAGACTGCAAAAGGGGGTCCTCAGCTGTCTACCCTCCGTCTGCCCCCCCCCCCCAACACATACAGACAAAATGCAGACAAACCAGATGCTCACATGCCAATACAAAGACACACATGGATGTATGCATACCAATACAGACACCCAAATAAGCAAATTATATTCTAGAGGACAGAAAACCTTGCATATTTTTTCAAACACTATAAAACTCTGGCTTTCAGCTTTGCATTGTTAGCTCAAGATCTGTCTGTGTCATTTGTATGAATACAAACCTGTGTTCTTGGCTATATTAGGCTAATTCATGTGTATGTGTTCTCAAAGCAATTTAAGTGGAGGAATGACGCATCTAAACACTCACTATAGACCCATCTGCCAGGTCTTGACCTGTGCTAGATCAACCAATCACAGTAGCAAATAGTTGACTAAGCACCAATCACAATAGAGAGACAGACATAAAGGGGATAGCAACAATAGAGGCACACGCTGGCTCTGCAGCATTCTGCTCTCACAAAAAAAGAAAAAAAAGACCCCTATAAAGATCTGTGCTTTCACAGATATGCATACACACAAATACACACAAGAGACATAATTCTTCATACGAATAGCAGAGAACTCATCAGTCAAACCATGAATAAAAGCAGTGGTGATGTGACATGCATACTTAACACCCATTGAGACAAAACAGGCCAGTTGAGCCCATTTGGTGACATAAAACACATGCTTGCCCATCAATACTAACCCAGAGACACCAGCCACTAGTGGTGCTATGTGACGTCACTTTTTCCCATAGTTCTCTTGCACAGAAAAGCAGTGTTACCTTGTGTAGCCTGTGGAGGGCAATATGAGTCTCTTCTAAGCTGTAGACACTGATGGAGGTTTATTCTACATCTGCAAATACACCATCATGCTAATCTTGGCACTGTTACCACACTGACTTGTGACTGTAGATATGCTGCAGCTGCTTTACAATAAACAGAGCACATAGATGGTTTCTTCCTTGTCATACACTGATATGACAAGGAAGGAGCCTGCAGATTTAACTTTTATTAGGTAGGTGGGTTGATATACTCTGATCAGAGAAGAGATGAGCATCCTCTGTCTACTTCAACATTGCTACTAAGCTTTTCTTGGTAGCCGCCCATCGAGAACTACACTTGATTGTCTGCAAATTTCCTCCTCACTCTTCTCCATGTTTCTGTATTTTCCACTCACAAGGGCAGCTCACTCATACTGTACAACAAAGCGTTTTCCCTCATCAGGCAGTCATTATTAAGTCTCCTGGAGTGTAATGTGTTACAGATGAGCTTTTCACTATACTCTTTGTACTTCTCATTGCCCCTCAGTGTGCAAATGCATTCATTCATTCTCGCGCCCACCAGCAAACAGACCTAAAAAAGAGTCTGCTGTGTCCCAACCTCTCATTTCCTCCTGTTGCAACGAACGGGCATAATGCCAAGGGCATGGATCATTTACAACATCAGAGCTAGTTTGTGGATACACATGCATGCTGAGAATTTCCTATGTTTTGTATTGCCACGTGTTAAAGGAGTACTCCAGCGATTTTTATACTGCACTTCTACAAAGTTGCATCAAGGCAGCAGAGGTTATCTTCTTTCTTTCTGTTGAGTGCCCCTATAAATGATTAAATCAAATTACAATTGCACTGGTCAGGACAATAGAATTTTTTTTATTGTAGAAATCTGGATGAAAGTGTCAAGTTTCAACATTTTCCACCTAATTTCCAGTGGAAGGTATTGGAACATTCATGGTACTAGAACATGTTCCTTAAAAGATCATTCTCTTAATATTCTACATTTTTATTATTATACACAGCAAAATGCACAGTTTGCTCCTGTTTGAGTAACACTTTCTGTAAACTTAAGTGCCTGGCTGTTTTGGGAAACTTTTATAAACTTTTATAAATTATATATTCCCATTGACCAGCTGTTTAATATTTACAGTACATATTCTGTTAAACTTGTATATTAGGTGATATGTTTACTCAAGAGGCTATTTCAGTTCCTGTATTTTAATCATATTCAAGTATAGAAAGACATTTGCTCAGAATTTTTCTCTGATTACTTTATTCTGCAGGTTTCTGTCTAAATTCATCTTCTTCCCATGCTGCAACAACCCTCTGATCCTGACTCTTATCCTCTTCTCTGTCTTCTCTCTCAAGAGGGAGTGAAGAAGGATGAGAGGGGAGAGGAGCTGGTTTGACAGCCTTTGAAGAGCTTTTCTCTGCGGTCTGATTTTTTTTTTTTTTTTAATAGGACAAGCTGGGCACAATACACATACATGTAAAGCAACACCCACACATGCAGACTCTTTTGTATTCTCTCTGTTTTTGGGTCATTTGCATCGTTTCTAATTAATATGTTTATTAGTAAGAGAGAAGAGCTTTAGAACAGGACACAAATAGATATGAAGGACATATGTGAGAGGAGAATGAGAGAGTTAAATGTATAGGTGCTTATGATGGGAAGAAATCTGTGTCTCTCTGTTATAGGAAAGTGTGTGAGGTGGTAGTTTGACGCACCAGCTGTCTTTCAGTCCAGCTGAGGATCATATACAAACAAGACAAGTCAATTTTGAACATGACTCTAAATCTCCAAATCGTCGTCCTCCTCTTTCTCCCCAGACTCAATTGTGTCTTTGTCACAGCTAGTTCTGGAAACCTGCTCGGTAACCGTATGTATTTGTGTGTTTTATCTGCTCCATCAGAACCATTTGTCAAGTCTTGATTCGTGTGTTCTCATGGTTCATTTGCATGTGTATTTCTATTGGTTTGCATCATGGCGTTGATGGATTTGTTTTTAGCATAGGAACACATTACATCAATGTTTGTGTTTATGATGACAAATGTGTCCAGTGTTGATGTTATTAAATCATTCTTAGCATCTTTTGCTTGAGGAGTGAAGAGCTCTTGACATACACCAGGCATAAAATAACACCAAACACACAAACACAATCTCCCACTGACCTATATACTTCAAAATGGCCGCTGCTGCACAGCTGTCCTCCTAAGCAGGAGAATGAAGAGTGGTAGGGAGAGGTAAAGGGAAGGCTGCTTTTGTGTGTGTGTGTGTGGGTGGGGGGGGGGGGGTAAGCAGATAGACGGATAAAAACGACAGCATCATTAGGGCACAATGTGTCACTCTTGTTCTGTTACTCTGTCCATCCCTGTGCATCCTTTATTTCTCCTCACTGCAATGTTTCCCTGTGATCTATCTTACTATGTGCTTCTGGAAATCCTCCTGGCTCATGTCTCATTTTCATTCATTCTTGCCTCTTTAATCCTCCCACAGGATGAATCATCCAACTCTTCATGATGTCTCACCCTCTATCTTCACCCTTCCTTCACTCCTTGCTTTTACACACTCACCACCTCCATTCTTTCATCTCATCCGTACCAGTTCCTCTTCCCCTAATATGTCTCCCATTCCTATTTTTCATTCCTCTTTTACTCATTTTTTCCACTCTGTCAAGTTCATGTGTAGGTCTAATCTGACATTAGCAGTGAGTTGCTCCAGAGATCACTCTAATCCACACACATACACAGCCATAATACTTTAATTCTTTATTTGAGTGCTTGTGTTTCATGGTAATGCATGTGTGTGTATGTAGCAAGAATGTGAGCATCCATATTATGTTTTATCATGTAAATCATGGTTTGTCATGATTTGTTATCTAATTGAGCTGCTTCTCTCTTTGTATTTGCAGTGACAATTGTTCAATATGTGGCTACCGGTTTAGCATTGTTTGGCTAACTGACATATGACACTGACATATCTGTATGGACTTTACATCTAATATATCCCTATGTCTTTATTTGTTTATCTCTCTAACTCTGTGTCTTTTTATTTCTCAGCCAACCACCGACGAGCTGGTCATGCAGTGACAAACATCCTGGCCAAAGAGCTAATGCAGGAGGACACTCCTTCGTCAAGTAAACTGGCGGCAACGAAGAGCAAGTCCAATGAGAAAGAGGAATCTAAACTAGAGGGAGCAGAGTCACTGGAGGAATTATTGGAGGATGCTCCCTCTCGGTCTAATTAAGCAACACAGACAGATGGTTTTTACTCACAGCGTCAGTGATAGCCAAACACAGATATATTTCTTAAGAACTCTAGGGACCAATATCAATCTGAGATTATCTTACTGTAAAAAGGCCTCTGTTTTTCCGACCTTTGTCTTAACAGGGCCATATTTTAGGGTAGCACTGACTGTGTCTTCTGTGAGGGTGAAGAGGGGCAGAGGATGAGGGCAGGGCTTTCTCCTCAACTCTTGGATGTCCTTCATCACCCTTTGGATCTCTGCCAATGTCATAAAAATGATAATTGTTTTCTTCAGCATATGCACATTTTTGTTTATGTATTTTTGTCTGTTTCTGTATTCTTCGATATCACTCACTTCACCTGTCATCAAAGGCTTCTTGAGGAATTCCAAAGACTTATTCAGAAGGGATCCACCTTTTCTTGCGGTTATTTCAAAGTACTAAATTTTGAATTGGGATGTCTGGAATTTGGTACATCCTGCAGTTTTTCTTTGGGTGTTTCAGCTACAACCACTTTGTGCTTTTTCAGTTTGTTTGTTTTTGTTTTTTGTTTTTTTAACTGAGCAAACATATTGGAATTGTCTTAAATAGTATATGACATTGTTTGTAAATGTTAATCATATTTCTGTGTTATTGAACAAAGTGCCAACTAATAGAAATCCAGTCTCATCATTTCACCTCCGTGGACCAGTGAAGCAGTAGTCATTACCTGGATGTTTCAGTGTGCTTTTTTTTTTCCTTTCTTTTTTAACAGAGAAGGAATTCAGTTTACTAGTTAGCATATGAGTTAGATTTCACTTAAAAATTAGGATCATTTATGTACACCTGTCTAAGATGTGTTGCCACAAATGCCCACAACAGTTACATGAAAAAAATCTTCTTTCATCCATGAATATAAATATTCTCATAAACCCAAAGGGAAGTAGAGTTAGATGGGAGGAAAAAGTTAATTCGCACTCTTAAACCAAAAAAAAAAAACATTGCATTTTAAAAGGGTGTTTCCATACAAAACCTAGCCTGAGCAGTTGTGGCAATGTCTATGTATGTGTGAAGTAAGTGACCTAGATTTAGGTTTGTGTGCACAATCGTGTGTGTGTGTGTGTGTGTGTGTGTGTGTGTGTGTGTGTGTGCACGCTTGCGTGTGCGCATGTGTGGCTGTTGCCATCTGTAATTACTGTATGGTACCGACTATACTGTCATAAATGCTAGGTTTCAGTTTTAAAAAGTTTTGTGGTCTTTCTGCTGAGGATATTGCACACTGGAAAACTGCCCAAAAACTGCTGAGGCAAGCATATGTGTTTGTTCAGGTGTGTGTGTGGTGATGGTGTTATTGTTGTTGTTGTTGCTGTTCACCCACTTCCCTTCCCACTGAACTGCAGCAGTAGTTGCTGAATGTCTAGCCTTGCTTATATTGGTATTCAGTAGCCACCAGCATACATGTTACCACGATGTTGTGGTGTAATATCTGACAGGAATCCTGAGAGGAGATGTCCGCTGCTCAATGCAATATTTATTCCTATGCAAACACAATACTGTAGCATGCCCTGATACCCAGCCAGCCTCAGGATGTAAAAAACCACCTGGTGGATGTAAGTGGTTCCAATCAACCCGCTGATTCAAAATCAGTGCTTTACAGTGCTGAGGAAATTCTGGATAGCTCCAAAAGTTCAGCATTTCAGGAATGAAAAAAACTTTTTTTTTTCATCTTAACTACAATTATATGACATTTTCCATGAATATCTGAATGTTTTTGAACATGGAGGAACTGGCACTTAAACAACATTAAAATAAATATAGTTCTCCTAAGTTCCGCAGGTGTAGTAATTCATTTAAACCAGAGAAACAACTGCAGTTTAATTCTACAACGTTCTTCCCATCTCTTCAGGGACAATGCCAGGTGATTGTGCAAACCAGATACTAGCTGTTTTCAACATTAAGGGGAAAGATGGTTTGGAAAAAAAATTAAAAGGATATCAGAACATCACTGGACTATTGTTTTTTTGAGTCATTCCTTTTGCTTATTAATTCCTTTTTAAAGAAAATGTTTTCTATATGAATTTTTACAGTTGATTATTTTAATGTATTTGAATGGAGACAAGATTTTTTTCCTCAGATTTCTTTATGTATAGAATAATGCACCATTCTATTTGCTACACAGAACCATTAAAATGTCCTAAGTAAATAAATGATTTGATTGGCTCTTTCTTTGCTCACTTTTCACATCTTTTGTTAATGTGTTAATGTGATAAAAAGTTATTCAGTATAATTTGCAGTTCAGTTGTATTCCTGTAGTTTTGCCAGAGTGAATTCCTCTTAGCACATTTCTTATACTTCTCTCATTCCTCCCTTCTCCTCCTCCACTCTCTCACATGTAAACACATGGTGCAATAAAATAGCAAATACTCCCTGCAGCCTAAGTAACTACAATTTTTTTTCCAAAAAACTGCAGAAGAATGAATAAACACTTGAATTGGTTATTTTTACAGAGAAATTCTTGGCTTTTCAGTGGCCTCAAGGTTTCCAGAGTCATTTTCCAATGCCCGTGTTACAACTTTATCCCTCACTAGGACCATTAAACTGTGTGTGTGATAGAGAGATGGAGAGGAGTTGATGCCTTATACTGTTTTTCATCATATGTCTCCTTTGTCTCCATTTCTGTTCAGATCATCTCTGTTCTAGCAACCACCTATTTTGCCTTAATGTCTGTTATTAACATCTAAACTGGGATAATTGCACTCCAGCAAAAACAAAACATCTCAGTTGTCTGGCCTCAGTTTACGATTTTATTCCATTCACTCTTTCTAAGGAATAAAATGGTTAACTGAGGCCGGAGCAGTGAGATTAATTATACCTTTGGATTGCTGGTAGCCCAGTTGTTGTGACTAAAAGATTTATCAAGACTTGACGCAGCTCTCTCTATAGCCAACAAAAGGCCTTATATAACTTTTCCACATATGCAAACTCATGCTCCTGAAGACCTGTAAACAGATTTTAACATGTAAAATCCATGGCGCTCCCCTTTAACAGAGCACCCAGTTCATACAGGTGAAGTACACCTGTATTCCATCTGACAGTCAGTCAGATCTTCAGGCTGGCTCTCCCTTCTCATTCCTTCTTAGACAGGAGCAATGACTCAAAAAGTTTCCTAACATAAAATATGCTAACTCCTGATTTCCATGGATCTCCTCCCTGTAGTGGTCAGCCTAGCCATACTGGCCAGTTCTGTCTGGGAATATCTCAGAAATGCCCTGCTGTGTCATACCCGTTACCACAAATGCAAGCTTGGCAGAACAGCTGGAGAAGTTGGCCTCAGCTTTGTATAGTGAGATGTGTCGATTCCTATTTTTGAACATCCTTCCTTCAAAATCTCCTGAATCTTTCACAGTTATTGTCAAGATTTTTTAACTGGCTACAGCATGTTCAGACTGAAACCTCTGAATCTGCTTTTTCTCACACCTCCGCACCAGTGATAACTGTGGCCAGAGGCTTTGTGTTTTTGGGTTGTCAGTCCGTTCGTCCCCATTCTTGTGAAAGTGATATATCAGGAAAGCCTGGAGGGAATTTCATTACATTTGGCACAAAGCCCATGTGGACTCAAGGATGAACTGATTAGAATATGGTGGTTAAGGGTCAAGGTCACCGTGAATTCACAAAACACATGTTTTGGAGGAGTACAATTATGAGGTGGTAATTCTAGTTTAAACTGGAAAGAGAAACGATCAATCATGTCTTTTAATTTTTTGTAGTGTGTTTCACCTGAAAAGGGTTTTCACATGTATTCTCCTTAGCTCCATGTACAGGTTAGCCTATGTTAGAAAAGATGATAAACTACAGTGAAAAAAGCCGGACTCAATTTGTGGTGCAAATAAACTTTCCAGGAATCTATCCGGAAAAGGTGAATGGATTACTCAGTTTATCGATAATGTACGTCAGTATAAGTGCTTTTGGGTTTTTCTTTTTTCTCAAAAATTCAAGCATCTATCTGATATATTCTACTGCACTCCGTGTTTAGTAATGCAATCTACAACCTGTAACAGTTCGTATTGTGAAAAATTCTCAAACATTCTTTAAATATACAACATTTGCTTTTCTCCCCTTTTAAACAGGGCACCAGCCAGTGTTATCCCTGATATAACAGTCTCTCAGAAAATAATGAGTTCTGTTTTTGGAAGTAATTTCATGTGAAACACCTGGAGAATAAGGAGGCCATTTCCCACCAGCTCCTGGGTGCCCTGTGAATGAAGGCATCTGCTCTCTAGTGAATCTGAGCTGATACTGCCGTCCTTTCACATCATTAACTGCTCCTGTTAATTTAACCAGAAACCCCGGCTTCCTTTCATCATTTACGATCGTTCTGTGGAGAAACACACACATGTAGGCCATAGGGCAGTAATGATTCTGGCTTGACACTAAAGAAGATGGTAAATCAAATTATCTATGCTATTTTTCTTTGTATCCATGTGTGTTTGTCATTCTTCCTGTCTCTTTGAAAACATTCTCTAGCATATGATCCTAATCAAAGTCAACTGTAACAGGGCCTGCAGCTCTTTGCTTTTACTGGTGATTGTGTTTGTGTGTGTGTGTGTGTGTGTGTGTGTGTGTCCCCTATTTTATCCACATAAGGGTTGCTGAAGTAATTTGTTGGTCTCTGTGTGGCAGACCTGCACAGGGAATGTTAGTCATGTTGTGGAATGGACAAGGCTTCTGTCTTTGACTAAATGTTGATATTGAAACCGCACAAATGTCAGTAAAAACAATAGGGCAAACCTCAAACCTTTAAATGACATTTTCAAAATACCCAAAACAATTTTGAATCAATGTCTACCCCCTTTTGAAATTAATAGCAGCTGTAATTTTATTTCAGGCCATTAATCAGTAACTGCACAAATAGATTCATTTCAAAGGGAAACTCGCTCAATCTGGAAAAAAGCTCTAAATGTCTACGACTGTTAAATCCCAGGATGAAATGTAGGGTTGTTCACTCCAAACCAGACAGTTTACATTTGTATTCTGACCCTTAACCTCTTGACAGTCATTTATAGTTGATAGAGTTTATCTTTCCCCCATTCCTTCCTTCTCTGCTCAATCTTAAATTCTATCAAGAGACAAATATGAACCCTCTTATTGAATATCTACTTTGGGGAGTATTTTTCTAATTAAATTTCTATTTAGGTGCAAATGAAAGGAATGTCAAGACAGAGTGAGCTAAGGAGGAGATTGACGCTCAAACAGACTCAACAAACAGGTGATTTACACGATAAAAAGGAAGCACTAACATAAAAAGTATGCCAAATTCTGAAGAGGAGAGCTTGAATGACTAACACAGTTTCAAATAGACAGTGAGAGTTGCACTTATAAAACAGTGGGAAGGTTTGAGATTAAATGAAATAAAGAACATACAGAAGGGCAGATGAAAGGAGGCTGAGGGACTGAAGCTGATAGGAAATGTTTTCCATGATGAAGCGATTAGCTGACAAACAAAAGTGGAGGTCTGTGGTGTTTGTTCATCCAGACGACTCTGTGGGACTAGCAGAGAGCAGTCGCCCTGCCTATGTGTGTGTGCATTGTTAACTCCTGATGCCTGGTGCGTCGTCATCCTCTTTTTTCAGCACATTTGCATCCTTGAGTAGCCTATAGGTGTGTACTTTTGTGGGTGTGTCTGAATGTGTGTTTACATTCTGTTACATTCTCGCTTGTGACACCACAGTTTGCTGTGTAAACACATCCTGTCCTTGTTAGCAACAGGGAGCTGTAAGAGGACAGAAAGCAAAGTCGGCTTCATGTCAGTGAGAGTAAGAAAGTGTAATCTGTTACACAATAGACTGTGAGACACGTCTTCATAGTCACTGACTGTTCTTTGATAACTGTCTATTAAATGTCAAAAGTGGTAAAAGTCATCTTGCAGACTAGAATGAGGCAAGCTCAGCCTAGACTATAGCACAAGATGCCTTTTTCAACACTGTTTTCAGCTATTTTGCCATCATCAGGGCAGTAAATAATCATTTAAAATAGTTATCTCCCACCATCTTTCACATTTGCAAGATAACTGAACATTTGGTGAAGAAAGCATGGTGTATTGGAGAATAGTTGTGCCATCTTTTTTCATATCACTGGACTTGCTGAATGTGACTGAATTTTAACACTGGTCTGCACATGGCAATGTGTGCATTCTAAAAGCTGGGAACACTGAATGAGCCATAGATGGAAATGATATTCTGTCAGCAAATATTAGCAAGCTAACATGCTAAACAACGATGGTGGACAGGGTTATGGCTACTAAACATCAGCATGTTAGCACAGTCATTGTGAGCATGCTGCCATGTTGGCGTCTGCACATAGAATAGAGACTCTTAGTGTTGTTCTTCATGAATATGAGATTGGATGTTAATTCATTGACCATATCTGCCTGAGATGAAAGTTTGGCATGTAAAACCTTTTAGGTAAAGTCAAAGACAGGTTGTGATTAAATGATAAAATTAAACAGAAAAATAGGACATAGGTCACAGGTGCTGAACACAAACAGGCTCAGCCTAAACAATCTTTCTTTTCATTTCACCACATAAAGTTTACATATTACATTCTAAGTGTTGTAGTTGCACGAGAATGGCTGTCAATATAATTTGTATTAGAGACAATCAGTAGAAAAATGATGTTAATCTTTAAGAGTGAAACTTGAAGATATTCAGTTTTTGTTAAAAGTTAATGTGAAAAGGTTTATTCATTTATCAGGTTAATGGTGTTCACTATAAAAAATGTCGGTCTGCTGTGGTGAAGAATATAGGATGGATTGTGGAGGGATCCATGGTGATGTCTCATTACTATGAGTTTCAAGTCCTCCTGATTCCCAGACTCCCGCGGTCTCTTGTCGTGACATACTGTGCAGTCGGGGTAGATTTGTATGCCTGTGTGTTTTTTTGTGTGTGTCTATGCCCTTGTATGTGTGAAGGGGGTCTGCTGGAGAAAAGAGGTCTGAAAAAAAGAAAGGGGGGCAGTGTAATTGGTTTCAGCACCGCCAGACGACACAATGACACAGCCATTGATAGTGGAATAAGCTCCTGGGAGCAGTGGACCAATGGAAGAGCAGGAGGCTGTTTTTAACAGCCTCTGATTGGCTAGCTGAGGGAGGCCGTCGGTCTCCAGGTAGCAGAGTGAACCTTGGAGCATATCTGCCACCTCTCTGCCTCATGGAGGAGAGGAGGGGAGGAGGGAGTGCTAGATATAGAGATGTGACCTCAGCTGTGGAGAAAAGAAAACAATGAATACACATACACAGAACATATGATCTTTAATTTTGTTTTCCTCTCTCGTTCTATTTCCCTATCCCTTCTTTATGAAACTCTCTTTCGCTTTTTCTCTTAGCCACACATTTTGATTGTGTGTGTGTGTGTGTGTACATTTGTCTATCTGCCATTGGCATCCTCATTGCCAGAGCTCCAAAATAAATGTGTTTCATTCATCTAAAACTTAGCTTTACACTTCATAGCTCCTCTTGTTTTCTCTAAATCTCAGTTTCTGAGAACTGTGGATTACAGCCTCACTTCATTTGTTTAGTTTGACCATTTCTCAACTTTCCTGCTTGTTAAAGGGGGAAATGCACTCTACTGTGGCATTTAAACTCCAGGGTTGCAAAAAAACAAGGGCTTCAACTAATGTTCTTGAATGATAGCAAGTGTATGACTGTACATTTATATTTGAATATGAATTAAGTGTGTGACACTGCAATTTATGTGCTTATTTTGTGCAAATGAGTGCATAAATTCACGCACACGTCTACTGCCGTGTAACCCACATCGGTTATCATATCTTAATGATATCTCTGTGATCAGATTACTCGGATGCTTGTATAACATTCTCCATGTGACACATAATTAGCAGACAATTAACATGGGCCAGTGAGTGTCAACCGATTGGCTGTGCCATCACACCACTGAGTGACATCTCCATCGTCACAGTGCTGCCCATCATCACCATGAGGAACCAGGTTGCAGAAATAAAAACCCTGTCTGCCTGTCTCATGCAGAAACCTTTGTGAGTCTGTCTGTCTGTTTCTCTTTCTCCACATGTTGTATATTCCCAACTGTCAAATTGCTTCAAGTATGTTATTCTGTTTCTCTATCCTTAAACATTTGTGCATTCCTGACTGCTCATGAACATTTTGGATATCATTGTTTCAATTTGTTTTCCCATCTTGCTTCCTCCATCCCCTTTCTGCCTGTTTGTCTTCTGTTTGCATCTCGTTTGTGTTTGTTCATGTGGAAGTGAAGCCTTTCTAAAACAGTATGATGTGTCTTCTGAGAAAAAAAGTCAGCAGGTCCTGCACATTTGGAAAAAAGGGAGTTTGATGTGAGTGTAAGTGTGCTGGCATTTATTTGTTAGATCTTAGGATGTCCAACATATAGACCATCCTAACATTAAATCCCATTAAATAGCAGATGGGGCTTTTGTAGAGAGAATTGTGCATTTACTGCATTTACATTGTGAAATGTTGCATTATTTAACAATTGTTTAAATTTGATCAGAAAAATCTTCATTTTCTTTCCTTTCTTTTCTCCTTGTTTGCTGTCTCTTGTATTTTCTTCATTTTTATCCTTCACTCTTCTCTTCCTCTCATCAGCCATTGCCTCTTTTCTCTCACCATCACAGTCAGTAGTAGTAAGGAGAAAAACTCACTTTTTTTCCTGCAGTCAAGTGGCATGGTGAAGAAACATGTGAGAAACATCACATACATAATGTATTTATGCACCAACAGACATGTTTCTGTTGCAGAGTTTTCTTCCAATTTTCTCTCTCTGCACAAAATCACCCTGAACCCCACAATCCCTAACCTACTTCACCACACATAAACACACAGAAATCCTGCCACCACCCACAATTTTAATTTCTCAACATTTTCTACTCCTAATCCATAATGTCATGGCTCATCCCAGATCTTTCTTTATCTCTCTTTCTCTCTTTCTGGGATGAATTTCTCCCCGAAATATTAGAGCGACTGAGAGAGAGGAGGGTCTGTCTTCATGTGCAGGCTGAGCTGAAGGCCGATGCAAACAGAATATCAATAAGCACCCGGGGTTGCACAGACACATGCATGACCATAGTGCTCTCTCTCTTTCTTTCTCTTCTCCCCTCCCTTTTTCTCTCTCTCATAGGCACACTCTGGAACATCTACGCAATAATGGTAGAGCCAGAGATGTTGATCTCTGTAGCAGCACTGACTACATCAGTGTGGACACAACAAACTTGACATTTAACATCATACACACCTTACCGTGACAAGTTGACAATCCATAGCCACATCTTGTGCCATAATCTTATACTTGGGTGTCATCCTGGATGAGACATGGTCCCTTCTGTTGTCCATGGTCCTGCCAATGTGTTAATGAGACCACAGCTGACTGATGTAGAACATCCCTGTGAATCACTACACACTATGTGCATGTAATAAAACACAGATACTTGTAAGCCCAACATTAGGTGATCTTATAAGTGTTTATGCTTCTGCGGCTGACACTGAATAATTGTGGTTTATTAAAAGAAAGTAATGATTAATTTCCTGCAAACTCTCTGAGAACACAATTAGGTACTATTTGTTTCTCAGGATCCAGAAGTCCAAGTGCTGCTCTGTTTGTGGGCTGTATGACCAGTTCTTAAGGTACTTTGCTGTGCTGGGATAAACCACCTGTTCTTGCAGGGCAGAAAAAACAGTGATTCTGCCTTTTCTGATAGATGGATAGATGCTCTTCACTGATGAGACGAAAACTGGGACAAAACTCCAAGGTCTTGTCTTAACCACAAGATATTCCGGACCTGAGCATGAGGAAGGAAGTGATGTGAAGAAGTTGAAGTGATACTCGTATCCACGTGGAGCCTCCAGGGCTTTGTGTCTATCTGGACTACTCAGGCTCTAATCACAAAGGTCTGAGCCCCTGACCCACTTAATGAGATCATCAAATGGGTCATTGTCCATGTGCACACACACACACGTGCATGTTGTTTTTACACTTGTTCCTTCATGTTGTCAGTAATTACTTTTCATATCAAGGTGGAGGGAGTAATTGAAATCAAGAGTTTATTTTTCTTATGCATTTTTAACTGTGTGTGTGTGTGTGTGTGTGTGTGTGTGTGTGTGTGTGAGTGAGTGGTTGTGCCCCTCCCTCCTGCCCCCTAACTGTCCATACACATTGATGGAGGTAGGTTAGTTGTCAGTCTATTGACCCACATTAGTTGAGCCTGCAGTAGTCTGATTTCCTCTGGTGGCGGTAAATTTATGGGTGTGGCATATATGTGTCAATGTATGAGGTTGTGTGTTCTTGCATGTCTGGCAAGCATGTCTAGATTTGTGTGTGTGTGTGTGTGTGTTTGTGTGCTTGTGTCCTACATAAGGTATCAGCACATCTCAAGAGGGTGAGCATGGAGTGTAGATAAGTAGCCTACATCCACATTAGGGGTTAAATGGAGCAGATACTAACACAGCCAGAAATTCGTACCTTTCAAAACATAGCTTTTCATAGTTCTAAAGATGGAGAGGGATATTTATTACAAGGTAAATCTGTGTAGTGATGCTTCAAGTGTCTTTGCCTATGACAGTCGGATTCTTTTTGATCATGCAATTTTGTGTGTATTGGTGCAGATGTTCCAGTGAATAACTTTTCAGACTGACCCTTGTGAAGAACCAACAGACTGATTTTATTCCTGAAAAGATTAGTCAAGTCGGAGAAAAACAGTTTATTGTTTCCGTTATCTGTCATGAAAAAAATGTCCCGGCCCTTTTGAGGACTGACTGCTTCTCTCTGTATTAAACCATTGTACATTGGTTATCTCTTGATTTTATACTGTTGGTTGGACAAAACATGACATTTAAATTATCACCTGGCTTTTCAGCCAGTTTCAGGGGATTTTATTCACCATTTGCTAAGGGACTGATGAATTGATCAGAAATATTCAACAGATCATAATGGAAATAAAAATTATAGTGCAGCCCTGCTAATACTTGTGCAGGTGTTCTGACTTCATGACTTAGTCTTGGTGCTAAAAATAAGAAAGAAGCTGCAAGGAAACAGTTAGGAATGTTGAATAAGGGGGAAACCGCCAGGTAATGATGATGAAGCTGGCTGACTTGGGAAATGACGGGTGCAGTGTCAGTACTCTTCTTCTATTATCTGCAAAGGCTGTAAATAAAACTCAGAGAATCCAAAAATGCAAATTTTTTACACACTGGTCTCCATTTTATTCCTGATGTGAGACAATGAACTGCTGATGCTAAAGACAGGCTCACACTTCCAATCCCCAAAAATAACCCCACCATGCCAAGCGCCTATTATAGGCAATGATATCACACCTTTGCCTGGTAACCATGGTTACACCCACCTCTTGCTGGTAAAGAACCCATACCAACTTACCTTGACACCCCCCCCCCCCCGCCTGCCTCGTCTGCTTTTCTCATCTCTCTCTCTCTGCTCTAGTGCACTTTGTCTCCTCTTTCATGTCTCTTCCACTTTTCTAATCTTTCCTCCTCCTATTTTCTTGCTTTTTCAACCTCTTACATTCCCTTTTCCCTTTCATGCTTTCATGTACTTGTCTATTCCCTTCTGCTTGTTCCTCTCACAACATTCTGGATTTAATGTATTTTTCTTCAGGCTTTTAGGGTTTTCTCCTTCTCAGTTTTATGTTTCAAAATGGAGTCCAAACTGTTCCATTACCGAGGGAAAGGGATTGAATGATGCAAAGATAGAGATGACCCACATAGACACACAGAAAAACACAGATGTGAATGTAAAGCTGTAGCTGAAAAGGCGGCGAGTGTAATACCCACTGACGATGATGCTCAGTCAGGCATAAGATAATGATAGTGGCAGAGGCAATGAGAAGAAAAGATCAGGCCTGTAAACAATGACTGAACTGAGATTAGTGGACATTTACAGCAGGACAACATGAGTTACAGTTCTATACTGATAGAAAAAAGGACAGACAGGTCAAATGCTCCATTAAAGCCTATTCCAGAGCCGTTCCTCTGCAGCGAGGGAGGGTTAACTGCTGAAACATTCTGTTCAGAAAAGCTACATCCTAGATGCACCCGATGTAAAACAGTACATGTGGATAGGGTGAAACGGCAACATTACAGTCTAGATTGCAGGCAGGAAGGGTGGGTGGGGGGTAAAAGAGGAGTATTAGAAGCCATTGTGCAGCTGTATTATAGTAAGCAGCTTATAGTTTCTCAGCTTCTTTATGGGGGGTGGGTGTGTGTGTGTGGGGGGGGGGGGGCAAAGAGGCAACACAAAGAGGGGGACCATGAGGGAGTTGGAGCTGGGCAGGGGCAGGAGACTTGTTATGATTCTCTCTAATCAGCATTAATTGTTTGTAGTTTTTCCCTTTTCCTCCTGCTCTTCACTTCATTCTGTCTCAGCTCCTGGTGATCTTCTCCCTGTGATGCTAACACGTCTCTCCCTTCTGCTACATGTTGCCAGGGAGGTAATCACCGCCACCATCCCTCTCCTCCCACTGGACTGATTCAAGAAAGAGGAGGGGAAGGGAGGGGGGAAATGGATGGTGTATGTTGCCATGGAAACTGGGAGTCTGTTGCCAGCCGAAATCATCAGTTGTTGTAGGACATGAATATTTGAGCTTTATGGACACAGACAGACGAATGGCACAGACTGCTCTCTGGACCTCGAATGGAAATACAGAGAGGTCATTGAAGGCGAAGAGGAGGGAAGGGATGGAGGAAAGGCGGGGTCACAAGGGGAGACTGACAGACCTCCATTTTATCTAGGACAGAGTGTGCTTGGTATTCTGGTTTAGCAAAAGAGGTACTAGAAAATGGATGTAGGGACTATAATAGAAAAGAATTGGGGGGGGGGGATTTTGACCAAGTAAGTGAGTTTTGTGTGTTAGTAGAAATACAAAGATGATGGAAGGGGGAAAACAAAGAGAGAGAGGGGGGAAGAGGGGGAGAGAGAGAGAGATGACATGCAATGAGAGTGTGTTTTCCCCCTCTTCCCTTCTCCTTTTTTTCCTTCTAATTTCTAAGAACATTTTCTAATTAATTCTCTCAGAGGGTTGTTTCCTCTGCTGCTGTTGATACACACACACACACACACACACACACACACACACACACAATCCTGCTAGTCATGATTCATGCAGATTTAAAAATGAGACAGTGAATTGACTTGGGAAGTTTAGCTGTGCAAAATCTGACTGCACTGCGTCAAAAAGCACAGAAAGTAGAACAAATATGGCTCATGTCCTCATCACCCGCTTACAGCTCTTTGTCATAAATCTTCTTATACAACCTCTTGAACTCTTAACATACATTTTGTTTGTAGGAAAGACATTAAAATCAGGCCTTAAGCAGCAAGAGTCTGTGCAACCTTCCCTTTATACATTTATCTGTTACACAATGACCATTTACATTCTTTGGTATGTCTTGTGCTTTAGTCGATTTCCCTTTTCCCTGCTCTTTGAGCTTGCTCTACTGTTGAAGTGTTTAACACTGTTGAGGTGTTTAACACCTCAACAGCCCTGTTGACCCCTCCCAGAGTTTCTGGTCTTCACCAGGACCTCTGGGACAGTTCCCTCAGTATCCCACCATCTGTGCTGACATTCAGGCTATGGTCAGAATGTGAGATGTGGCTCTTCAAATATTCCCATGGTTCCCCTTGTTGATTTCATTTGTCTGGCCTAGTTTGTTATTCCCCGGTGTCTTACAAATATGCAAGTTTCTCATATACTTTCCAGTATATGAGTTCTGTCTGGATCCACTCCTGCCCCATCTGTTTTCATCTGTTTTTTCTTTATGTGGATTTTGATGTCAGTGTTGGTTGTGGTTGGATGTCTGCTTATTATAGAAATTTGTGGAATTTCTAATAATACACAAGACCTATTATCCATTGCTTTATATTACAGGAAAAAATACTAGCACACTGATACATTGTTCCGAATTCTTCTTTAATACCACATGAGCATAGAAACATTTTCTCACATTGTTCTGACCATGTACAATTGAAGAGCAAATAATGAGATAGCAGTGTGTGGGTATTTTTTCATCTATTTGTACAGGTTATTTTTACCCAGCATCATGAATTTATGGATGTCTGTGTGCCTCCTGATAAATACTATAGTATTTAAGGCCTTAGAAGTTTCTTTTCTGTCTCATCTTCTTACTATGAGCAACTGGCTCTGTTAAAACAGGGAAAAGTCAATGAGTGAAGAATCTGAATCTGTGGACAGTTGAGGGTTTTTTTTTTTCTTTTTGTAGTTTTTTTCCCAGGAGGAGCTCGGAGAACTGCACAGGGCCGATGAAGCCGATTGGCTGAGTTTTTTGTGTAACTCTTCATAAAACATAAACATGGTTTTCTTTTTTTACTTTGATCATTGCTTTTTTAGTAACTAAAATCAAATATTTTAGTAAAATACTTAAAGCAATAGTTCAGCATTATTGGAAATTTGCTCATTCACTTTCTTGCGATTAGAAAATCAATACCACTCTCTTGTCTGAGATAACTGGAGATCTGGATCTGGATCTGGGAAGATATTAGCCTCGCACTGCATAAAGTTGGGAGAGACTATTAGCTGGTAAAGAAAAAATCTGAAGCTCAGTCAACACATAGTATATCATTTGTGCAATTACTACTCAACAGAAATGCAAAAAAAAGGACAGGTTATTGTTTTACGGGTTATGACAGGCTACAACTATTTCAGGACAAATAGCAACAGGGCAACGTGGCTTCCTGGAATATTTTTTTTGTTTTGTTTTTTTTAAATTTCTGTTTGTTTGAACTTTAGTTGTAATACTAGGCAGATTTTTAAACTTTGGATTGAACATGGCTGACTGTTCACTTCTGTTTCCAGTGTTTATAAGCTATGCTAATCACCTCCGGGGTCTGGATACATTCTTTAGCAGATATGAGAGTATCAATCTTCTTGTCTAACTCTCAGCAACTAAGCAAATAAGCACATTTACCAACATTTGGAAATAATACTTTAACATATAAATTGACGTTGTAGGTGACTTGAAAGCACTGATGGTTGCAGAGACTAAAATTTGAGTTTTTTTTGAATTAAGGGACTAAAGATGGCTCCTTGTCAGATTAGCTCTAGATTTTTCAGATGATTAATCTTGATTTGAAAATTTTCATTAACTTGGCCTCTGCATCTGGTTCTCTTATCAAAATGCCTGCTGAATATTTATATACACAGTATAAGCACAATTGTATGTTCAAGATGGACTCCCCTCTGAGTTTGCATTCCAGCCTCTAGTATCAGGCAGGGGTGTGTTGGTTCAAGGAATGGAACGGAGCGCTGGGGTGGGGAAGGAAAGCATAGAGGAGCATGCTAATGCACGCTTATTAGCCTGAAATATCCATAAGCAGCTGCACCATTTCCGCGGCAACACCTGTCACCATGGTGCTGAGTTTGTCGACATGCGTCTGTGTCAGTGCCTGCGTGTCCGGGGGGTTGCACATTCACAGCGTGTCCGACCTCTGAGAACACACACACACACACACACACACACACACACACACACACACACACACACACACACACACACACACACACACAGTTACTTCCCCAAAGAATGTCCGGGCATGACGAAATCTCATACATGCAGCATGACTTCCTTCACAAGTAGTGGTGCTGACATGTAGCTACACACAGACACGCACACAGAGAAACACACATTTCTATAGCATCAGTGTTTTAGGAAACATTAAAGAGGCACAAAAGCAGAAAGAGAGTTTTTTGGCGTATTGGCTTCTTTGTTGCATCCTTACATAGTTCATTCTCTGCTTTCCTGGCTGCTCCCTCCTGGCTAAATTCTTACTCTCCTTGCTCGTTTCCATGACAACCACAGCGTTGGAGGAAATGGATTAGATACTTTTTACTGTGCTGGGGTGCAGTAGCTGTATGTGTGCGAGGACTGTATGGGGGGAGGGGTGCTTATGGGGCGTAGGGCTTGTAAAGAAGGATCGGGATATGGCTAAGTGTTGTTTTTCGTGTATGTGTGTGTGTGAAGGAGATAGTGAAGAGACAGGGTGGGGGTAGAAGATGCCCCCAAACCACATAGCAGCAGATGGAGGGTTCTGATCCCTTAAAAACACACACATTTTTCTATCTTGTTGATGGAATGGAAATCGGTATAACAATGTAGCATGACTTTACTTTTTTTTTTTACACACTTGATCTTTTGACTTGTAGCCTTGGTAAGTAACACCTGATGCAATTTTTTCATCTTCCCTCCGTCCAACCTTTCTGTAGAAAAATCATAAGAAAGTAATTAATGTTCTTTTTTCAATAACCCTAAATCCAACCCTCGTGGTCTCTCTGTCTGTCCTGCCCCCTTCTTTCCTGCCTCCCTCCCTGCCCCCTGTCTGCTTTTCATCCTTCCAGCTGAGAAAATAGGCGCAAGAGCTCTTGGCAAAGGAGATGAGGCGAGAGGAGAGAGAGCTGAGAAAGAAAGAGTAGAGAGGGTGCTTTGCAGATGAAGAGAGAAAGGGTTTGCTGCCCTTGAAAGGGAGCATTGTGCTCTTCTTCCACATTGCTACGGCTCCATCTCTGTGATTTAGTCGCGCCGGCGGCCAGCACATTACTGTGTCTCTTTAAATCAGGGTAGCGTTAGCCTTAGCAACGTTCAGGCTCCAGTGCTCCAATGCTCCTGCTTCTTCTTTCTGCCAAAGACCACTGAATTCCCTGCTTGCTCTGCCTGATGAGCACATTCCTCTTAGCTGAAATAATAAATAAAGGAAGTCTTTTTGGATATTATGTAGGAAATATGGTGAATATCCGGTGTTTAGCAAAGCATAGAGGTAATGGCTGAAAACTAGTGGCGTGATATTTGTTGTCCTGCAGGACAGTCAGGTTTTATTTTTGGAGTCAGCCCAGCCCCATTCTTTCTCTCCTTTTTAACTTTTTATCAGGAAAGTCCATCCAGAAAACAGTGGAGTCTCTTGCTCCCCGTCTTTGCACTGCATGAGGATAAATCAAATTAACTCACTGTGGTCTATTTCTGGGTCTCTGAAAGTTTAAATGTGATCTCCATCTCCATCTCCAAGTGTCACTTGGATTTAAGTTAGCTATGGCTTTGTAAATATTTACATTTCATCCCAGAGTTATTCACTGCTAAAGTCCAGATTAAGATGGTGTTTAGCCCTGCTGTGTATCCAGTGAGCACACTCAAAGAGCAGAGCTCTGTCCTCCAACACGTGGTGACCCAACACACTGCAGAGACAGCTGCAGGATGGGAGGAAGGAGGGAGTAGGGGGGCAAGGAAGGAAGAAGAGAGGAAGTCGGTAAAGGAGGTTAGGTGGGGGCTGGGGCTGGTGGGGGAGTTACTTCCCTTTGTAGTACCACTGAGAGAGAAAAAAGAGTAAAAGAGGCGCGGAAACTCACTTCCTGTCCCGCCAGCAGCCTGTTACATCATCTCCTGCTCTTCCCACATTTGGATCAGAGGTGATCCTCCCCAGCCAGAAATCATGAGATCCTTGTTTCCTCTCACTGGAAGTTCCTCACAGCTCAAGCAGTGAGAAGGGAGGGAGGCAGCTCTGCTTTCTGTCCCACTGTTCTGATAAGAACCTAATCAAATTAGAATAAATTTGAGGCTGTTCGAGAAACTTGGTTTTCAGCAATGTTTTTTGTGAGCGTGTCTGAATGTCTTACTCTTTCCCTGACTGACCACATTGTACAAGTCTGTCTGTGTGCTGCCACATGTCTGCCAGCATGTACATGTGTCACATTCAGGATGTGATGATGCCTGTTATTCTCTCTTGTGTCCAGGCTGTCTGACTAATGTTATTAACATACAAAAGCAGTCCATTGTCAAGTTCCAGTCTGCTACAGCTTCCCCCCAGCTATACATCACTGGTTTGAAGTGTTTTGTTTTTTTTTTGCCAATGTATCACTGTGTGTCACTCTATTGTTTATATCTCTCTTTGTGTATAATCTGCCGGAATGTGCTTAATTAAGCAAAGGTGGGGGGCATAAAGGGGGCAATAAAAGAACAAGCTCCCCATTCTATTGGGTCTCCCCTCTGGGAAATCAGTGACACGTGGGGACAGTGATGACATCAGGAGTCTCTGTTTGTCACAGGATGACAAACATCAGCTGACAAAGTAACCCTACAGCTATTTTAAAGCCTAATAGTAAACAGTATGTATTTTATACCCTCATGATTGTGGGTCCGTTGATTGTTTCCCAAAAAAGAATAGCTCTCCTCATCCTGTAAATCTCCAATGAATCAAACTGGGACAAAACCATAGAGCATTATTGTCTCTGACTCATCCACTTGTATATGTGTGTGGGATATACTCCTCTCAGCTCTGCCATGTTTCCTGCATATGTCTCTCTCCGTGTTGCCAAGCTTGATGAGTGGCTGAATATGTTTGTCTTACTGCAGGTCACTCAGCTCAGCCAGGCCCTGAATGGAGCCAATAATGGGCCAGTACAGAGATCTGTAATGAAGATGTGGAGAACAGAGAAAAGCATCCTGTGCTGGGGTTTACGGTTGCTGCAGCAACCAAATAATACAACAAGAGAAGGGAGGGAAGGGAGTCAGCCATTTTGTGTATGTGAATCTGCAGTTTGATGCAGGAATGCTGGTGTGTGAATAACAGGATTGTCAAGTTAAATTGAGTTTAGTTGATCTAAGAGAAGCAATGCTTGACAAGAAAAATGATTTTATTTCGAAAACAAGCAAATGAATGATATTGTCCTTATTCAGGTGTGCGCTCAGATCTCTCATAGCTGTTGGTGTAGTGCAACTTTCAGGCAGCAACCTTAAATTAGAAAACCCGCATTAGCTGGCACAAGAATGGAAATCATGCCTGATTCATGAGTACCTCTCACATTATCTCCATCCCTCCAGCTCAACAGTCCCTCCTTCCATCCCCCAGAATCTGCAGCAGTGACTTAAAGCCTGCTCCTTTTGTTTTGCTTAGTGACGTCTCCCAGGGGCTATTTATAGACGTATGTTATTGTGTAAGACCTTGAGAAAGGCACAAAGAGCGTGAGCAGGCTACCATGTTCTCTTCAGTTTCTTAGAGGAAAAATCCGAATTGGTATCATGATGCAGAGAAGAAAGCTTACATGGATGGAGTTGTATACATATAGACATGTTTTACTTTTAATACTGTTTTATTTTTTCTTAATGCTTTGTTAGTACGTTTTCCATGTTTAGACAAGAGCAGGCATCACAAAATATGAGGTCAGTTATTGTGCAATAATTTTTTTTTTCAATTTTCTTTGTTTTATACAAAAGTTCCCAAAAACATTAAAAGTGTCTTTCATGTTTTTATCTCTGCTACTAAATTTTCATCATAAAAATTAAGGATTTTGTAAAAAAAAGCCATGATATACAACTAATGTGTAACACACTTTTTTCCTGCTCAGGGTAATGCTTGAGATGGGAATTTGGTTGATTAAGCTTATTTAGACTCATAACTTATTATATTTGATATAGTAGAGGAACGTTTTATGATGTAGCATTGCAATAAAGTGCCCCAATTCATTACTTCCATTTATCATGTAATGAGGGAACAGTATTGTAAAAGGGAGCAAAGCCCATGTTCAGTTAAATTGACACTGACTCCTAGTTATCTGCCTCATAGCCACAAAGACAACCTGAAAGGGACCAGAGGCAAAGCTTCATTAGAAGTACTGGAGTACTGCAGTCCTGCTGAATGTGGGTCACACAGACAAAGCTCCCCATTCTATTGGGTCTCCCCTCTGGGAAATCAGTGACACGTGGGGACAGTGATGACATCAGGAGTCTCTGTTTGTCACAGGATGACAAACATCAGCTGACAAAGTAACCCTACAGCTATTTTAAAGCCTAATAGTAAACAGTATGTATTTTATACCCTCATGATTGTGGGTCCGTTGATTGTTTCCCAAAAAAGAATAGCTCTCCTCATCCTGTAAATCTCCAATGAATCAAACTGGGACAAAACCATAGAGCATTATTGTCTCTGACTCATCCACTTGTATATGTGTGTGGGATATACTCCTCTCAGCTCTGCCATGTTTCCTGCATATGTCTCTCTCCGTGTTGCCAAGCTTGATGAGTGGCTGAATATGTTTGTCTTACTGCAGGTCACTCAGCTCAGCCAGGCCCTGAATGGAGCCAATAATGGGCCAGTACAGAGATCTGTAATGAAGATGTGGAGAACAGAGAAAAGCATCCTGTGCTGGGGTTTACGGTTGCTGCAGCAACCAAATAATACAACAAGAGAAGGGAGGGAAGGGAGTCAGCCATTTTGTGTATGTGAATCTGCAGTTTGATGCAGGAATGCTGGTGTGTGAATAACAGGATTGTCAAGTTAAATTGAGTTTAGTTGATCTAAGAGAAGCAATGCTTGACAAGAAAAATGATTTTATTTCGAAAACAAGCAAATGAATGATATTGTCCTTATTCAGGTGTGCGCTCAGATCTCTCATAGCTGTTGGTGTAGTGCAACTTTCAGGCAGCAACCTTAAATTAGAAAACCCGCATTAGCTGGCACAAGAATGGAAATCATGCCTGATTCATGAGTACCTCTCACATTATCTCCATCCCTCCAGCTCAACAGTCCCTCCTTCCATCCCCCAGAATCTGCAGCAGTGACTTAAAGCCTGCTCCTTTTGTTTTGCTTAGTGACGTCTCCCAGGGGCTATTTATAGACGTATGTTATTGTGTAAGACCTTGAGAAAGGCACAAAGAGCCTGAGCAGGCTACCATGTTCTCTTCAGTTTCTTAGAGGAAAAATCCGAATTGGTATCATGATGCAGAGAAGAAAGCTTACATGGATGGAGTTGTATACATATAGACATGTTTTACTTTTAATACTGTTTTATTTTTTCTTAATGCTTTGTTAGTACGTTTTCCATGTTTAGACAAGAGCAGGCATCACAAAATATGAGGTCAGTTATTGTGCAATAATTTTTTTTTTCAATTTTCTTTGTTTTATACAAAAGTTCCCAAAAACATTAAAAGTGTCTTTCATGTTTTTATCTCTGCTACTAAATTTTCATCATAAAAATTAAGGATTTTGTAAAAAAAAGCCATGATATACAACTAATGTGTAACACACTTTTTTCCTGCTCAGGGTAATGCTTGAGATGGGAATTTGGTTGATTAAGCTTATTTAGACTCATAACTTATTATATTTGATATAGTAGAGGAACGTTTTATGATGTAGCATTGCAATAAAGTGCCCCAATTCATTACTTCCATTTATCATGTAATGAGGGAACAGTATTGTAAAAGGGAGCAAAGCCCATGTTCAGTTAAATTGACACTGACTCCTAGTTATCTGCCTCATAGCCACAAAGACAACCTGAAAGGGACCAGAGGCAAAGCTTCATTAGAAGTACTGGAGTACTGCAGTCCTGCTGAATGTGGGTCACACAGACAAAAAGCCCCAAGAAAGACTACTAATGCACAGCACACTGGATCTTACAGAATGTAATACTTTTCACAGGTGAGTCTTTCCAGGAGTGAAACACACAAAGTCAACTCCCTAAAGCACTTAACAAAGGAGAAATACAGACATTAGCCTGAAAGAAAACACACAGACATTTTTTTAAATGATTTCAGAATCTTTTTATTTGAAATGTCAGTGTTCAAGAGAAAATAAAACAGCAATATAAATATTAGCATAAAAATAAGAGAGTAACACAGGGGTATAGCGTGGGGGCAAAGCATTTGATAAGAAAGATAATACAGCAGGATAGAGCAGTATTAATTCAGCAGCAGACGGACTTACACATATATAATATTTATAATCATTTGTTCATATGGACAGAAAGAGAATGAGAGGCATTCTTTCACAAATGCACACGATAAAATCACTGGAAAAGAACATTAAGAGGTTACAGAAGGGTAGAAACATTTTCATATTTTTTTTGTTTTGTTTCTTTAAAGGGTGATAAAAGATAGTAGAGAGAAAATGAACACAAAAATATGCGCAACACATATCACAAGTTAACTAGTCTACGTGTGTCACTTTGTTTACTTATCTAAAGTTATCTTTAATTCATTTATTTACACTGAAGAGTTAGTTGGCTTCCATGGTGCTTAGTTACTACATTGCAACACAAACTGTTGAACATCTCAGATTTTTATTCATTATTGACTTTTTTTTTTTTTAAACTGTGGTTTTCTTACTTTTCTTGAAAAACAAAATGCAACACATTCCAGTAGTAAGCCACGCCTTGTGGATAGGGACTTTTGTTTTGAAAATTTCGGACGTGGTCCCTATTTTACAAACAACTGGCTCATACCATCGACAGGACTTGTGTTTATTTACAGTGGGGGAAGAGCCTTACAGGACCGAGGAGTGGAGGGGAGGAAGGTGAATGGTAGGAAGGCTGAGGTTTCCAACTGATTTCAATGAACAAAGATATTTCAAAGCTCTAAAGTGGTATCTCCTCACCAACAGGGAAAGCTGTGCTTGGCTCTGTTGACCTCTACCTGGATCAGTGCATTAGAGAAAGTTTAGGGGGTGGGGAGGTCAACAGTGGTTCCTCTGTACATTCAGTGGGTAGAGCCAAGGCTGTTCCCCACCCCCTCGGTTGATGTAATGGTGCCAGCTCAGTCTGCTTACCCATCACCACAACCCCCCCGACTCCCCCTGAACCAGCCTGCAAACCGCCTTTTCCCATGCAGTTGTATCTTGCCAGGGGCCTGACAGGCTGATGGACGGCAAATTAAAGACTTTTCTTAGACAAACAACTCCTATATGCTATTGAATCATTATCTCCCGGAGAAAAAAACAAAAAAACCAAAACAAAAACATGTTACTGTGTCACATCAGTATTTTTCTTCAGCACTTCAGGATAGTGAGGGGAAATACTCCATGTAGGCCCTAGAGGTCTGTAGAGTGTCTAGAAACTCCTAAGCACGTAAGTCTACCACATCTACGTGTTTCCCTAAAGACCAAAGTGATTTACTGCCCCTACCTCTTCTCATTTTCAGAATATGAACAGTGCATTTCTCTTTTTTTGGCTCTCACAAGGGGCAGTGAGTGAGGGGAGGACACGAGCTGGGTACGAAGCAGGGACAGTGGAGGAGAAGAACATGACTATGCCCATCTGGAGATGTTATACAAGAAGCCAGTCCCTGCTGCCATACCACCTGCATGGACAGCATGGCTCTTGACACCATGACATAATGCCATGCCACTCCACCCTCTGCCACCCCTTCCCCTGGGTGCATGCTCAGGTCATAAAAACAACAGGAGATTAAAATCTTATCTTTTAAACTATGATTACAAAAGTAATTTCCATTTTGTGTCAAGTAAATGCTACATGTGCATTATGTTGACCTGCGATTAGAGGGAGGATAATTAATTTAGGATGTCCTCCTCTTTGCTTTTGCAATGCATAGTTTGCAACTCTAAACTAGTATATGTGGTTTGAACCTTAAAGAGCATGCAGAAGAGTTTGTAATACCTGTCAGACGACAGCCTTAAATCCACAGGACTTGTGCTTTAAGACCCTGCAAGGCTGACCCTATATAGGAATCTAATGGATGGCAATTAGCGTACTTTACAATAGCTGACTTTCCACCTCAGGGAAAGAGACAATAAATCCAACATGAAAGACATTAACATTTCATCTCTTAATACATCATTTTGTATGGCCTTGACATCCCAGCAAGGTTCGTTACACTGAATCTCTTTGTCCAAGTTCATTTGATTTTGTCAAAAGATAAAAAAGAAAATCACAATAACCCCCCATACCCTGCTAAAAATATCTACCAGCAAAAACTACATGAGCAATGCTAGATCTTCAGCACAGCACAGGTTATCAGCACCAGCAACAGCCCTCAACACATTCAGATTCTTAGAAGACAACTTTTCAAAGAACCATCAACATAGTCCATGCAGCCAAAATTGCTTTCCTTTCATATTTCAACTGTGGCTAGCATGAGTGACAGAGCAGTCAGATATCTAATGGCGGGATATGGGGGGTTGAATTTCTCATCAGATCAGGCCCGGTTTATCATTCCTCCACCTCTCTCCATCCAGATCTACTTCTTCTCCTTCTTAGTTGACTTCTTCTTGGAGGCGGGGGTCTGAGCAGCCTTGGGGGGCTCAGGCTGGGCTGAGGCCTGGGGTGGGGGCAGTGCCTGCTGGGTGGCCTGCTGGGCTGCAGCCTGCTGCTGCTGGGGGTTGGAGGTGAGGGTGGCTGTGCTGCCGGGGATGTAGACATTCTGGCGGTAATCGGGCACATGCTGCAGAGTGAACTGGGGGCTGTAGCGGGTGCTAAGGCCCATGGTGCCAGGCCCCAGGGTGGCCGTAGCCTCACTCACTTCTGGTGGGAAGAGAAACAGAGTGGGGGAATAAGGGGTGAGGAAGGAGAAGGAGAGAGGGATGAAACTTGTTAGACAACAAGAATTTGAAGTTTTTTAGTGTGACATTGTTACAGAGGTGGTGAAATGAAAATAGATCATAAAAAGAGATAAAACTAATTAATTTTAACGCTTCTATGAAAGGATAATGTATTTGATTAAAGGGAGATTCAGTGTGAATGTTAGATTTAATTTATACATGCTCAGAAAAACATGTGGTCAGCTAAAATAAAAAGTGGGGGCAGAAGTAGGGAAAAAATATGAACAAAAACAGCAGAAGAGATGTTACAAAATGGTTGAAGTGTGCAGATTATTATTTATTTATTCTTTTAGGACAGGAATGACGACACCATCCCCCAAGCATGCTCCTCTGTGTTTCTGGATTTTTTTCACCCATGCCCTGAGTCAGTATGCGATTGACGTAGCTGCTTGGCTCATAATTCTCCCACAGCCCCTGCATTGCAGAGCCAGACACAAATGCTCCCTCCCCCATCCTGTAGTTCCTCTCAGCCTATATAAACACACATGTGTACACAAAAAAAACCAACAAAAAAACGGGAAGCTAACCGCACTGGCTTTATACTGAAAACAGTTTCTTTAAATACTCTTTCTATACTCAATCAGTGCTTTAATTGACTAATGGATTACTCCTGTATCATCCTTTGCAACGCAGTGAATTTTAGAGAGGAGAGGTAATGTTAAGTATTTATCACATGCACTGTTTGCTCTTCCCTTCCTGATGGCACTGACTGTTCATTTGGTCTAACTTTCTGTTGCAGTTTACCACTCAGGCTACGACAGAGCATTTTCTCTCTCTGCTCATGCCAGTGGAAAAATTCCCCATAACATCTGATGAGGTGTCCAAGAGGACAGGAGGGTGTGTTCATGATGTGTCACTGTTTCAAGTAACAGTGGAAACAATGACTTGTTTCTCAACAAGTCAACTCAAGAAACTCAATTTAGCAATAAATCTTGACTAGTTTATCTCTCCAACATATCTGTGTTATATTATGTTGGTCTGTCATGTATAATCTGATGCCTACTATTAAAGCCAATTTTACGTGTATTTTTCCATGCATTTATTAAAGCTTCAACAATAACAGCCCAAACATGAGTCACTGTGTTGCAAGCAGTCGCTGTAGGAGCAGAGAAGGATATGTGTTGTTGAATATTAGGAATGTTTAGTTGTGTAGGAGTCTGAAGGTTGCATATTACTTAGGTTTTGCAGCTGAATAGCTTCTTGCTTATGATAAAACACAGTGCATGTGATGAGTGGGTTATAGTGGAAACACCCATCTCTGTCATGTTATTGAATTCAACACATTGACTGTTTATCTGAAGAACTGCACGTAGCCACGTTCTGTCTGAATATCATCTGAGGCGTCCTCTAGATGCTTAAATGGACACAGCCACTACATGGAAACATCAATGTGGAAAGAGAGGGCTCTATCAATGAGTAGGTCTGGCCAGTTACCCTACAAACAGACAGCAACCTAAATTAACCACCACTGCCAACGCATACTGGCTAAACTGATAAACAGAAAGAAATGGGCTTGAAAAAGAGAAGATGAATTGATAGGAGGGGGAAGATGATGACTAGGTATAGGACTCACCGTTAGCTGCAGCCATCAGGGCCTGGAGCTGCTCAGCTTCAGTAGGGGGCTGGGGCCAGGGGCCAGTTCCCATGGCAACCTCAGGTCCTCCTGTTGCCCTGTGGCGAAAATGAGAAAAGAGCAGCTGTATGTAACTAGTGGTTTGTCTTCTACATATTGTGTATGTGTTTGTTTAGCTCATCGTTTTGACAGTTGGTAGGCAAAGCTGCTGATGGCAAAGTAGACAGCCTGAGGAGAAGTCAGTGAGGATAACAAGGAGGATGTATAGTTTACAAAACAGGGTGTGTCGCAAACAAACGCACACTCTTAAACATACTCTTTTACAAGGAATGTACAAACGTGTCTGTGCACAGAGACACAGTAGTAAGCGTGTTCACATACACAGTAAACAATGTACAACATTAAGACTCTCTCTGGTATAAACATGAGCACTCTGCCATCTACTTAATCTGATTAAATATTTAATGATCCCACCTTTAAAGGAAAAAAGCTGTCTGCCCAGTCACACATGTAGAACTCAGTGAGCGGCAAATATTTCCATCTGGGCAAACATCACCCTTCAAAGGCTTGTTTATTTAAAGTCTACGGTTTGCATGTAGGGCAAAAAAGGGGAAAGCAGACCTGTGATCTATTATGCTCACCCAATTATTTCCATTCTCACACTTGTGACACAACAACACAAGCTCCATAGCTGACAACTTGCTCCCAGTGCTTTAATATGGTTCTTCTCTTGCACCCACTGTGCTGAAAAAACAACAACCTCTTCTACTTTGGATTCTTAGATGGTGGTTTCTAGTTTGGAATGAATGTTATCTTCAAGCTACCAGTACCCTATATTGTCCAGTTGTGCCAGAGTAAAAACAACATATACTGTTTTAACTACTCTCTCAACATACTGAATTGTGCGTGTGTGTGTGTTTATTTGTGTGTGTGTGTGTGTTTGTGTGTAAGAACATTGGTTATTTGATTGTTTTTGGTCATAACAAGCCCCCTGAGGGTATTTAGTGCAGGATCATTTATGGAGACATGGGTAACTGCTCAGGATAGCAATGGGTCAGTTAGTGACACATTAGGGATTACAATGACACTAAGGTATCAAGTCCTACTTCTAACAATAAAAGGTTGCTGTAATACATGAGGAAAACAAGACTGTATGTATATTGACAACTTTTAAACACATGGGATGTAAGGAGGAAAGCCCTTGATTCTGTTTAAAACCAACTTAAAAAAAAAACTAAGACAAATTGGTCTGCTAAGGGGATTTAAGATAAAGTAAAGGACACAATCTGGGGAAAAAGTGAAAAAGGAATTCTTACATAAAAAATACAAGAGCAGGTTGCCAGATAGCACTGCCAAAAGTCTAAAGTGGTTTTCACTTCAGTCCCAGAGAGAAACTGAGGGAGAGAAACATGTACGTTCTGTGCCAGGCAGCCAGTGACAAACAGGCTGGGTAAGAGCATGGCCAGTGAAGCCAGAGCAGCCATTTTGTGTCTCTTCACCTCACTTAAGATAAATGGGAATGCTTAATTTGTGCCAAATGAGCATCACTCTCTTTGCTTATCACATCCCGTAGTTGTGTTAAGCACTTCCTGTGGTCAGGATTATCATTTCCTGTGGGCAAGGATGTGAACTGTGGTCCAGAGGGATGTCCTTGTTTAGCCAGACATTGGTATCATTTTTCCTCTGCAACCTTTTGAGACATGTCTTATCTCCAAGGATGACTCTCCTCTGTGTTTTTGCAGGGAACCTTGCAGACAGTAATCTAAAGCTTAATTTAAGTTTATATAGCCGGTCAAGTGGTGTATATGTTGACATTGGTCTCATCTGCATTTTGACCTCAAGAGTTGAATGTGGAGTGTCTCCATAAAGAAACTTTTCACCCTGGCAATTTTAAAGAAATCAGTCATGAAACAGCTGCATTCCTCGTCACTATCTTTTGTCATCCAGCTGATAAAGCACATGAAAAAGCTACATATGGTGATGTTGAGCTACAACCATCATAGACACACATCAAAGGCAACACTCTACAATAAGCCAGTCCCTTGGAAGGTGAGAAAACAGAAGCTCTCAGACTATAAGGACTATATGTATAGCACACACACAAGGCATAGCAAATCTACAAAACACTGCACGCAAACTCAAAAGTGTCACAGTCCTTTCTATACCACAGCAGGCATTGTGGCCTATGCACACCGATCAACAAACCCCATCAAACTTTTAGGGAGACTAACAGAAGCTATGGGTTAGGTACATCTAAACACAGCACAGCACTCAACTGCAGTGCACTACCTAGAAGATTCTAGCCACTGTCTGCCCTTTTAGGCTGATCAGGTCTCTCCCCCCAACCAACAGCGAAAAAACTGAACCCTGATCAGCCAATAAGGACAGAAAGGGACCATACAATATCTAAATCTAAATCGGTACCTTGTCCCACTCTTCGGCGTCCATCGTATGTGTGTACCGTATGGCATGTGGGGACTAAAAACACAAAAGGTTATACAGTCTTAAAGAACCATTTTGTATTTGAGTGAAGTTTGGGGTTAGCATAAAAAAAGAATGTTGAGATATTTTGCCCTAGATCTCTGTGAAGAATATGCTGAGTCTGTAAAATTCTTATTAAAATACCAGAGATGGGAAGTTAATTTTATTTTCATTGACCACAAAAAATAAATTATGTCCAATGTTATCTATAATCCCAGTGGTATTCTAAAACTTTAGTGGCTTGTGCTTGTGTATGTCTGAGTCACTTGGCTCAATGTGACTTCTTGCTCTTACTGGCTTGTTTTAGGGAAAAGCCTTGAATCATAGAAGTTGTTGTGCAATTATTGTTTTGAAAACTGTTACTGCAGGCACTCTATTTTAGTCCAAGCAACAAGGGCATATAGGAACAAATATGCTCACTAGAATACACACCCATTAAATGAAACAGAAAAACTGAGTTAATTCAAGTTAAGTCACTGATGTCAAAAAACAATTTCAGTCAGTGCGGCAACCTCTCAGATGGCAGAAAAGAAGAGAGAGAAATAAGGATAAATGCATCATCCCATCCCCCTATGTAGCTCCGGTCACCGTCCCTATTCAGTAGTACTGAGTGATGGCGCACAGGCTCAGAGAGCAGAGAGAGGAGAAGAACAGTAGGGGGAGGGGGAGGAGAAGTGGAAGCTGTGGCAGCCATTTTATAGAGCAGCCTGGAAACAGGCAGGGATGCTCATTAAGGAGTGTAAAACAGGAATCTGGCCCCATGGATCAGAAGCATGGAATAAATTGCAACCATAAATCACATCACCAATGCAATGTCATTCAAAATCAGACTTAAATGCTATATTATGATTTCAGTGTCATCAGTGCTTTAAAAACAGCACCCTACAGGCAGTGACTTCTTATGGCTACAGCACTAACTACCATTTTTTTCATTCCTAATCCTTCCTCAACCTTTATGATTAGCTGCCCTTACCGCGCCTTTTTATCAGTGTGTGTAAGTGTGTCAGTTTACTTACCCACTAGGTCCAGGTCTCTGTCCCTGTGTGAAGCGCCAGTCATTGTTGGGGGGCTTTTGCTGTAACGAGAACAAAAGATGCAACATGAAATGTATGTTTCACTGCAACAATAGCGACAACGTTTTTGTGGTGCACCATTTTGTTCATAAGACGTTGCTCTGCAGCGGGCAGATCTGTAGGTGATGGTGTTTATGGCTGCATGTATACTTTTGTGTGTTAGTCTGTGATTCGTAAACCTCTTCATTTTTTCAGTAAGAATCAACAAAGGCTTACTGATGACAACAAATATTTATGTACTCAGGCATCCATGTTGTTGAGAGAGCAGTGCAGCGTAAAATGCCACAGAGGAGCACACACACAAAGATAAAAATACACACTAACTGGGGCTCTGCTTATTAAACAGGACTCAAAGCTAAAAATAAAATGCTGAAAGTATCAAAAGAGAGAACTACATGATCATATAAGTGGGAAATCAGCTATTTAACAATGTATATATGATGGAGATAAGGCTAAGATGGTGGATCAGCAGTGATAAAAGCCTCTTTCATCTCTATATGCCTCCCCTACTCTATTAATGTCGTCAAGCCCATTGCACTCTTGTCCATCTCTACCTCACTGGCCATTTCATCATGTCTTTTCCATCTCTCTGGCTCTTTCCCTCTCTCTCAGGCTCTCTTGTTGTGCAGTGATGCGGTGAATAGATTCTTGGCTTGGCTCCAGATTCTGCTGCCAATCGACACAAGAGCTCCCCGGAGAGAGAGGCCAGCAGGATGATGTGCTACATTATTAAAAGAGTTGTTCTGCCCAAGAGAATCATTGCGAGAAGCAAGAGAGCAGGAGAGTAAGAGAGCAGGAGAGAAAACAGAAAGAGAAAATCCCTAAAAACATACCTATGTGAAAGGAGGGGTATTGTGGAGTAAAGTGGTGATGTCATGGCAGGGGCATCTATTACAATATAGGTAAATAAGTAGCAAACAGGCAAATGCGGGTTATTGAAAGATGAATGTTGAAAGATGCATAAATTCTGAAATAATGTTCAGCATCTATGCAGGTAAAACCACTGACTTCTACCCCTCAAAAAGGGAATTACAGAAAACTGAACTGCAACTTAAATAGTGAAATGAAAGAAAATACTCTGGTTCATTGAATGGCCTTCTGATGACCTGTGAAGGAGACTACAAAGGGCTAGAGGGAGTATGAATGTAAAGAAATAAAGGGGTATAGCAATCAGTGTTCATTCAGTAACAACCCAATAATGCATGTAGTGTTGAATGAAAATAGCTGTCAGTTGATCAAACTTCAGTGTTGTCTAGAAAAAGAGTCTGTTTGATTATAACCTAACTCATTTCATCAAGTCTTCAGCACTTGGGAGGAGAAAATAGAATCGGATGAACAGAATACAAGTCTACTTGCCCTTGTCTTTATTATAAACTGCAATGTCAGAACTCATAAGTTGTTCTTATTACAAAATTAAATCATAATGGATGAAGAGGAGAAGTGGAGGATGTATATAGACTCTTATTCTCCTTTGGAGCAGAGCTTGGTTGATGTTTAGTGTCTAAACATGGAGTTAGAGATAAGTCTGTGCATGGGCATTTAAGTCTGTATGAGTTTTGTATGGAGAGAAAAGGATCAGCACTGAGAAGCCCAGCATTCCTGCTGCATGACTTGTTTTCATCAGACACACATTCACAGAAACAGATTTTTTATTTCCAAGGTCAGATCTCACTCCGTGCATGTGGAATAAAGCTCTGTGCTGGAATATTTGGCCCCATTGCTAGCTTAAGTTAAACAGCTGATGTACTGTTTTTTCTGTATGCCTCATTATGGACTGTTTTGCTGCATGTATTCATTAAAAGCACAGGTAATATCCATAGGAATGTAAATATCTTAAATTCAAATCGAAGGCCGGGTTTAATGGCATGAAGGGAACAAAATCTAACTGAATTTAGTTCCAATTATCTGAGCGTCTTTAGCTGTGCTTGCTTTTTTTTAATTACATTGTCTCTGAAGTGAGTTGATCTCTTTTTTTTTTTTTTTTTTTTTTTTTTAATTAGACCATAAATTAAATTTAAAGACAGGAGAGAAGGAGAAAGTCAGACAGACTACCATGCATACTTGGCCAGTCTACAAAGATGAAGGGCTTATAGTTCTGTAGGTCTCAATTCCTATGCAATAGAAAGATTTTTCTACCAGCCTGGAAGCTTTACACAGTCAGTCTCCTTCCCCGACATCTTGAAGTTGAACCAAGGGGCTTTGAGTGATCTCCAGGTGAATTACAACTCAACTGAGCCTTTTACCAACTGCACCATAATGTGTGTCAGCTGAAGCCCTATCATCTTAAGAGTTGAAACGGATATTAATTATGTGAGCACTGGATTCAGCAGGGGGTATAAGCCGGACTGATCAGCACATGGGCACATCTGGACTCCATCCAGTCTGTTCGTAAGCATGTGAATTTTAACTTTGCTAGAACATCGGGTTTACTAGTTAACCAATTCTTTATCATGTTACACAAATATTTATTCAGGTGTGGAGAGGAAAATAGAATTGATACCACCTAGTCCACCTGGTGCTTTCTGTGGAAGATCCACTTTCCTAGCCTGCACCTGGTGCTCTGTCTGAAAAGAGGAACTCTTTTCTATTTGGGTGCTCTGATAATCTTTAGCACACACATACACATCACACCATATAACCTTCAGCAGACAGAAGCAAATACATTCACTCCCTAGTGGTGTTTCCCAGCTATCTCACATTTTTGCCAAAGACAGTGTACTTCAATGCTAGCCAATGATTAGGCCAGTGGAAATCAGGATGTTTGACCTCTAAATTGCTGGATCCATTACACTGTTAATTTACAATAAGGGAAACATTATCACTGACACAAGAGAAAAGCACAGTGTGTAGTGCTTGATTTTAATATTCTGTTCTCTTTAACAAACACCATGACACAACTGAAAACACCCTTGAGAATAGTTTCACAGAACCACACAAGCCTTTTTGTAGCATGTGCAGCTTTGTCATCCATAAAAAAGTTTATTTACAAAACACTCAGCCTAAATCCATGCACGTGCCAACCCTTATAAACTCCTACAGACTCAAAAACCAATAAACAAACTCATGGTCATGAGAATGCTCAGATCAGAGATAAGTGATAAATCGAAAAGATGCGAGAAGCAAATGATAACATGCAACTGATTTAGTGAGTCGGACTCATGCTATCATTATTACATGGTATTTACACGGCAACTTTCTGTGTTAACACAGAGACAAGTAAGAGTATGCCAAAAAAACACACTGCAAATGAATAGAGGATACAAAGAGGGACAGTAAGAAGGCACTAAGGCCCCAGGGGCCTGCTAAAATTACACACTACTGGAGGACTCCTCATGCCTGATGCATTTGACACACAATCCAACGCACAAGCCCATAAACACTCACAGTGATAGCTGTGACTCTAAAGCCATTATAGCCTGTGCCGTCTGTTGCTGTGGCACACAAGTGTAAAGCCATCCCGTCCATTGCCTTTATCTATCCCTCAACCTCTTTTCCTCTGTTGTACTCATTGCACACGTGTCACTAAAGCAGGGAGACAGATGGTACCCTGCTGACCTCAGGGACAACCTAACTCTGCAGAGAGAGAGAGGCTGTATAAAGCAGACTCAGTAGAAACAGAAGACTGATAATATCATTTATCATTAATAAATCATAAATGATATTAAAGGGTCCTGTTGTGTAGAGAAGAAACAGTTACCATCAAAACACCACAGGAACAATAATGACATAAGAATAAGGATGACAAACCACTTTTTTTCATTGAATTCCCCTAGAATGACTCATTCTGGTGAGAGCACTGTCACGCATTTTCTATCCCTGCCTCGCATTAAACCACTAAATGGGCTCTCGCATGTGGTTATTAACTGGTTAGCCTTCCTTTACACCCAACTCCGAACATATGGCACCCAGGATCTAAAAATGAAAATTAGAAATGGCTGCACAGAACACACACAGCAAGAACAGCCTCACTCATGTGATGCAGAGTCCTGGAACCAATCACCAAAGGTTGAGAGGACAACAGGAAGTCAGGGGTCAGGCCACTGACCCCATGAATTCCTGTTTTTCAGCTACTTCTTTATTCTTTAACTCTTTCCCCCACCCTCCTTACCATTTTATTTCTTTGGGCCTTTCCCTCTGCTGTCCCTCTCTCATCCTGTTCCCCTCTGTTTCCCAGCCATTCCACTGAGCCAGCACTGAAGGACCTATTTTCATCTGTTTAGAAGCACTTATGTCTCCCCCCTTCCCCTTACTTTGCCATTTCTGTGGCTATCTTCAGCTACCTTTTGTAGCCTCTTTCTCTCTATATGCATCTTCTTCTCCTCTCCATAAAGCAACATTCTCTGCCAGTTTAGTTACTGAAAGTCACAGATAGTAAACACATTTCCTATCTTTGTGCCAGATTAAATATTAAACTGTTCTTTACTCTGCCCAAACATGTCTTGTAGGAGAATGAAGTTCTCAGAGCTTTTTCAATATGTAGGAAGTAGTTTCGTCCTAAAAACAAGTGGGATTTCAGATGAAATACTGCAAAGCTATTTAACTGAGGAATTCTAGGTAATTACTCTAAGGTTTGGAGTCAAAGCGTCGAAACAATGTTTATAACCGACTCCTTTTACAGATACCATTACAATAACAAAAATGCATATGAAACATTTGCATTTAAGTACTTCTGCATCTCAAAAACCCATACATCCGTACTGAAACACCTGTATTGGTCTTATCCCACCATGGCATATTCCATCAATGCAATCCCGGCTCTCCCACTTAAGCCCTCACCTCACTGGCTGAGTTCATAAGGTGCTTCCTGCTGAGTGTCATGTTGAGTGTGTTGTTATGACACAGCATGGGTGTCTTCATAAATACAAAGTCACTTCGGCTGGATATGGTGGAGTAGCAGGGTCTGTATGTCCGTGTGTGTGGCTCTTGGGGGCCTCCAACAACTTCCATATAGCGTATGGGTCCATCAGTGTTGAGTTGCAAGTGCAGGTCCTTGCTGGGCCTCTGATGGTAGCGACTGGACCTGTGGTGACCATAGCAGCAGCAGTCAGAGCCTCCCAGCCCTGGATCACGGTGTCTTAGGCAACGTATCATGAGAACCACAAAAGTGATAAAGGAAACAGCTGATACACAGGCTAGAGAGATGATGAGGTACAGGGTGATGTCTGACATCCCAGTACGGTGGTAGAACGGTGTGTGGCGAGGGCTCACTGGAGCATCGTTGCCTGTGCCCTTTTCTTCCACAGTAACTGTAATGTTAACAGAAATGGACTTTGGTGGGTCACCATTGTCCTGAATGATGATCACAATGTCATAAACTGAGCCCCCTTCCTCTTCAGCCCACTTGCGGGTTGTGCGGAGCTCCCCGGTGTGTGCCCCAACACGGAACATGCCAGCATTTGGTCCAGGGGCGATGGAGTAAAACAGCCATGCATTGTGCCCACTGTCAGCGTCCACCCCTACAAGTTTATTTATGAGGTGCCCTGGGCTGGCAGATGGGGGCACGGTGAGCTGTAATTGTTTGTCTTTTGGGTAGGAGGGATGAACAATCACTGGTGCATTGTCATTCACATCCATCACAAACACGTGTACAGTAACATTTGCTGTCCGAGGAGGCATCCCAGCATCCCGGGCCTGGACCTCAATACGGAAAGCTTTAAGCTGTTCGTGATCAAGAGAGCGCATGCTATAGATGTGGCCACTCTCTGGGTTAATGTAGACATAAGAAGAAATGGGAGAACCCTGGACCATGCTGGGAAGAATGGAGTAGGAGATGCGAGCATTGTCACCAAGGTCTGGGTCTGTGGCTGACACAGCAGCTATGGGGGCACTGGGAGCATTGTTCTCTGGGATGTCCACAGAGTATGAAGGCTGAGAGAAGGTGGGAGCATTGTCATTTACATCAGAGAGCTTCACCACAAAGGTGGTTTGCGATGAAAGGCGAGGGGAGCCCGCATCAGTGGCACTGATGACCACTGTGTACTCTGCCACAGCCTCACGGTCCAAGTTGCCAGCAGTGATGAGGCTGTAGTGCATGCCGAACGCTGAAATAAGCTTAAATGGCAAACCTGGCTGGACAGTTAATGTAACTTCCCCGTTCACACCAGAATCCAGGTCCCTTGCACTTATGAGCGCTATCACTGTATCTGGTGCCGAGTCTTCTTTGATTGGACTGGTCAGTGACGTCAGTGTCACCTCTGGTGCGTTGTCATTCACATCAATGATGTCAACTATGACGTTACAGGAGCCCTCCATAGCGGGAGAGCCACCGTCTCTGGCCTGCACCGTGATGTGGTATGCAGTAGCTTTCTCATAATCCACATCACCCTTCACACGGATCTCCCCGTTAACAGAATCCACACTGAAAAGTTTCAGAATCCGATCCGGTGTATATTTACTAAACAGGAAAGATATTTCTCCGTTGCTACCCGTATCCGCGTCGGTCGCGTTCAGTTTCGTTACTAAAGTGCCTGGTGCAACATTTTCTAATAGCCTAACTTTCTTAACCGGTTCGTCAAAGACGGGGGCGTTGTCGTTCACATCCAGAATCTTAATGAGCAGGAGCGTCGAGCCAGATTTCTCCGGCTGGCCCCCATCGACGGCAGTGAGCAGCAGGCGAAATCTGGCCTGCGTCTCCCTGTCCAATGGTTTGTGCACCACTAGCTCTGGAAACTTGCTGCCGTCACTTTTACTTTCCACATTCAAAGTAAAGAAGTCATTCGCTGCGAGGTGGTAAGTGCGTAACGAGTTGATACCCACGTCTGGGTCGTGTGCGCTCTCCAAACGGAACCTTGTGCCCGGCGCGGCCGCCTCTGATATCTCCAAAGAAATGTTGCCGGTGGAAAACTGCGGTGCATTGTCATTCACATCCAGGATGTCCACCACGACGCGATGGATTTCTAAAGGATCCTCCAGGAGAATTTGAAGGTGTAGTGAGCATGCTGAACTCAATTCGCACATTTGCTCCCTGTCAATATTTTGTTTAATAACCAATTCGCCCGTCGTCTGCTTTACTTCAAAGTACTGCGTCGTGGATTCCGAGACCACCCGCAACCTCCGCTGCTCAATCCGCTGAGCGGTGAGACTCAAATCTCTAGCGATATTCCCAACGACGGAGCCCGGCCTTAGTTCCTCCAACACGGAATAGCTGAGCTGGGCGGACGCACAGGAGAAGCAAGCAAGATAAAGGCAAATCCTCCACAGCCTCCCTTCTCCGGAGCGCTTCCTCTGTCTGGAGTCCATTGTGCTGCGCTCCGAGGAACGGGCAATGGGGAAAGTGTCTAATTTCTTCTTTCAACGTAACGTATCCATAGTGGCATTAAAACCAGGCGATCGGACTCGACCGTAAACATTTCCGTTTTGAAAACAGAGCGGTGGGAAGTTTTGATGTTAGCATGACGGCCGAAATTTAAAGCAAAAAAAAAAACGTCGACGAAAATCAGAGTAATTCCGTCTCTACTGAAAGTTTCTGGTCCGTCTCCTCCGGCTCACTCCCCTCATGGGCGGGGAGTCCACGGAGGCCCTTCCACCCCATTGGAACACAGCACCGGACCCAGGCCTCTCCCTCTCTCTCCCCCTCTCTCTCTCTCACACACACACTAAACTTTTCAGTGACTCCACTTTCACTGAGAGGCAAGTATCTCCTCCATTCTCAGTTCGAGAGGACAATGGAAACGGAATAACAAAAGAAGGAATATGTTATGGCTGTGAAAATCGGTTTTACTTAATCCACGAAAAACGTGGACTTTAGATGTGATCTTATCGTTATACACCGGTCGCATGCTCTCACTGAGAGCTCCTGATGTGAAAACAAAGCGGCGTATCAAGCAGCTGTTTGATACAGCGATGCTATCGGTATCCGCAGGGGGGCATAGTTTCCAAAGTGGTTTTCCCCCCAAACCCACCTCTCCAGCGAAGGAAAGTTGAAATGGAACTTCGAGTTAAGTAGTTCTACAAATTATTTTAAAGCATATACAAGCTGTAAAGTTCTGGCAACAGACAATTATGAGATACAAGACATGTAGCCCGCATTAAGTAACACATTTTTGATCGAGAAGAGAAATCAATTTTAAAGCATAATTGCTGCAGACAGCACAGAGGAATGCAGTTTATCAACGTTGGAATAAATGAATGAAATGAAAGAATGTTGGAAAGAAATATAACGAAGGAACCCTGATCTCATTTAACCCAGATATTAGTTGAAGATGGCAAACACCAAGAAATGCAACATGAAACTGATATTATGTTTTAGCTAAAGTATATAATCCATCGAAATAAAACTACAAATCATCCTACTATAGGATAACTCGAAAACTAAAAGATTATTTATACAAACGCTATTGTGAGAGTACGTTCCAATTTCATTTAAATTTAGATTAAGTTTGTTAACGTGATTAAAATATATGGCAGATCGACCTACGTGATAAATATCTAACAAGACTGTAAAAATAAAATTTGCTCTCTCACGTAGCAGTAATCACAATACTGGTGCTGACTAAAGACACTTTAGCAGATCATTCGTTCATTTTTTACTTTCGTTATGAAGCAGCAGAAAGTAAACATTTTTTCCGTGTTTACATAAAATTAAGCAAAGAAATGCAAAAGGGAAAACGGTGGAAATTGCAAATGAATCTAAAAAAAACGTAACAAACAATAATGAAAAATAGGGGCAAGAAGAGAGCTTTGGGGGATTCTCCTTAGCCCACTTCTAGAGACACGATTTCACGATATTCCTTCTGATTCTCTGCTCACCTGCTGGCTCTCAAAGGTCCAGGTGCTGTCGGGTAAAGACGCATCCAGGACACTGATCACCTCCTTAAAGTCAGCGGTGCTGCTGGGCTTTATCAAAGTCAAATCACTGTACTCTGACATTGGAGACATACAGGACCTGAAGGACTGACTCTGAGACAACATGTCTCCTCCCAGGACCTCCACGTACTTTATGGGTCCATCAGTGTTGAGCTGAATCTGCAGGTTTCTGTTGGGGTTCTTGTAATCATCACAGTCGCCGCGTCTCATGCAGCAACTACCGCTGCTTCTGCTGTTCCTGATGCATTTAACCACTAAGACGAGAAAAGTCACCAGAGAGAGAACGGACACCGAGGCCAGAGAGAGAATCAAATAAAGGGCGATTCTCCCGTTTTTCGTGCTGGGCTCGGCCGCTTTCTGTCGGAGATTTAAGATGGGCTCGTGGAGACTTTCTTCCATGAGGATGGACACCGTGACGGTGGAGGACTGGACGGGTTCCCCGTCGTCCTTGATCTCTATAAGCAGCCTCTGAGAGGAGTCGTCTTGGTCGGACACAGCGCGTTTAGTCCTCACCTCCCCTGTGTACAGATTGACAGTGAACAGAGAGGCGTCTGTGGCCTCCGCCAGCTTGTAGGAGATCCAGGCGTTATGGCCCGAGTCGGCGTCCACGGCCGTCACCTTAGTGACCAGGTGACCCGCTTTAGCGGAGCGGGGCATCCTCTGGTGAGAGAAGGAGCCCAGGGCGGCGGAGGAGGGGTAAATAACAGCGGGGGCGTTGTCGTTCTGGTCCAGGATAAAAACATGGACAGTGGCGTTGCTGCTGAGAGACGGAGAGCCCTGATCCTTTGCCTGAACCTGAATCTGAAAGACCTTCAGCTTCTCATAATCAAACGAGTGCATGCTGTAGATGCTGCCGTTATCTGAGTTAATGTAAACATAGGATGAGACGGAAACGTCCTGCACTTTAGAGTCCAGTATAGAGTAAGAGATTTTGGCGTTGTCACCAAAATCCAGGTCAGAGGCTGATACTGAGTACAGTATAGACCCTGGTACCCCATTCTCTCTTAAGTACACATTGTAGGAGGGCTGAGTGAATCTAGGGGGGTTGTCATTCACATCAGTGATGCTGACAGATATAGTTTTCTTACTGGACAAAGGAGGAGAGCCTGAATCAGTGGCCGTTATCTCAATATCATAGTGTGTGCAGCTCTCTCGGTCTAGAGCTCCACTGGTAACCAGTGCGTAATTATGAGAAAAAGAAGGTTTCAGATCAAAAGGTGAACCCTTGTAGAGTTGTAACGTCACTTTCCCGTTCTCGGCAGAGTCAAGGTCTCTTGCACTGATCAACGCCACCACTGTGCCACTCGGTGCGTCCTCACGTACTGGCCTTGGCTGAGACGTGAGGATAATTTCTGGGGCATTATCATTGAAATCAGTAATATCAACTTGCACGCGACAGTGACCCTCCATTTCAGGGCTGCCTTTATCTTTTGCAGTTACATCGATGTCATATGACTTTGCAGTTTCATAGTCCAACTCCCCTTTCAGATTAATTTCACCGGTTAACGGGTTAATATCGAAGATCAATAGTACAAAATCTGTTGTTCGAGTTCCAAATGAGAATTCAATTTCGCCATTTAAACCTTCATCTGCATCTGTTGCTTTGGGCTTTATAACAAAAGCTCCTTTTATACTTTTTTCACCAAGAGATACTTTATAAACGTTTTTCTCAAACACTGGAAAATTATCATTTATGTCAAGCACGCTTATGGTTATCTGTGAGGTTCCTGATCTGACTGGATTCCCCCCGTCTAAAGCTGTCAGTAATATTTTATGAAAAGCTTTTTTCTCTCTATCCAGAGGTTTTTCTAAAACAAGTTCCGGAACGGTCTTTCCACCCTCTATCTCTTTAATCCTAAGGGAACAACACTCGTTTTTACTAAGAGTATATGATTTGAGGGAATTGCTGCCTACATCGGGGTCCGTTGCGCTCTCTAGAGGAAAACGTGTGCCAACTGCTGCCGATTCGGCAATTTTTAAAGACAATTCATTTGAAATGAAACTTGGAGAATTGTCATTAATATCTCGTATTTCAACCTCAATGCGGTGTAACTGTAGCGGGTCCTCAACAACTATTTGCAGAGGTAGAACACAGCTGGCGCTCTGTCCACATAAAGCCTCTCTGTCTATCCTGTCATTCACCACCAGCTCGCCTTTCCCCGCATCCACACTGAAATACTGCTCACCAGCCTCAGAGGCGACTCGCAGTTTACGGTCAAATATCTCAGATATTCCCAAACCCAGATCTTTGGCCAGATTTCCTACCACAGATCCCTGTTTTAGTTCCTCCGGGATGCTGTAACGAGTCTGTCCGTCTATTAAACTCCACAAGAGAAAGAAATGATGCCACCAAAGCGCCTGCCATCTCCAGTCTCGGTATCCCATTGTCTTTTTCATCCCTGATTCAGTAAAATACATCAATCCCAATCCACAGGAACAAAGAGAATAAAGTCATAATCCATATTCCAAGAGCATGACATATTCCCGTAAAAAGATGCCTGTCCATGGTCAGAGATAAAATGGAGATATAACCTTATACTTCGGGATATGAACCATTTACCTACTCTCTCCCCGTTTCGAGCGCTGTGGTTTGGTGCTGAGGCTGCATGGGGGAGGGAGTAGATCTCTTTGTACAGTTTTGAATCCTATTGGTTTACACCATCCACCTCTCACATCCAATGAGATGAGAACTGAGCAGCACCTTTAAAGACACACTCAACACTCTCAAATGTCATGAGAGAGCCATTGAAGCACTAAGAAGAGATTCCGTTTAACGATTCCATTACTTAAATAAATGTAAAATAAATAAATGTATAACGTCAAAGTCTGTATATCATAAAATTTACTCTTAGCTTTTGATTCCAGTGAGACTAAATTTTTTTTTGGTTTTTAGTTCACGTGTGTAAGTGCCATCGCCCGAGTCTTGGGACGCGAAAGATTCCAGCTGTTAAATAAGTGAAAATAATTATTTGTGTCGGTTAAATGTTCATGTATTTCCAAACTTACCACTCAGCGATAATCTAGATATCGATCTCATGGGTTAGTCGCTGTCCATTCCTCCCTGTGATGCTTAAAGGTTCGACCTGGAAAACTATTCAACATGCAAAACACTACTCAGGTCATTTTGTCATTCTGTCAATCTGGTGAATGAGCAAATAGAAAGAGAGGTTTGTTATCGAGTTTACTTTATCAAGTTTAAAATCATAATATGGATAAAAGTTTAATATTTTTATTTAATCTATATCGACTATCACAATAACAAATATCCAGAAGTTTAGTGGATCGTTTAATTGCCTTGTTATTATGATTTCTCACGAAAAAAAACGAACGATATGATTCCTCTTGGGTCAATGTACCAAAAGCAATGATCTTAAAATGTGTCATTTTTGTATTATGTCATTTTAAATATGTCATTTTTATGTATTATTAGTGACTGTAGCGAGTCAGCCCTTGTATTGTACTCCACAAGAGAAAAAAGACGTTGATTCCAATCGACATGGTGTAAAGAAGAATACTTAAACCCATCATCCTAGAATTATCCCCATGGAACAATTTGTCACAAATTACAGAGCAGAAATATAAACTGAAAAATAAAATTTTCATACTGTAAAATACAAGCTCATTGCTCTCTTCTAGCTCTTTGCAGTCTGACTGGTACAACGCCGAAGCTGCATGGGGGCAGGGACTAGATTGCTTTGTACAATTCTGAATCCTATCGGTGCACAGCATCCATTACTAACATCCAATGAGACGGGGACTGATCGACACTCTTAAAGACCCAGAATCTCAACCACTAGGGGAGTTGTGGGACGTCAAATAATGAAAATAAAATAAAAAGAGGAAATAGACCTGGCTAAAGTAATTGTAGATGTAAACAATCGTCATCTGTACAGTGTCAGAGAGTTTTTTTAGTCAAACGAGATTTCAGAGGATCAGATTCTTTTTCTGGAAAAGATTAACAAAAGTAGAGACAAAACATTATTTCCCAATAATGTAATCGAAAAGAAGATCATTATCATCTACTGCCATAAATAATTAATCAAAAATAAAGATCCAAAATTGCTTCGTGCCAAAAAGTGAATAAAGTTTTTTCGTTTTAGTTCCTAAAAGACCGTCACTACCTCTAATCCAGTTTACTGCAATGTAAGTGTTAACGGTGCTGAAGCTGCATGAAATGTGATTGCAAAATGCATATACTGTCTGTGCTGTGGTTATTCTAACTTTTGTTTAATTCTTTGTGATTTGAGTCAGGAAAAACTGACAGTGTTGTGCAGTTAGAGAAAGCAGTGTAGCCCAGTCATAAAGAAGCCTATTCTAGGTTTCGCTGTCCAGTTTTGTGGTGCTGAAACAAGGTGCCATTCATAAAGATCATGCAGAACGAACTCTAAGATACTGTATCACTTAAAACAGCTAAAAAAATGAAATTAGACACGATGTAGGGTTTTGTATTAAACAAATGTTACTATAAAATTACAGTATGTAATTTGATAAGATTAAATAATATATAGTAGCCTGGGGTAAGTGTCGTCAGAACACATAGCTGCAGGCTATGTTGGGAGAATGAAGCTAAAAATAAATAAAAAATAAAAATAAATATAGGACAATTTTGTCGATGATTAGCTTGACTTTGAATGACAATGAAAACACAGTTTTATCAGAGGGCAGTTCACAGTATTTCAAGTTTATAAAAATCTTATGCCACGAGATAACATTACACAGTAGTCCCACTATTGCTCTCTGCTCACCTGCTGGCTCTCAAAGGTCCAGGTGCTGTCGGGTAAAGACGCATCCAGGACACTGATCACCTCCTTAAAGTCAGCGGTGCTGCTGGGCTTTATCAAAGTCAAATCACTGTACTCTGACATTGGAGACATACAGGACCTGAAGGACTGACTCTGAGACAACATGTCTCCTCCCAGGACCTCCACGTACTTTATGGGTCCATCAGTGTTGAGCTGAATCTGCAGGTTTCTGTTGGGGTTCTTGTAATCATCACAGTCGCCCCGTCTCATGCAGCAACTACCGCTGCTTCTGCTGTTCCTGACGCATTTAACCACTAAGACGAGAAAAGTCACCAGAGAGAGAACGGACACCGAGGCCAGAGAGAGAATCAAATAAAGGGCGATTCTCCCGTTTTTCGTGCTGGGCTCGGCCGCTTTCTGTCGGAGATCTAAGATGGGTTCGTGGAGACTTTCCTCCATGAGGATGGACACCGTGACGGTGGAGGACTGGACGGGTTCCCCGTCGTCCTTGATCTCTATAAGCAGCCTCTGAGAGGAGTCGTCTTGGTCGGACACAGCGCGTTTAGTCCTCACCTCCCCCGTGTACAGATTGACGGTGAACAGAGAGGCGTCTGTGGCCTCCGCCAGCTTGTAGGAGATCCAGGCGTTATGGCCCGAGTCGGCGTCCACGGCCGTCACCTTAGTGACCAGGTGACCCGCTTTAGCGGAGCGGGGCATCCTCTGGTGAGAGAAGGAGCCCAGGGCGGCGGAGGAGGGGTAAATAACAGCGGGGGCGTTGTCGTTCTGGTCCAGGATAAAAACATGGACAGTGGCGTTGCTGCTGAGAGACGGAGAGCCCTGATCCTTTGCCTGAACCTGAATCTGAAAGACCTTCAGCTTCTCATAATCAAACGAGTGCATGCTGTAGATGCTGCCGTTATCTGAGTTAATGTAAACATAGGATGAGACGGAAACGTCCTGCACTTTAGAGTCCAGTATAGAGTAAGAGATTTTGGCGTTGTCACCAAAATCCAGGTCAGAGGCTGATACTGAGTACAGTATAGACCCTGGTACCCCATTCTCTCTTAAGTACACATTGTAGGAGGGCTGAGTGAATCTAGGGGGGTTGTCATTCACATCAGTGATGCTGACAGGTATAATTGTCTTACTAGACAAAGGAGGAGAGCCTGAATCAGTGGCCGTTATTTCAATGCTATATTCTGAGAACCTTTCTCTGTCTAGACTGCCCCTTGTTACCAGCGCATAGTTATTAGAGAACGAAGGTTTGAGAGTCAGAAGAGAATCTTTGGGAAGTTGTAACGTAACTTTTCCGTTACTACCAGAATCAAGGTCCCGAGCAGTGAGCAAAGCAACTACTGTGCCCACGGGTGCGTCCTCGGGTACTTGGCTCGGTTTCGAAGTTAGAACAATTTCTGGAGCGTTGTCATTCATGTCTATCACTTCCACTTGGACACGACAGTGACCTTCCATTTCAGGGACGCCTTTGTCTTTTGCCGCAATGTCTATTTCATGCGTCCCAACGTTTTCATAATCTAATTGTCCTATAAGGAAAATTTCTCCTGTTGCCGAGTTTATTTGAAAAATAGACAACAGTGTTTCGGGTGTATGTTCAGCAAACGAATATTCAATCTCTCCATTAATACCCTCGTCTGCGTCTGTAGCTTCGACCTTTGCGAGCATGAGGCCACTTTGACTATTTTCAGGTAGACTTATTTTATATAACGCCTTTTTGAAAACAGGGACATTGTCGTTGTTGTCTAAGACGGTCACTATAATCTTTGATGTTCCAGTTCTGACAGGATTACCTCCATCTAACGCCGTCAACAATAAATGATGGACGTTTTGTTTCTCTCTGTCTAGTGGTTTCTCTAATACAAGCTCTGGCACTTTTCTTCCATTTGCCAATTCTTTAATTTTCAAACTAAAACATTCATCTTTGCTGAGGCTGAACGATTTTACTGAATTACTACCAACATCCAGGTCTTGTGCCGTCTCCAAAGGGTAGCGGGCACCCACCGCTGTCAGCTCTGCAATTTTTAAATATCTTTCTTTGCTGAGAAAACTCGGGGAATTGTCATTGACGTCTCTTATTTCTACCTCTATCCTATAAAGATGTAGGGGTTCCTCTATTACTACTTGCAGAGGTAGAACACAGCTGGTGCTTTGTCCGCATAAAGCTTCTCTGTCTATTCTGTCATTCACCACCAGCTCACCCTTCCCCGCATCCACACTGAAATACTGCTCACCAGCCTCAGAGGCGACTCGCAGTTTACGGTCAAATATCTCAGATAATCCCAAACCCAGATCTTTGGCCAGATTTCCTACCACAGATCCCTGTTTTAGTTCCTCCGGGATGCTGTAACGAGTCTGTCCGTCTATTAAACTCCATAAGAGAAAGAAGTGATGCCACCAAAGCGCCTGCCATCTCCAGTCTCGGTATCCCATTGTCTTTGTCATCCCCGGTCCGTCAGAATGTTATTTCCCAACGTGGTGTTGTTCACATGACCAGCTCAACATCAATTCCACCTCCAGAATGGACTTTTCATTATAAATAAATCCCCGAATAATTGGTAATAAAAAGGTCTCCATTGCAGACTCCTTCGAATAAGCGCATCTCCTCTCTAGCACCGAGACTGTGAGAGTTACCGTTGTGAGAGCAAATGGGGGATGGGATAGATCTCTTTGTACAGTTCAGCATGCTATTGGTTCACAGCATCTGCCTCCACTATCCAATCAGAGAGTGCTAGCTTTGCCTTCAAAGCTGCTGCATCCCCTCCGTTGAAATATGCACTGACAACCATGATTGAAGTGGAGGTCTGCACTGTGTTATAATTTTACTTGAGTTTTCACACGAAAAAAAGAAAAAAAAACAAGAAATAAAGAAAAAAACCCACAACGATTTGTATTCTAAAACCAAAAATCAACATGGCATCTGATTTTCAGTGAATGCTGACACTATATAGAATCCTGCCTGTTCATATTATTAAATTAATAGGTATGTAAGCACTAAATTAATAAAAGGCTGGTAGGTTGACTAAAATAAATAATAAAATGGAGGAGATTTATACTTAAAAAAATTGATATGCAGCATATGTTCAGTCTTGCTGTCTGATACAATGTGGTCATTAACGATTTCATTTGGAATTCCTCCTTTAGAAAAAAATACTCACATATTATACAGATTTACACAATAACCTAAATTCTTTGTGGAAAGAGCGATATTATGCTACGATGCAAAAGACAGATATAAAAATAATCAACTGTGTAAAACGCCATTCTCTGATTATATGAGACCAGGAGTGTTTGAATTCTGAATTGTATCAAGAGTTTAAATATGGATACAGAACGGTATTAAATTATTGAGAGGATCTCATACGCAGAAACACTCGCGAAATTGTAATGTTTTAAATGTTATCTATAAATAAACTAGAATCATACATCTGAAATTACCCATAGAAAAATAAAATTTCAACCAAGTGAACATACTGTAACTCTTTATTTGTGTCCTATTCGTCAATCGAAACAGTTTACACGTTAAAAACAAAACCTATATGTCATTACAGACTGAAAAATGTGGTAGCAGGTCTACGGCTTTCTGCTCACCTGCTGGCTCTCAAAGGTCCAGGTGCTGTCGGGTAAAGACGCATCCAGGACACTGATCACCTCCTTAAAGTCAGCGGTGCTGCTGGGCTTTATCAAAGTCAAATCACTGTACTCTGACATTGGAGACATACAGGACCTGAAGGACTGACTCTGAGACAACATGTCTCCTCCCAGGACCTCCACGTACTTTATGGGTCCATCAGTGTTGAGCTGAATCTGCAGGTTTCTGTTGGGGTTCTTGTAATCATCACAGTCGCCCCGTCTCATGCAGCAACTACCGCTGCTTCTGCTGTTCCTGACGCATTTAACCACTAAGACGAGAAAAGTCACCAGAGAGAGAACGGACACCGAGGCCAGAGAGAGAATCAAATAAAGGGCGATTCTCCCGTTTTTCGTGCTGGGCTCGGCCGCTTTCTGTCGGAGATCTAAGATGGGTTCGTGGAGACTTTCCTCCATGAGGATGGACACCGTGACGGTGGAGGACTGGACGGGTTCCCCGTCGTCCTTGATCTCTATAAGCAGCCTCTGAGAGGAGTCGTCTTGGTCGGACACAGCGCGTTTAGTCCTCACCTCCCCCGTGTACAGATTGACGGTGAACAGAGAGGCGTCTGTGGCCTCCGCCAGCTTGTAGGAGATCCAGGCGTTATGGCCCGAGTCGGCGTCCACGGCCGTCACCTTAGTGACCAGGTGACCCGCTTTAGCGGAGCGGGGCATCCTCTGGTGAGAGAAGGAGCCCAGGGCGGCGGAGGAGGGGTAAATAACAGCGGGGGCGTTGTCGTTCTGGTCCAGGATAAAAACATGGACAGTGGCGTTGCTGCTGAGAGACGGAGAGCCCTGATCCTTTGCCTGAACCTGAATCTGAAAGACCTTCAGCTTCTCATAATCAAACGAGTGCATGCTGTAGATGCTGCCGTTATCTGAGTTAATGTAAACATAGGATGAGACGAAAACGTCCTGCACTTTAGAGTCCAGTATAGAGTAAGAGATTTTGGCGTTGTCACCAAAATCCAGGTCAGAGGCTGATACTGAGTACAGTATAGACCCTGGTACCCCATTCTCTCTTAAGTACACATTGTAGGAGGGCTGAGTGAATCTAGGGGGGTTGTCATTCACATCAGTGATGCTGACAGGTATAGTTTTCTTACTGGACAAAGGAGGAGAGCCTGAATCAGTGGCCGTTATCTCAATGTTATACTGAGAGAGACTCTCTCGGTCTAGAGCTCCACTGGTAACCAGTGCGTAATTATCAGAAAAAGACGGTTTCAGGTTAAAAGCAGAACCCTTGTGGAGCTTTAATGACACTTTACCGTTGTCACCTGAGTCAAGGTCTCGGGCACTGATCAAAGCCACCACTGTACCACTCGGTGCGTCCTCCGGCACAGAATTTGGTTGGGAGGTCAGAAATATATTAGGAGCATTATCATTAACATCGACCACTTCAATATGGACAGTGCAATGCCCCTCCATTCTCGGAGTTCCTTTGTCACGTGCGCAAATGTCAATTTCATAATTTGAGTTTGTTTCGAAATCTAATTTCCCTTTAAGATGTATTTCTCCGGTTAATGAATCAATATCAAACACAGACAGGACACTATTTGGTGTGTGAGCTCCAAATGAATACTCCACTTCCCCATTAGCACTTTCATCTGTGTCTTTTGCTGTAAGTTTTATGATAGATGCACCCTGCACAGTATTTTCACTTATGGAGACGTTGTAAACATTCTTTTCAAAAACAGGGAAATTGTCGTTAATATCGAGCACGTTTATTGTTATCTGGGAGATTCCAGATTTCACTGGTTTTCCTCCGTCTATTGCTGTTACCTGAAGATGATGTATGGGCTTTTTTTCTCTGTCAAGAGATTTAGACAAGATTAGCTCCGGGACTTTCCTCCCCCTAGAAACATCTTTAATTTTTAAACTAAAGAAGTCGTCTTTACTCAAAATATATGACCTGACTGAATTCACTCCTACATCGAGATCTTGCGCGGTTTCCAAGGGAAAACCTGCTCCTGCCGCCGTCGACTCGGCTATTTGTATTATTATTTCTTGCGAGGGGAATATTGGAGAATTATCATTAATATCCTGTATTTCCACCTCGACTCGGTGCAATTGTAACGGGTTATCAATGACAACCTGCAGAGTCAACACACAGCTGGCGCTTTGTCCACATAAAGCCTCTCTGTCTATTCTGTCATTCACCACCAGCTCGCCTTTCCCCGCATCCACACTGAAATACTGCTCACCAGCCTCAGAGGCGATTCGCAGTTTACGGTCAAATATCTCAGATAATCCCAAACCCAGATCTTTGGCCAGATTTCCTACCACAGATCCCTGTTTTAGTTCCTCCGGGATGCTGTAACGAGTCTGTCCGTCTATTAAACTCCACAAGAGAAAGAAATGATGCCACCAGAGCGCCGACCATCTCCAGTCTCGGTATCCCATTGTCTTTGTCATCCCCGGTCCGTTAGAATGATTTCCCGATAAGGTAATCGAAAATAAGATATGTGCCATCCATTGCCATAAATCATTAATCCTAAATAAAGGTCCAAAATAGCTTCATGCTAAAAAGTGAATAAAGATTTTTTCGTTTTAGTTCCGAAAAGAGCGTCACTGCCTCTCATCCAGCTTACTGCATTGTAAGCGCTAACGGTGCTGAAGCTGCATGGGGGAGGGACTAGATCTCTTTGTATAGTTCCACGTTTCATTGGTGCACAATATCCATCTCTACCATCCAATAAGAACGGAGGTGAGCAGGGCTTTTAAAGACACAGCCGCGCTGAAAGAATCTGCCTCGATGCATTAGTTGGTATGAAATGAAATCTGATTACAAAATGCATATACTGTCTGTGTTTTGGTCATTCTAACTTTTGTTTAATTTTTTTGTGATTTGAGTCAGGAAAAAGTGACAATGTTGTGCAGTTAGAGAAAGCAGTGTAGCCCAGTCATAAAGAAGCCTATTCTAGGTTTCGCTGTCCAGTTTTGTGGTGCTGAAACAAGGTGCCATTCATAAAGATTGTGCAGAAAGAACTCTAAGATACTGTATGACTAAAAACAGCTAAAAAACCTGAGCTTAGACACGATGTAGGGTTTTGTATTGAAACAAAGATCAGTCTGAGTGAAATGTAAAAATCCTCTTTGCAAACGGAAAAAAAAACGTTAGCAACGAAAGCACAGAATAACAGTAAGGGTGTGTTGATAAGGATGACTGAGTATCTCAGTATTTTTTTTGTATAATTATACTGCTAATAATGATCGAAATAAACAACATTATAAAATGACATTATGCAAGTTCATGAATTTATATCATGTATATTGTGTCTTGGAGTAAGTGTCGTCAGAACACATAACTGCAGGCTATGTTGGGAGAATGAAGCTAAAAATAAATAAAAAAATAAATAAAGGACATTTTTTTGTCGATGATTAGCTTGACTTTGAATGAAAATGAAAACATAGTTTTATAAGAGGGCAGTTCGGTATTTGAAGTTTATGAAAATTGTATGCAACGAGATAACATTAAACAGTAGTCCCACTATTGCTCTCTGCTCACCTGCTGGCTCTCAAAGGTCCAGGTGCTGTCGGGTAAAGACGCATCCAGGACACTGATCACCTCCTTAAAGTCAGCGGTGCTGCTGGGCTTTATCAAAGTCAAATCACTGTACTCTGACATTGGAGACATACAGGACCTGAAGGACTGACTCTGAGACAACATGTCTCCTCCCAGGACCTCCACGTACTTTATGGGTCCATCAGTGTTGAGCTGAATCTGCAGGTTTCTGTTGGGGTTCTTGTAATCATCACAGTCGCCGCGTCTCATGCAGCAACTACCGCTGCTTCTGCTGTTCCTGATGCATTTAACCACTAAGACGAAAAAAGTCACCAGAGAGAGAACGGACACCGAGGCCAGAGAGAGAATCAAATAAAGGGCGATTCTCCCGTTTTTCGTGCTGGGCTCGGCCGCTTTCTGTCGGAGATCTAAAATGGGCTCGTGGAGACTTTCCTCCATGAGGATGGACACCGTGACGGTGGAGGACTGGACGGGTTCCCCGTCGTCCTTGATCTCTATAAGCAGCCTCTGAGAGGAGTCGTCTTGGTCGGACACAGCGCGTTTAGTCCTCACCTCCCCCGTGTACAGATTGACGGTGAACAGAGAGGCGTCTGTGGCCTCCGCCAGCTTGTAGGAGATCCAGGCGTTATGGCCCGAGTCGGCGTCCACGGCCGTCACCTTAGTGACCAGGTGACCCGCTTTAGCGGAGCGGGGCATCCTCTGGTGAGAGAAGGAGCCCAGGGCGGCGGAGGAGGGGTAAATAACAGCGGGGGCGTTGTCGTTCTGGTCCAGGATAAAAACATGGACAGTGGCGTTGCTGCTGAGAGACGGAGAGCCCTGATCCTTTGCCTGAACCTGAATCTGAAAGACCTTCAGCTTCTCATAATCAAACGAGTGCATGCTGTAGATGCTGCCGTTATCTGAGTTAATGTAAACATAGGATGAGACGGAAACGTCCTGCACTTTAGAGTCCAGTATAGAGTAAGAGATTTTGGCGTTCTCACCAAAATCCAGGTCAGAGGCTGATACTGAGCACAGTATAGACCCTGGTACCCCATTCTCTCTTAAGTACACATTGTAGGAGGGCTGAGTGAATCTAGGGGGGTTGTCATTCACATCAGTGATGCTGACAGGTATAATTTTCTTACTGGACAAAGGAGGAGAGCCTGAATCAGTGGCCGTTATCTCAATGTTATACTGAGAGAAACGCTCTCGGTCTAAAGCTCCACTGGTAACCAGTGCGTAATTATTAGAAAAGGAAGGTTTTAAATTGAAAGGAGAACCTTTGGGTGTTTGCAGCGTTACCTTGCTATTATTGCCGGAGTCAGCGTCACGTGCACTGAGCAAAGCCACGACTGTTCCACTTGGTGCATCTTCGCGCACTGGCTGTGGTTCAGATGTGAGCACAATTTCTGGAGTGTTATCATTAACATCTACAACATCTATCTGTAGACGACAGTGACTCTCCATTCCTGGAACTCCCTTGTCTTTTGCCTTTATTTCAATTATGTAGGATGTGGCTCTCTCATAATCTAGGTCTCCTTTCATATGTACTTCCCCCGTTATTGAATTTATCTTAAAAACTGATGAGACGATATCCGGTGTCCGCGAGCCAAAAGAAAATTCAACTTCTCCGTTTGGTCCCTCGTCAGCATCAGTCGCTGTCATTTTAACAACAAAAGTATCCTTCACAGTATTCTCATGTAAGGAAACTTTATACAGATTTTTATCGAAAACTGGGAAATTATCGTTGTTATCAAGCACTGTGATTGTGATCTTTGAGGTACCGGACAAGATCGGGTTCCCCCCGTCTAATGCGGTCAGCAGCAGCTGGTGGAGGGCATTCTTTTCCCGGTCTAAAGGCTTTTCTAACACTAACTCTGGGACGGTTTTTCCGTCCTCAACCTCCTTCATTTTCAAGATGAAATAATCATTTTTAGTCAAAGTGTAGGACTTCACTGAATTACTTCCAACGTCGGAATCCTCTGCACTCTCCAGAGGAAAACGAGCTCCCACTGCTGCCGATTCAGCAATATCCAAAAACATTTCTTTCGTTTGAAATCTGGGTGAATTATCATTTATATCTTTTATTTCTACCTCAATCCGATGTAGACTGAGAGGATTTTCAAGAACGATCTGCAGAGGCAACACACAGCTGGCTCTTTGTCCGCATAAAGCTTCTCTGTCTATCCTGTCATTCACCACCAGCTCACCCTTCCCCGCATCCACGCTGAAATACTGCTCACCAGCCTCAGAGGCGACTCGCAGTTTACGGTCAAAAACGTTTGATAATCCCAAACCCAGATCTTTGGCCAGATTTCCTACCACAGATCCCTGTTTTAGTTCCTCCGGGATGCTGTAACGAGTCTGTCCGTCTATTAAACTCCACAAGAGAAAGAAATGATGCCACCAAAGCGCCTGCCATCTCCAGTCTCGGTATCCCATTGTCTTTGTCATCCCAGGTCCGTTAGAATATGTTATTTCCCATCGTGAAAATCGAAGATAATATCCAGTTCAAAGAACGCATTTGCTATTCCCATAAAATATAGAACGCATCGTTGTTCATGTCTGAAGATCAAATTAACGACTTCGTTTTCATCACCGAGATATGAGTACATCTGCCCACCATCCTCCAGGTCTTTGCATTGTTAACGTTTACGGTGCTAGGCTGCAACGGAGGGGGGGTAGATCTCTTTGTACAGTCCTCGATGCGATTGGCTCACAGCATCTATCAGTAACATCCAATAAGAAGGAGACTGCGCAGAGCATTTAAAGACACAGCTTCGCTTGGGAAAAACAGCCCAGATACACAGCTGAATGTGATACATATACGAACCATTTCGTGGCTCTGGTTTTAAAATTGTGAGGCTGAAACTTAATAACTTATATCAAATCAAAGAAAATGTGCATTTTAAGAAAAGGATATGCACCAAATTAACAGAAAGCCTGCGTCCTCTCTACCACGGCATGTAGGAAATATTAAGGCCATTCTTGAAGTAATAAATAAATCGAGATTTTTTTTAATTTAAAAATGAAATTAAATAAAGCATATGTCACCACCATAATACCAAAGAAAAAAAGTTATTTAGCCAAGTTGCAATTGCGAGTCGCTGAAGCTGTGACTTGGGGAGTTGTTGCCGAGAAAATGATTGATTTCGAACTTCATAACAGCATTGGGATTACACTTGACAAAACAATACCACAATAAGTTTGATTAAAACAGAGTGAGAAGGTCGGCTTTCAGTTTCATAATGAAAACAGGATTAGTAGACGACACTCAAAGTCATTATATGTGATTTGATTATTGAAAATTTAGAAACATGTGACTGGAATATTAAAATAACCTGTCATCTGCTCACCTGCTGGCTCTCAAAGGTCCAGGTGCTGTCGGGTAAAGACGCATCCAGGACACTGATCACCTCCTTAAAGTCAGCGGTGCTGCTGGGCTTTATCAAAGTCAAATCACTGTACTCTGACATTGGAGACATACAGGACCTGAAGGACTGACTCTGAGACAACATGTCTCCTCCCAGGACCTCCACGTACTTTATGGGTCCATCAGTGTTGAGCTGAATCTGCAGGTTTCTGTTGGGGTTCTTGTAATCATCACAGTCGCCCTGTCTCATGCAGCAACTACCGCTGCTTCTGCTGTTCCTGACGCATTTAACCACTAAGACGAGAAAAGTCACCAGAGAGAGAACGGACACCGAGGCCAGAGAGAGAATCAAATAAAGGGCGATTCTCCCGTTTTTCGTGCTGGGCTCGGCCGCTTTCTGTCGGAGATCTAAGATGGGCTCGTGGAGACTTTCCTCCATGAGGATGGACACCGTGAAGGTGGAGGACTGGACGGGTTCCCCGTCGTCCTTGATCTCTATAAGCAGCCTCTGAGAGGAGTCGTCTTGGTCGGACACAGCGCGTTTAGTCCTCACCTCCCCCGTGTACAGATTGACGGTGAACAGAGAGGCGTCTGTGGCCTCCGCCAGCTTGTAGGAGATCCAGGCGTTATGGCCCGAGTCGGCGTCCACGGCCGTCACCTTAGTGACCAGGTGACCCGCTTTAGCGGAGCGGGGCATCCTCTGGTGAGAGAAGGAGCCCAGGGCGGCGGAGGAGGGGTAAATAACAGCGGGGGCGTTGTCGTTCTGGTCCAGGATAAAAACATGGACAGTGGCGTTGCTGCTGAGAGACGGAGAGCCCTGATCCTTTGCCTGAACCTGAATCTGAAAGACCTTCAGCTTCTCATAATCAAACGAGTGCATGCTGTAGATGCTGCCGTTATCTGAGTTAATGTAAACATAGGATGAGACGGAAACGTCCTGCACTTTAGAGTCCAGTATAGAGTAAGAGATTTTGGCGTTGTCACCAAAATCCAGGTCAGAGGCTGATACTGAGTACAGTATAGACCCTGGTACCCCATTCTCTCTTAAGTACACATTGTAGGAGGGCTGTGAGAATCTAGGGGGGTTGTCATTCACATCAGCGATGCTGACAGGTATAGTTTTCTTACTGGACAAAGGAGGAGAGCCTGAATCAGTGGCCGTTATCTCAATGTTATACTGAGAAAACTTCTCTCGGTCTAAAGCACCACTGGTAACTAATTCATAATTGTTAGAAAATGATGGTTTAAGAGCGAAGGGAGAAAGTTTGGGTAACTTCAGTGTCACTTTACCATTATCACCGTCGTCAAGATCTCGTGCACTGATCAACGCCACCACTGTACCACTTGCTGCGTCCTCGCGTACAGGACTGGGTTTTGAAGTAAGCACAATTTCTGGAGCGTTATCATTTATGTCCTCTATGTCCAATTGTACACGACAGTGACTCTCCATTTCGGGGACACCTTTGTCTTTAGCAGTTATATCGATAAGGTATGTTTTAGAGCGCTCATAATCTAATACTCCTTTTAATACAAGTTCTCCTGTTATATCATTGATTTCAAATGTCGATAACACAAAATCTGCATTCCGGGACCCAAAAGAATATTTAACTTCACCATTCAGACCATCGTCAGCATCTGTGGCAGTGATTTGGATTACTAATGTTCCTTTTGTACTGTTCTCCTTTAAAGAGACTTTGTATTCATTTTCGTTGAATACTGGAAAATTATCGTTGTTATCAAGTACTGTAATGGTGATCTTACAGGTTCCCGATTTGACTGGGTTTCCTCCATCTAACGCTGTCAAAAGCAGCTGGTGGAGAGCATTCTTTTCACGGTCTAAGGGTTTTTCTAACACCAATTCTGGGACCGCTTTACCATGCTTCGTGTCTTTAAAATTTAGAGAAAAATAATCGTTTTTGCTTAGAGAGTAGGTTTTCAAAGAATTACTCCCAACGTCAGGGTCCTCTGCATTCTCTAAAGGGAAACGTTTGCCAAGCGCAACCGATTCCGGTATTTTAAGGTTAATTTCCTGTGTACGAAAACTAGGAGTGTTGTCATTTATGTCTCTAATTTCAACTTCAATTCGATGAGACTGCAAAGGACTTTCAACAACTACTTGCAGGGGTAGAACACAGCTGGCGCTTTGTCCACATAAAGCCTCCCTGTCTATTCTGTCATTCACCACCAGCTCGCCTTTCCCCGCATCCACACTGAAATACTGCTCACCAGCCTCAGAGGCGACTCGCAGTTTACGGTCAAATATCTCAGATATTCCCAAACCCAGATCTTTGGCCAGATTTCCTACCACAGATCCTCGTTCAAGCTCCTCCGGGATGCTGTAACGAGTCTGTCCGTCTATTAAACTCCACAAGAGAAAGAAATGATGCCACCAAAGCGCCTGCCACCTCCAGTCTCGGTATCCTATTGTCTTTGTCATCCTTGGTCCGTTATAAAGCATTCGTTCCAAGCGAGATCTTGCTTATAGCAATGTTGGAATCCACCATAGTAGGAAATATTCCCATGGAAAAATTACCATAGTGCCCGAGCATGGCTGCAAGCTAGAATTTCTATCCAAATCTCAGCAAACGCAACCTCATCGCTGTCTCTCCTCGAGCTCATTGCAGTGTAAGCTTTACAGCGCCGAAGCTGCATGGGGGCAGGGACTAGATTGCTTTGTACAGTTCTGAATCCTATTGGTGCACAGCATCCATTACTAACATCCAATGAGACGAGAACTGATCGACAGTCTTAAAGACACAGCGTGGTGGTTATAAAAAATATCAGTGAATGTCAAAAAATATGAGGAAACCTTGCCATTGCCACACACTGAACGAATATAAAAAAACATTTATCACTCAAGAGCAATTTAAACAAATTCAAAAGACAAATTACGCAATACAGAAAAAATTGTGAACACATAAGAAATATCAGGCAGTTATCTTCTGTCAGTGTTATTGTAGAAGTAAAATAAATTCGCAACGTTCTAAAGTTAAATGACAGTGGCTGCACTTCACAGTGACTGTCCTCTGCCATGATGCTGAACTGCTCAAATATGTACGTGTTACACTACATTGATGCAGGCCTTTAACATAATTATTTCCACCATTCCCGAATACATTTTATGCCCGTTACTTGGCTTCTTCTGCATTGTAATCAAATTTTATAATACATATCTAAAAAAAAAAAATGATGAAAACATTATGCAGCAGGCAGCCAGGATGGATTGATGGACGGATGGATAGATAAATTGTTTCGACAGCTGATTGATTGTTGCAACAGATTATTGTATGATTGAGTGTTTCTTATACTCAATAAAAAAATAGTCATTATATTTATTTCTTCATTAGTGAGATAAATTGCTGTTTTCTGCTCACCTGCTGGCTCTCAAAGGTCCAGGTGCTGTCGGGTAAAGACGCATCCAGGACACTGATCACCTCCTTAAAGTCAGCGGTGCTGCTGGGCTTTATCAAAGTCAAATCACTGTACTCTGACATTGGAGACATACAGGACCTGAAGGACTGACTCTGAGACAACATGTCTCCTCCCAGGACCTCCACGTACTTTATGGGTCCATCAGTGTTGAGCTGAATCTGCAGGTTTCTGTTGGGGTTCTTGTAATCATCACAGTCGCCCCGTCTCATGCAGCAACTACCGCTGCTTCTGCTGTTCCTGACGCATTTAACCACTAAGACGAGAAAAGTCACCAGAGAGAGAACGGACACCGAGGCCAGAGAGAGAATCAAATAAAGGGCGATTCTCCCGTTTTTCGTGCTGGGCTCGGCCGCTTTCTGTCGGAGATCTAAGATGGGTTCGTGGAGACTTTCCTCCATGAGGATGGACACCGTGACGGTGGAGGACTGGACGGTTCCCCGTCGTCCTTGATCTCTATAAGCAGCCTCTGAGAGGAGTCGTCTTGGTCGGACACAGCGCGTTTAGTCCTCACCTCCCCCGTGTACAGATTGACGGTGAACAGAGAGGCGTCTGTGGCCTCCGCCAGCTTGTAGGAGATCCAGGCGTTATGGCCCGAGTCGGCGTCCACGGCCGTCACCTTAGTGACCAGGTGACCCGCTTTAGCGGAGCGGGGCATCCTCTGGTGAGAAAAGGAGCCCAGGGCGGCGGAGGAGGGTAAATAACAGCGGGGCGTTGTCGTTCTGGTCCAGGATAAAAACATGGACAGTGGCGTTGCTGCTGAGAGACGGAGAGCCCTGATCCTTTGCCTGAACCTGAATCTGAAAGACCTTCAGCTTCTCATAATCAAACGAGTGCATGCTGTAGATGCTGCCGTTATCTGAGTTAATGTAAACATAGGATGAGACGGAAACGTCCTGCACTTTAGAGTCCAGTATAGAGTAAGAGATTTTGGCGTTGTCACCAAAATCCAGGTCAGAGGCTGATACTGAGTACAGTATAGACCCCGGTACCCCATTCTCTCTTAAGTACACATTGTAGGAGGGCTGAGTGAATCTAGGGGGGTTGTCATTCACATCAGTGATGCTGACAGGTATAGTTTTCTTACTAGACAGAGGAGGAGAGCCTGAATCAGTGGCCGTTATCTCAATTATATATAAGGAGACATGTTCCCGATCTAAAACACCACTGGTAACCAGAGCGTAATTTTGGGAAAACGAGGGTTGAAGGGCGAATTGAGATTTTTTAGGTAGATGTAACGTTACTTTACCGTTATCACCGGAGTCAAGGTCTCGTGCACTGAGCAAAGCTACTACTGTTCCAGTAGCAGAGTCTTCACGTACGGGATTTGGATGAGAGGTGAGTATTATTTCTGGGGCATTGTCGTTAATATCTATTATTTCTATATGCACAGTACAGTGCCCCTCCATTCTCGGAGTTCCTTTGTCTTTCGCACTTATATCTATTTCATAATTTGTTGTTTTTTCAAAATCTAGTTTTCGTTTGAGAAACATTTTTCCCGATAAGTGATCAATACTAAAAAAAGAGAGAACAGAATCTGGTGTGTGAGCTCCAAAGGAGTATTCTATTTCCCCGTTTTGACCATCGTCGATATCTGCCGCTTTTGTTTGCACAATCATTGCACCTTCTGCAGCATTTTCATCGATAGATACTTTATACAAGGTTTTCTCAAAAACTGGAACGTTATCATTGATGTCAAGTACTTTAATTGTCATTTGAGAGGTTCCTGATCTTACTGGGTTACCTCCATCCAGAGCTGTCAACAAAAGCGTGTGAACAGCCTTTTTCTCTCTATCCAAAAGTTTTGCTAAAATCAATTCAGGGACTTTCCTTCCACCAGCAATTTCTTTAACTCTTATACTAAAGCACTCGTCTTTACTGAGAGTGTAGGATTTTAATGAATTACTGCCAACATCTGGATCTATGGCACTTTCTAAGGGGAACCGAACACCTACAACTGTAGATTCCGCAATTTCCAATGCAATATCATTTGATGGGAATCCGGGCGCATTATCATTAATGTCTTGTATTTCAACCTCAACACGAAAGAGTTGTAATGGCTGTTCAATGACAACCTGCAGAGGTAGAACACAGCTGGCGCTTTGTCCGCATAAAGCTTCTCTGTCTATTCTGTCATTCACCACCAGCTCGCCTTTCCCCGCATCCACACTGAAATACTGCTCACCAGCCTCAGAGGCGACTCGCAGTTTACGGTCAAATATCTCAGATATTCCCAAACCCAGATCTTTGGCCAGATTTCCTACCACAGATCCCTGTTTTAGTTCCTCCGGGATGATGTAACGAGTCTGTCCGTCTATTGTACTCCACAAGAGAAAGAAATGATGCCACCAAAGCGCCTGCCACCTCCAGTCTCGGTATCCTATTGTCTTTGTCATGTCTGGTCCGTTAAAAGACGATGATTCCAATCGACATGGTGTATAGAAGAATCCTTTAACCCATCATCCTATAATTATTCCCATGGAACAATTTGTTAAAAATTACTGAGCAGAAAAATAAGCTGAAATATAAATTTTTCATACTGTAAAATACAAGCTCATTGCTCTCTTCTAGCTCTTTGCAGTCTGACTGGTAAAACGCCGAAGCTGCATGGGGGCAGGGACTAGATTGCTTTGTACAATTCTGAATCCTATTGGTGCACAGCATCCATTACTAACATCCAATGAGACGGGGACTGATCGACACTCTTAAAGACACAGAATCTTTTGCCTTCGCTTTAAACAAAAGCAACCATTAGGGGAGTTGTGGGACGTCAAATAATGAAAATAAAACAAAAAGAGGAAACAGACCTGGCTAAAGTAATTTCAGATGTAAACAATCGCCATTTGTACAGTGACAGAGTTTTTTTTAGTCGAATGAGAGTTCAGAGAAACGGATTTTCCCCCTAAACGACCGAAGAGACGAAACACACTAACAAACTTTAATTATAAGCATGTCTGCATTCCGCTCACTGAGTCACTGGCCACTTTCGTGGTGCTGAACTATTCAAAATGGCTATGGGAGTTTGCGGGTGTAAGACTGTATTGATAGATATCTTAGACACGGCTATTTTAACTGTCTCTGCATACTGACCTGCCTATTATGATTTTAAGAATTTTAGCAAACGACAGACAGTCAGTCAGTCAGAAAGACAGATAGGTAGACGGATAGGTAGACAGATAGGTAGACGGATAGACAGATAGACAGACAGACAGACAGACAGACAGACAGACAGACAGACAGACAGACAGACAGACAGACAGACAGACAGACAGACAGACAGACAGACAGACAGACAGATAGATAGATAGATAGATAGATAGATAGATAGATAGATAGATAGATACATACATACATACATACATACATACATACATACATACATACATACATACATACATACATAGATGATAGATAGATAGATAGATAGATAGATAGATAGATAGATAGATAGATAGATAGATAGATAGATAGATAGATAGATAGATAGATAGATAGATAGATAGATAGATAGATAGATAGATAGATAGATAGATAGATAGATAGATAGATAGATGGATAGTTTATTCATCCTGAGGGAAATTCAGGTGTCCATGCATAACACGACATAACAAAATAGCCATTATATTAATTTCTTTAGAGGGTTTAATTGCTGTTTTCTGCTCACCTGCTGGCTCTCAAAGGTCCAGGTGCTGTCGGGTAAAGACGCATCCAGGACACTGATCACCTCCTTAAAGTCAGCGGTGCTGCTGGGCTTTATCAAAGTCAAATCACTGTACTCTGACATTGGAGACATACAGGACCTGAAGGACTGACTCTGAGACAACATGTCTCCTCCCAGGACCTCCACGTACTTTATGGGTCCATCAGTGTTGAGCTGAATCTGCAGGTTTCTGTTGGGGTTCTTGTAATCATCACAGTCGCCCCGTCTCATGCAGCAACTACCGCTGCTTCTGCTGTTCCTGACGCATTTAACCACTAAGACGAGAAAAGTCACCAGAGAGAGAACGGACACCGAGGCCAGAGAGAGAATCAAATAAAGGGCGATTCTCCCGTTTTTCGTGCTGGGCTCGGCCGCTTTCTGTCGGAGATCTAAGATGGGTTCGTGGAGACTTTCCTCCATGAGGATGGACACCGTGACGGTGGAGGACTGGACGGGTTCCCGTCGTCCTTGATCTCTATAAGCAGCCTCTGAGAGGAGTCGTCTTGGTCGGACACAGCGCGTTTAGTCCTCACCTCCCCCGTGTACAGATTGACGGTGAACAGAGAGGCGTCTGTGGCCTCCGCCAGCTTGTAGGAGATCCAGGCGTTATGGCCCGAGTCGGCGTCCACGGCCGTCACCTTAGTGACCAGGTGACCCGCTTTAGCGGAGCGGGGCATCCTCTGGTGAGAGAAGGAGCCCAGGGCGGCGGAGGAGGGGTAAATAACAACGGGGGCGTTGTCGTTCTGGTCCAGGATAAAAACATGGACAGTGGCGTTGCTGCTGAGAGACGGAGAGCCCTGATCCTTTGCCTGAACCTGAATCTGAAAGACCTTCAGTTTCTCATAATCAAACGAGTGCATGCTGTAGATGCTGCCGTTATCTGAGTTAATGTAAACATAGGATGAGACGGAAACGTCCTGCACTTTAGAGTCCAGTATAGAGTAAGAGATTTTGGCGTTGTCACCAAAATCCAGGTCAGAGGCTGATACTGAGCACAAAACTTTCCCAGAAGGATGGTTCTCTTTTACATAAACGACATAAGAAGGCTGGGAGAAAACTGGTGGGTTGTCATTTACATCTAATAATTGAACAAGTATTATTTTTTCACTCGATAATGGGGGTTTTCCAGAATCAGTAGCACATATCTTGACATTATACTGGCCACCTTTTTCACGGTCAAGTGGCCCATTAGTCACTAATGAGTAATGGTTAGAGATTGATGGGTTTAATTTAAAGGGGTTTTTGGAGGACACGGTCAACGTAACCTTTCCATTGTCACCTGAATCTGGGTCTTTTGCACTTATTAATGCAATAACTGTTCCGATTGGAGAATTTTCGGGAACAGGTGTTGTTAGAGACGTCACTATTATTTCAGGGACGTTGTCATTAATGTCAACTATTTTAATTTCGACGCCACAGTGCCCATCCATCTTAGGGTTTCCTTTGTCTTTAGCAATTACGTCAAATCTGTGTAAAGATTTTGTTTCATGGTCTAACATTCCCTTGACAACAACAGCTCCAGTAGAAGGTTCAATGTCAAATAACGATAAAATTAGATCCGTCGTTTGCTCTGAAAAGAAGTATTCAATTTCTCCATTCAGTCCTTCATCTGCATCTGTGGCTTTAACATGCACTATTTCAGTTCCGGGTGTTGCCCTCTCGCTGACATTAGCCTCATACACCTGCCTCTCAAACTGTGGCGCATTGTCATTGTTGTCAAGTACTATAACTGTAATTTTGGATGTCCCCGAGCGCATCGGATCCCCGCCATCTACAGCCGTGAGTATCAGATTATGTACAGGCAGTTTTTCTCTGTCAAGAGGTTTTTCGAGAACCAGTTCGGGGATTTTACTCCCGTCTTTGTGGTTTTTAACAGTCAACTTGAAATTGTCATTTTTGCTAATAAGGTAAGATCGTACAGAATTAGTGCCGACATCGGGATCCTGTGCACTTTCTAAAGGAAATCGCGCGCCTGGATTTACCAGCTCGGCAATTTTCAACACTTTCTCTTTAGTAAGAAAACTAGGAGAATTATCGTTTGTATCCTGTATATCAATTTCGACCCTATGCAGCTGTAGCGGGTTATCTATAACTAGTTCCAGAGGCAACAGACATGATGGTCTTTGTCCACACAGTTGCTCCCTATCTATCCTATCATTCACCACCAGTTCTCCCTTCCCCAAGTCCATTCTAAAATGCAGCTTACCAGCTTCCGAGGTTATCCGCAATTTACGTTGGTACAGTTCAGATACCACCAAACCCAGATCTCTGGCCAGATTTCCTACCACAGTGCCCTCTTTCACTTCCTCCGGGATGCTGTAGCGAGTCTGTCCGTCTATTGTACTCCACAAGAAAAAGAAATGATGCCACCACAAAAAAACCTGCCACGCAGGCAGCTTGTTCCACATTATTCCTCGTTCCATAAATCCCATATCTTTTCACTCCAATCCCAATTGCTTAAATGATTAAGTGGAGAAGGTGTATAATCCAATGTGAATGCGCCCTGATACATAACAGTGACAGTCATGCTTTGTGTCTGCATATCCTCCCCCCTGTGCAGAGCATTGCACTGGTTACGGCTCTGGAGCTATTTGCTAAGACGGAGTAGATCTCTTTGTACTGCTCTGGATGCTATTGGCGGACAAAGTACACCTGCCTCCACCAATCATTGCATCAGTGAGCATCTACTGAACAGTGACGTCAAAGTATATTCTCCAGGAAAAATATCCCGGTTCTCATGACTCTATTACATGAAAATTCATTAGCCACTAGTCTCCTACAAAGGTTTTTAAAATTTTTTATAGCCTATTAATATAATTATAAATCATTACTACTACCCATTTAACAATAATACTGATATTTTAACAGTCTTCCTATTATCTCCAAAGGGTTTTTAATTTCTATATGAAGAATATAACAATAAATACGAAGACTATATAATACAGTGAACTGTCGATAACTGCTGCAGATAATAGAGAGTTTATTGTATGATCACTCACATAATACTTGTCTTAATTCATCTATCCTCCTGCCTGTATGTGCCTGCATGCATGCACATGCCTTTGTGGTTGACAAGGCTCTTCGTTGCCTTCCTGTGGCCAGAGAAAGCCAATGCAGCTTGCATACGTCATTACGTCTTATTGCGTCTTCACAGCTCTCAACAAGCCTCTCTCTCTCTCTCTCAGCATTAACACCGTCAGGAGCGGATGTAAAAATACCCGTATGGAGGGTAAAGCAAATGAAAAGGGAGGGGAGTGCAGATGGTGTAGGGAGGCTTATACTACCGCTCCCTCTCTCCCCCTCAATCTCTCCTCCTCTCTCTCCCCCTACCTCTATCCATCTCACTTAAATACATAAAAACAAACGCACAACATTATTTACCCAAATCTCACCGAGCAGTTCAGCGACAGATCAGCTTGAGTTACTTTTGAATCAAACACATACATATATACATAACCTACACCGACATCCAAATTTGAGGAATTTCTGGATGTATTTTATTTTAGCCTATGTGGATATGTTTCTCAGTCTTTGAGATTGACACAACTTGACAACATTGCCCCATATTACACTGTTCTAGGTAACCCTTAGTGTAATCCTTCCCAGAGCATCAGACAGTGAAGACCTCCACACTTCAAGCCCAAATAATTCTATAAATCATACTGTATAATTATGCAATGTGGCTGAGCAGTAAAAAGCATTATATGCTTACATGTAAAATAATAATTTCAAAACGCTTACATTCAGTGCTTAAATTTTTTTTTAAACTATCCATTATAACATATGCAAATTGTTATGAAAAATAAACACAGTAAGCCTTAAGTATCTACAATAGTCATCTGCTCTAAATGGAAGTGGGCGACAGAGGGAGATGTAGAGAGGCAGTGTGAGACCGGGTGAGGGAGGGGGAGAGCGCTGGAGCTGCTTTCAGCACCACGGATATGGACAGCGCCACAGAGGCGGCCGACTGCTGCTGCTGCATGCTGCTGCTGGAGAGGCAGTCAGCCGAATGGGCTCTCAGAGAACACAGATGGCAGCCAGGAGGAGAAAACCTCAAAATGCTCGCTGTTTTTCTAACAGGATACAGGAATATATACGAGATTACATCATGCCAGATGCACACCCAGTTAAGTTTTCACTACTGTAACCGCAGGACATGAAAATTAAAACAGAATAGATCATTTAAATAATAAGTTCAAGGATGTACTGTCAAGTTTGGGATCATTTGAAATATAATATTCTAATGTTTTACTACAAGGAAGAAAAGCAACATTCAGAGATGTTAGATAATGCAATAATTTAGGAGTAATTTATGAAGCAAGCGCTTGTCCATGAAAATATTACAAGGTTGCAAGGCTATTTTGCTACTAGTCCAGGGATACTATTTCCAGGAGTGATATCTGTTGCATGAAGAAACATACACAAAGTGGATTTCTAATGAACACATTGAGAAACACGGAGGCATTTCATTCACACTTGAAGTTTTTAGTTGAGCCGCACACCGCATATGTTCACTGTCAAGTGTTGAGCTACAGTACACAGTGCTGAAACACTTTCTTTCTTACTAAAGCTTACTGATGTTTTATCAGTACACAATGGAAGGCAAATTAGTCTATCTATGCATCCATCTATTTTCTATACCCACTTACCCTGTTTAGGTCGGAGCATATCCCACCTCAGAGTGAATAGTTTACCAGTTTATCACAGGACTAACACACTGTACAAAAAGCACAGTGCATCCACAGAGACTGTCAGCTGGCCAGTGAGAGTCATAACTACTGTGCCAAGGCCATCTTCATACAGTCATTGCTCATGATGAAAATGCCGATTAAGTTAATTTATGCTTTTAACCAAATCTAAATCAGATGAACTCATATTGAGTGACTAGAAGAATAGCAACACACATAGGCTGCAATGCAATGCAAAAGACCTATAAAAACTAACAGAGGTAAAGTATGTTTGAATTTTGTTGAGACTACTATATTAGATGTTTGTGTTAAATCTGTTGTATTGTGTTTTAAAGTTGTAAAAGTTGTAAAGTTGTAAAAGTTGTAAAGTTTAAGTGCGTTAGTTTTTTCAACTATTTGCCTTCTTCAGTTACACATAACTGTGGTGCTGTATTGTTAGATAGACAGGTATTTCAATTATTTTCCACTCCGGTTATATCTGTGTGGGTAGAATAAATAAACACCTCACGAAGAGAAACATCTCTATCTGTAACACTACACAGTAAAACTGCATCACAAAAGATTGTACAGTTGAATCGACAACTCCTGAAAACAAATTAAAGAAAAACTGAGCGTCACAGTGTTCATGAAGGGAGGATTTATTTCAAGACTGCTGCATTTTACTGCATAAGTTTTAGCTTGGTGTACCTAATAGAGAGGCAACTATGTGTATGAAGACTACCTTATGATATAATGCAATCCAGTACAGTAACATAAAAAATCATGATGTAAAAATTAATGTAGAGTTGAATCAGCACATGTATGGTGTTTATAATTTATGGTGTCTTAACATACTATGTTTGTGTCACATGGCTTGTATTTCTCTATACTCTTCCTTGTGATGTACCCACTGTGTTGCAATATTCTATTCATTGACTTTAATGTCATGCTTTCTGATTACCTATATTAAGTGTATGCTGGTCTAGAGCACAGAAATCAGAGGCTAAAATCTGAGATACTCACTGAAACTTTATTTAGGCACAAGTTACTTTAAGATTTGATCTTTCCTGCTAATACTTTTCTTGAACCATGTAAGCCTATGAACAAGCTTACACTGTGAGCTGTCTAGCTTATTTGAATGTGTTGTTCAAATGTAATGAAGTACTTTTTCAGCATCCTGAAAAGAGGGTATGTACAAAGGAACCAAGATACTGATTCAGAATATTCTCAAATAAATAGATGATAGATTTTCTGCAAAGTATGTCAACATGTGTTGCTTGTGGCCATTGTGCAATATTTGAACACTGTAAAACTAGTCACCTCTGTGGTTTGTGTTTGAAATCTGTTTCTGCATAATATAGACTATGATGATCAGTGCATCAGTAAACTGTCCTAAAGAAAGTATGTACTACTGTATGTTTCATGGCACTGCTTTAAACAATACAGATGAAAACTATTTCTTACCTTATTTGATGAGTCAGGATTTAACAGGGATCAAGGAGGAAACAGGATAAACACCAGGTGACAAGGGTGGAAACATGAAAGAGAAAAAAAAACAAGAGAGAAAGGATGTCAGTTAGACTGGTGTTCAGAAAAAAGAGTCTGGCTTTGGGAAATACAGCAACCAACATACTTACCATGAGTTTCACAGCAAATGGATTTGTGATTGTGTGTGTTGATTCACAGTGTCATTTCTGTTTATTTTGCTACATAATAAACTCTCTTTCATAGTTGGATTGTTCATAAACAGTCTATCGTGTGTCTACATACACATTAAAGTTTAAAAATGTGGAAATAGTTATGTGTTGCTTGATCTGTAATTGTGTCAGCCTTCACTCAGTAATAGTAATAATAGTAATGATAAGATTAAGGGTCTATCGGCACATACTTCAGGAAAAAAAAAATACACCAAGTCTTGTGGTTTGTTATTCATCAGAAAGAAAAAAAAAAGTATGATACATTTATTTTGTGTACTATAACAATGTTTGTCTGTATTGTATGTTCAACTGATATTCACATTTAGATTGCCATATGAGTTTATTTGCTTGTGAGAGAGAGAGAAAGAGAGAGAGAACAATATGTTTTAGTGTTATTGCCCTTGTTGAGGGATGATTATTATGACAATGAACAAAACTAAAAATATACAAATTTTCTAAACAGTACAATAAACAAAAGGAAACAATTATTGTTTAGAAAGAAAGAGGCAGTAGCTCTACCTTGGTGAAGAGTAGTAGAGAATTGCACTACGCAGTCCAGAGTTACAGGTTACCAAAGGTGCTTTAGCAAAAATATTTCCAGTCATGGTTCTATGAATCATTTTCACCAGCTTTTTCTACGTATATATGGTATGTTAGATAAAACAGTAACTTGATACATCAATCCAGTCCCCCTTCAAACAGAGGCATATACATACCTTGTTGCAATACAACCACTTCTCCCTAAACCACAATACTGCACTGCTGCACAAAGTCACTATCCTCATAGCAACAGCAGAGGGCCTCAAGGCGATGCCCTGAGACAAATCCACGCCTTTTAATGAGATTCTTTGCTCTGTGACCCAGTATTTGTCACAGCTGATTTGTGTGTGAGTGTCTTTGTGACGACAGATTTAAGCTTAGTTGACAAAGCAAAGCAGCATTTGCTTTTTATTAGATTGGCGTACTGCAGTTTAAATAAAAGTGTACATGATAAATTTTCACGCACATGAACAAATTTTAAGTAACAGCGTAAGATCACAGTGTTGCTCCATACAAATTAAACAGGTCACTCAGGAAAAAAAGCAACTAAGATCAAACAAAGGACACGAAGAAGCTGCTTATCTATTCCTATAATAGAAAAAAAAGGATGTAATGAGAAATTGGTTAATCTAGGCTATATATTATATATTCATCAGTACACTTGTCATTGACATGAGTTTGTTGAAAGAAGAGAAGGCAAAACAAAAAGGGCAGCACTGATCAGAACAAATAATCACAAGCAGCCATGCCCCCTCCCTTGCCCCTCCCTTTTCTCTATCATCACTCACCCCAGGTTTGGAGATGATGCACCTAACTGCCCCAAATAGGGGTGTTTCCTCTCCTCCCAGTAACAACAAATACATGGAGCCATCACACACTAGAGGCTGCACTACAGGCTGCCGACCCCCTGTGGGTCAGTGAAGATGGTACAGTCCTGCTAATGAGTCATCTTGTTGCTATGGTAACACATCTTACTTGCATCCAACCCTGCTTCCTACAAGCTGGCAATGGTGGCAAAAAAAGGAGCTACCAAAACAACATGCAGGAGAGAGAAGACTACAGAGGGACGGAAGAGAAATGACAAACACATGGTCTAAACCCTGATAATACATTATTCAAATAAAGCACATGTTTATAGCCCACTGGGTTTTAAAGAATCATTTGACAAATGGCTGAAAAGTGGCACATAGGAGATATTTTGTGTTGTCATGAACACAGTGACCTACACAGGGATGAAAAGAAACCATATGGAGGTTAATGTCTTTTTATAGACTGAAAAAAAATGTCCTACATTGCGCAATATCCTTCTCCTCTCTCTCTGTGTCTTTCTCTCTCTGCAGCAGAGTGGTGCAGTTGGAGAGGGGGAGGGGAGGGATGCAGTAAATGAGACCAGGAGGAGAAGGGAAGACTTCTGGAAAGCAAAAATAACTGCTGAACAGTGGCCTTCCAGCTTTAGCTACATTGACCCAATGTTAACCACAGTGACAGAGTAAAGTGTAAAAATCAATGCCAGTATTTATAGAATTATTGTAATAACTAAATTATGATGCAATATAATAACAAAGTTAATATGAACCATGATAATTATACTGAAGTCATATAATGTAAATACATTATAATGCCAGGATAATTACAATACACTACAGCTTTACTCACTACAGGCCAAGACCACGTCTTTCTTCTGAATCACATCAAAAGCATTAAGGGGGCAGGTGGATATGGTTTGACAACTTTTGAGAATCAAACATACACATGTATGTTGATACCCAACCGAGACATCAGGTTTTGAAGAATTTCTGTATATAGTTCATTCAAGCTTTCAGTCTTTGTGAGTTCTAAACTACTTGGCCAGGACAAGCATTATACAGTTTTGGGTAATCCTTGTATAATCCTTTCCAGAGTATCAGCCAGTACAGACCTCCACACTTCCACCTTAACACATCAAAAGACAACATCATTTGAATGTTTTTGAGCAAACAGATATTTATAGTAAACACGTTTTCTTCCGTTTACACTATGCATATTAATTTATTTCCTGCGATCAATCGATTGCACCTGAGGCACACAATAAAATTAACATAGTACAGTACCATAATACAGTAGTAAAAGCATAGTAATATAGTTGTAAAAAAAGGGTGATTTAAACATATAACTTTCACTTTCAGGCGAGTTTTTGTGTCAGCAAGTAATGAGTCACTGAATTGGCAGGATAACTCCTGTTGTCTTTGATTGACCAAGTTTAAGTTTAAGGATGGTTTCTAACTGCTTGGCTCTATCCTATATAAGTTTAAATGTACCTCTTTGTATTAAACAACAAAACAACAGTGTCAGAGGGACAGGCTCCAACACTCATTAGCTGGAGAGAGTATGATGCACTGAAGAAATGAACATATTTGTTTCTGTTAATATCATGCTTAGTGTACTAAAGTGTAGTGCGTGGGAATGCAGTCACTCCCAAAGGTCCTGATACCCCAGATATCTGGGATATAAACAAAATGACAATGAGAGTTTATAGTATAAACATTAACCACATCCCCAAACATGCACGCAGTGCACAGTGTTTCATGGGCCCCATTAAATCACAGTCATACACATGGGCACACAGCTGCACACCAGACAGCTTGGCTAAGAAGTCAGAGCACTTAAATGAGGACCTTGGCCTCTGTGAACCGGGAGCACATAAATATAGTTTTGAGATCTGTAGCAAGTTTAATGAACTGATCACAGGGGCTTTGTATAAAGTCTAAAAGAGCAAATAATATCTCCAAAGTAGGTTTCTTAAAAATAAACATAAAACAACAACATGCTGCCAGTGTACAGTGCATAAAAGAGGCTGAACTGTGTCACTGGTTGCAAAGAATTTCTGTGAGCTTTGACCCCTATGGAGCCAATGTGGTCGAAAGAATTTATGGAACTCAGTAAAAACATTCACCACTATAAACCTGAGAAAATGAGACTTAATGGTTTAAACACAGTTGAAACGGGTAAAGCAGACACAGATGTGGGCCCATAATTACGACAGACTACTTCCAGGGGAAATGGGGGTTAACGCACTTAACCTAACTTTCTGCTTTGTAGTCTGTCAAATTTTTGCGAACACCCTGAGGATCAGACGGAGTTTGGTACTTAAACACATACACCACCAAGAGCGACCGAACCAAGCACATTAGTTGATCTAATGCTTCCTTCAAAACAGGACAAATCTCTGCAGGCACATAACTGCAGACAGACTATCCTCAGCCACATCATACAAGCATTTTGTCACACTCATGCATCAAGCTAGATGTTTAAATGAAACTGTATGTGCCCTTAAGAAGAAGAAAGATATTTTACACACATGCCTTTTATTTTCCTCACCACAGGCATCATTATAATGGCGGGGCTTTTGTAGCCTGTCAACCACACGATCACTCAATAGTGACAAAAAAGGGGAATAATACTCTCTGCATGACTTTCATTGGCAGCATATGATGTGCTTTAAACCCTCACAGGTGGAGATTTTTACAGAACATAACAAATCAAATTTGTTACTGTGTAACTTATGATGGGAGTCTATAAGATGCTGATTAAAATCAATATTTTAAACATTTTGCTACATTTCTATACATTCTAGACTAATTTCTTTGGCAGCTCAGTTTTCTTTTGACATGAAATGCTTCCATTCAAACACATTCAGTCTCTGTCCTGATTTCTGACATACCCGTGTCATTTCTTGTGAAATGTACATAGAAGTCTCTCCCTCTCTCTTGTTATTTCTTGTCTGCCATTCATTTATATTCTATCAAGTTATATATCACTGTCTGTGACCTTTACAGTGTCTTTCACACATAACACTTCCCTTAGTCCTATACAGACAAAGAGGGCTGCAGATCAAAATGGCTGCCGTACATCAGTAACACAAATGCTGCACAGGGATGGTGGAGACTGCCAAGAACCACGTGGCTCTTCCCCTCCCCCGCTGCCTCTCTCTGCCTCTGCATCAAACTGCCTCTCTCCCTCATTCCCAATCTCCCCATCATCAGTAGTGACAGTTCCCTCTTCCTCTCTACAAAAAACCTTTTTATAAATGTTATTCTTTCACTCTATGCATTTTATTTATTGATTTCTATCAACTACCTTTGTTATTGCCTTTGTCCATCACTGCACCTTTTCTTTATGTGTGCACACATATTTCTATGGCTGTGCTGTGTTGTGAAGGGAACTAGGTCACTGAAAAAGTAGTGCAATACATGGTTTGTGTGTCTATGTGAGAGTAATCTGTATCAAAGCGTTAGCAGGGAGGAGGCCTAGAATGATTTTTTTCTTTCATTTTAGGATTTGTACTGTTACTTACACCTCTGCAGTTCATGATGATGCTTTTATTGGGGATAAAGTACATTATACCTCAGTCTGGCAAATTAAAAATACTTTTACTTGGTTTTTCCACACATAACATCCTGTTTCAACATAAGATGTTGCATTAAATTGCCAGCACTACTATATGACACATGAATCAATATGAAACTCAATGAATGGAATTAAGTGAAAAATGCTGCAAAAATATACCATTTTACAACAAGGAGATGTAGTGTCATAAAGCATAAATAACAAGTACCTGACACAGTCTACCTCACAAAAAGCATTAAAGAAAATCATACCTGAAGGTACAATTAAGGTCTCTCTACAAAGCAGAGAGTCAGTGGGGCATACAGTGTTTAAGTCTTTGCAGCAAGTAATTGTAAATTATTTACTAAGTTAATTCACGAAATGGGCAATGCAGACTGCAGAAAATTTTGGTGATATTTTAGTGATATGCCCTGTTTTACTAAGAATCTTTTGGACTACACTGGGCCCATAAAGGTTAAGAGGGCCCAGTAAAAAGTCCAGCGTTAATGCTGGCCTAAACAAATGAAATATCCAATGTCTGACTATCCCTGACACAATTTTTAATTCTTACAAAAAAATAACTATTGTAACACTAAATCCAGAAGTTAATCTGTGAGGTGCAAAGAGACTGAATACCTTTTGACTATTTTGGGTACAATAACAATATTCTAAGACTGAGAGGACCTTTCAATATATACTTATAGTGGCCTTGATATAATAGGAGCAGTATCAGAACTGTCCAAATGATGAGTAAGCAGGAGATAGACTGAACTGAAGAACCTTTAAAGAACACACACAAACCAAAGCAAAAACATGGGAAGAATGTATTAAAGGATGCAAAATATATGCTGATCTCACCTCCCTGGGAACATTCTCTAACTCTGATTTATGTCTTGGCACTGTCTTGGTGGAACTACGGTCAACACTCAGAGTGCTCTGATTGAAGGGTTGAGAGCACTTCATATCATTCTTCCGGGGGTCATTTGTTCCGTACATCTCGTAAGTGAATGTCTGCTTCAAGGTACCGGTACCTCCCACGTCTGCGTAAAGGGGCGGGTAATACGGAATAACAGGAAGATTCCCACTTGATTTGTAAAACAGGCGCTCGCGTCTCCATCTGTAGATTTTCACCGATATAATTACCACTAAACAGGTGATGAAGAGGAAGGAGACTACAGCCAGAGCCAACACTAAGTAAAAAGTCAGGTTGTCATCGTACTCCTTGTCGTGTGTAAAGTCAGTGAACTCCGACAGCACTTCAGGGAAGCTGTCCGCCACCGCCACATTCAAAATGACTGTGGCTGAGCGAGAGGGCTGCCCGTTGTCCTCCACTATAACAGTCAGTCTCTGTTTCACAGCGTCTTTATCAGTCACTTGGCGGATAGTTCTGATTTCTCCATTCTGTAAGCCCACTTCAAACAGCGCCCTGTCTGTGGCTTTCTGCAGTTTATAGGAGAGCCAGGCATTCTGTCCAGAGTCCACATCAACAGCCACCACTTTAGTCACCAGATAGCCCACATCTGCTGAGCGAGGAACCATTTCAGCCACCAGAGAGCCTCCGGTCTGGACTGGGTACAGAACCTGAGGGGGGTTATCGTTCTTGTCCCGAATCAGTATTTTCACGGTCACGTTGCTACTGAGTGGAGGAGAACCTCCATCCTGCGCCTTTACGCGAATATGGAACTCTTTTGTTTGCTCATAGTCGAAGGAACGCACAGCAAGTATGTCTCCAGTCTCTGCATTCACTGAAAAATGAGTTGAGGCTGACATCCCATTCAGTTGGCTATCCTCAAGGAAATAGGAAATGCGCGCATTGTTCCCAGAGTCTTGGTCACTGGCTTTGACGGAGAGGATTGACATGCCAGGTGAATTATTTTCAGGGATGAAAGCGTTCAAAAATCGTTGTGGGAACAATGGGGCGTGGTCGTTAACGTCTGAAATTCTTAAATTAATAGTTTTATTAGTTGAATGAGGCGAGGAACCCTCGTCCATTGCTGTAATTGTTATGTTATATTCTGGCACTGTTTCACGGTCCAATACGTCATCAGACACCAGACTGTAGAAATTAGTGGATGACTGCTTGATTTTGAAAGGTAAATCTGGGCTAATGAAACACTTAACTTGGCCATTTTTACCTGAGTCCAAGTCCTTGATATTGAGCATAGCTATAACAGTGTCTGGGGCCGAATCCTCTGGTATGGGGTTAGAGAGGGAAATGATGCTAATGACGGGGATATTATCATTTACGTCCGTCACTTCAATTAGCACCTTGCTCGTGTCTCTCAACCCTCCTTTGTCTGTAGCTTCTATATCAATTTCATAATGTTTGACTTTTTCGTAATTCAACTCACCTCCCACTGTCATCTCCCCTTTATGGGGATCCATATCAAACACTGAGGATATACTGTCACTATTTTGAGAGAACGAATACAACAGCTCTCCGTTGGTTCCCTTATCAGCATCCGTGGCACTGACTTTTAAAATGACTGTGCCGCGGGACGCGTTTTCAGGAACCGTCACTCTGTAAAGCGTTTGGCCGAATACAGGTGCATTGTCATTCGCATCCATAACAAGGATGTTAATTTTAACGGAACCTGATCTAGGGGGGTCGCCACCATCATATGCCGTCAGTGTTAGCGTATGCTCTTCTTTATTTTCTCTGTCTAAAGAGGTCTGGAGTACCATTTCAGCATATTTAGTTCCGTCAGGTCGAGATAGCATATTTAATTCGAATTGATCTGTAGGACTAAGTTTATACGTTTGGAGAGTATTCAACCCAACGTCTGGGTCTCTGGCACTGTCAAGAGAAAACCGTGCGCCCTTTACGGCTAATTCACTAATTTCAAAATGTATTTCCCTCTTGGCAAAAACCGGAGCGTTATCGTTTATATCAAGAATTTCCACATCGATGCGGTGCAGCTCCATAGGATTATCCAGTATTATTTGAAAACACAGAGAGCAAGGGGACACTAGCCCGCACCGCTCCTCCCTGTCTATCCTTTTGTTGACTATAAGGGTCCCTTTGTCCAAATTAAGACTGACGTACTCACTGCCGTCCTCGGTAAATATCCTAGCCCGTCCAGATTTCAGCCTCCGAACATCCAAGCCTAGGTCTTGAATGATATTCCCGACAAGGGAGCCCACTGACATTTCCTCAGGTATAGAATAACGGACATGTCCGAGAGCAATTTCTGCGATACAAATGATGAGTAACAACTGCTTCCATGACGATATAAGAACTTCAGCCATCATGAAAAAATTATTGAAAAAAAAACAAAACAAAACATAAATGGATTTAAAAACCATCGCGTTAGAAATGACTTTACTCCTCGGGCGTCTTTCCACAGCCACTTCCGCTCGAAATACAGCTCTAATACGAAAAAAGAGAAGGGAGGGCTTTGCTTTAGAAAAAGGGTCTTAGTTTCCTCACACTAATCAACAGCGGCACTTAGGGACGTGAAAAGAAATTGCAGAATCTTTTAAATCTGGGTTCAGTGTCTTTCATCGTGTACCGAGTGTCGACAGACAGAAAGACAGACAGACAGACAGACAGACAGAAAGGCAAACACGCAGACAGGCGGACAAGCAGGAAGAAAAACAGACAGACGTTGTAATGCTAATGATGCTTTGCCTCTATCCATGATACTGAACGTTAAATAATAACCGTTTGTGATTTACCTCTTCTATAAATTCTAACCTCTAAAGGAGAGTCTGGTTCGTCCAGGATGCTCTTCTCACTCTGTAGCCGCTGCATCGTCCCTGTAGAACTGGGGTCCATTATCAGCACGTTCTGACTACCAGCTCTGCCGAACTTACAGTCACTCTTTCTGGAGTCAGTCGTCCTGCACACCTCGTAATTGTACACGTGTTGGAGAGTCCCTGTCCCCAAAGTGTCTGAGTAACGTGGTGGATAATATGGAATCACAGGCAGATTGGAGTGATACAGGATGCGAGACTGTCTCCATCTGTAGATTTTCACCGATATAATTACCACTAAACAGGTGATGAAGAGGAAGGAGACTACAGCCAGAGCCAACACTAAGTAAAAAGTCAGGTTGTCATCGTACTCCTTGTCGTGTGCAAAGTCGGTGAACTCCGACAGCACTTCAGGGAAGCTGTCCGCCACCGCCACGTTCACAATGACTGTGACTGAGCGAGAGGGCTGCCCGTTGTCCTCCACTATAACAGTCAGTCTCTGTTTCACAGCGTCTTTATCAGTCACTTGGCGGATAGTTCTGATTTCTCCATTCTGTAAGCCCACTTCAAACAGCGCCCTGTCTGTGGCTTTCTGCAGTTTATAGGAGAGCCAGGCATTCTGTCCAGAGTCCACATCAACAGCCACCACTTTAGTGACCAGATAGCCCACATCTGCTGAGCGAGGAACCATTTCAGCCACCAGAGAGCCTCCGGTCTGGACTGGGTACAGAACCTGAGGGGGGTTATCGTTCTGGTCCCGGATCATTACTTTCACGGTTACGTTGCTACTGAGCGGATGAGAACCTCCATCCTGAGCTTTGACGCGGAACTGGAAATCTTTGATCTGCTCGTAGTCAAAAGAGCGCACTGCATGGATGACTCCACTATCTGCACTAACAGACACATAGGAGGAGACTGGTACTCCGTTTACAGAAGAGTCCTCCAGTATGTAAGAAACACGGGCATTCTGGTTCCAGTCAGCGTCTCTGGCTTTCACTGTGAACACAGAGAGGCCTGGTGTGTTGTTTTCTACAATGTAGGCCTCATATGAGCTCCTCTCAAAGACAGGTGCGTTGTCATTCACGTCAGAGATCTGTAAGGTGAGAGTGACGCTGCTGGAGAGGGAGGGCACTCCCTCATCGGAGCAGGTCACAGTGATGTTATACTCAGAGGCTCTCTCTCTGTCTAATTCGCTGTCTGTCAATAGACTATGGAAATCACTGGTTGTTGACTTCATCACAAAAGGAATATTATTATCCATAGTACACTGGACCTTGCCATTCTCACCCGAATCTGCGTCCTTAATATTTATCATTGTCACAACAGTACCAATCTCAGCATCTTCTGATATCACGTTTAATTTAGACATAATATGAATATCGGGTTTATTGTCATTCATGTCAATGACGTCGATCATGACTTTACAGGAGTCAGCCAGCCCTCCATCATCACTTGCACGAAGGTTTATCTGAAATGTTCGAGCTTTTTCATAGTCAGCGTTTCCTTTCAGCCGAATTTCACCACTTTCTTCGTTTATTTCAAATAACCCACGTGCATGATCTAATATACTTGAAATGGAATAAGTTATTTTTCCATTTGACCCATGATCTGCATCGGTAGCAGTAACAGTCACTACAACTGTTCCAACAGGTGCATTTTCCTTTATGGAGGCTTTATAAATTGGCTGTGTAAAAACAGGGGCATTGTCGTTAGCGTCTAAAACTGTGATGAGAATCTGCATTGTTCCTGTCAACTGCGGTTCTCCCTCATCCACCGCGGTCAGAACCAAAGACAAGTGTTCATGCTTTTCTCTGTCAAGTGGGTTCTCTAGGACCATTTCAATGTTTTTTGTTCCATCTGCTTGATCGTGTAATTTAACAATAAAATTGTCTGTCGGTTGAAGTCTATATGTTTGCAGCCCGTTTGATCCCACATCAGGATCAACTGCGCGATCTAATATGAATTTAGCCCCAATATCAGCGGATTCGCCAATTTTAAATCTTACCTCGTTCTTTTCGAAGGATGGAGGGTTATCATTAACATCTGTGATTTCGACAGTTACACTGTAAAACTCTATCGGATTCTCTAAAATAATCTGAAAATGCAGAGCGCAGGGCGTTGTTTGTCCACAAAGCACCTCTCTGTCTATTCTGTTTTTGATGAGGAGGACTCCTCTTTCGTTATTCATCTCAATATATTCGTCTTTATCCGGAGAAAAAATGCGAGCTTTACCAGATTTTAGTCTTTTAACGTCTAAGCCAAAATCCTTTGCCATGTTTCCAACTAGAGAACCTATCGGCATTTCCTCGTTGATGGAATAGCTGACCTGTCCGCGCACGGAGCTGAGAGAGAAGACCGACAAAAACAACAGTACTTGCCCTCCCATTGTTCTGTCCGTCGTTATCCCAGTTTAAACCATCAATGCCTTTTGGCCATCCGTCTTTCCCCAATTTAAAAGACAAAACGTGTTTTAAAGTATATTTCCAACATGTTAAAGGACTGAATGTCTTGTGTCGCCGGTAAATTCCAGACGCTTGGCTTTACGTCCGTCTCTTTCTCTCTCTTAAATAAGGACATGATGGGAGGTACAAATAGTCTGCGGCAATCTGAAACACACTATCCAACAGCGGCACTCTGAGTTCATAAACTCAAATTGCAGCTGAAATGTGCAAACTATATTGACATTGTTTGACCAAGAATAAAAGAAGAGAAATTCTTCAATGAGAATGGACAGTATTGTTTGGTACAATAGTCACCAGACAAATAATATGGCACGTATTCGGGGAACAGGAGATTTATATCTTGGAAGTAAATTAGATTGGGTAGAAGTCGAGCTACCAATATAAAAAGGCAAAATAAACATAAAATGGAAAAAAATAAGTGGTTTCGGAAATTGAAACCTTTCTCTCTCCAACGTGCTGAAAAGAAGACAGTGTTATAAAATCGTGACTTCAATGCAAGAACATCTAGCTATCTTATTCTAACCTCTAGAGGAGAGTCTGGTTCGTCCAGGATGCTCTTTTCATTCTGTAGCCGCTGCATCGTCCCTGTAGAACTGGGGTCCATTATCAGCACGTTCTGACTACCAGCTCTGCCGAACTTACAGTCACTCTTTCTGGAGTCAGTCGTCCTGCACACCTCGTAATTGTACACGTGTTGGAGAGTCCCTGTCCCCAAAGTGTCTGAGTAACGTGGTGGATAATATGGAATCACAGGCAGATTGGAGTGATACAGGATGCGAGACTGTCTCCATCTGTAGATTTTCACCGATATAATTACAACTAAACAGGTGATGAAGAGGAAGGAGACTACAGCCAGAGCCAACACTAAGTAAAAAGTCAGGTTGTCATCGTACTCCTTGTCGTGTGCAAAGTCAGTGAACTCCGACAGCACTTCAGGGAAGCTGTCCGCCACCGCCACGTTCACAATGACTGTGGCTGAGCGAGAGGGCTGCCCGTTGTCCTCCACTATAACAGTCAGTCTCTGTTTAACAGCGTCTTTATCAGTGACTTGGCGGATAGTTCTGATTTCTCCATTCTGTAAGCCCACTTCAAACAGCGCCCTGTCTGTGGCTTTCTGCAGTTTATAGGAGAGCCAGGCATTCTGTCCAGAGTCCACATCAACAGCCACCACTTTAGTGACCAGATAGCCCACGTCTGCTGACCGAGGAACCATTTCAGCCACCAGGGAGCCTCCGGTCTGGACCGGGTACAGAACCTGAGGGGGGTTGTCGTTCTGGTCCCGAATCAGTATTTTCACAGTTACGTTGCTACTGAGTGGAGGAGAACCTCCATCCTGCGCCTTGACGCGGAACTGAAAATCTTTGATCTGCTCGTAGTCAAAAGAGCGCACTGCATGGATGACTCCACTATCAGCACTAACGGACACATAGGAGGAGACTGGTACTCCGTTAACAGAGGAGTCCTCCAGTATGTAAGAAACACGGGCATTCTGGTTCCAGTCAGCGTCTCTAGCTTTCACTGTGAACACAGAGAGGCCTGGTGTGTTGTTTTCTACAATGTAGGCCTCATATGAGCTCCTCTCAAAGACAGGTGCGTTGTCATTCACGTCAGAGATCTGTAAGGTGAGAGTGACGCTGCTGGAGAGGGAGGGCACTCCCTCATCGGAGCAGGTCACAGTGATGTTATACTCAGAGGATCTCTCTCTGTCCAATTCACTGTCTGTCACCAAACTATAGAATTTATCAGATGTTGACTTTAACATGAAATTTTTATCATCATTAATGACACAATGCACTTTTCCATTTTCAGTGGAGTCTGCATCCTCAACATTTATCATTGTCACGACAGTGTTAGGTTTTGAATCTTCCGAGATCACATTTGATTTCGACATTATATGAATATCAGGGCGGTTGTCATTCATGTCTAGTACATCAACTATTAGTTTGCAAGAACCAGTGAGTCCCCCGTCATCACTAGCGCGAATGTTAACCTGAAAAAATTTAGCCCTCTCATAATCAGCATTTCCATTCAAGGTGATTTCGCCACTTTCCTTGTTTATTTCAAACATTCCACGGGCTTGATCTAGCATATTTGAAATTGAATATGTTATTCTACCATTAGACCCATGATCTGCATCTGTGGCAGTTACTGTCACCACAAATGTTCCTACTATTGCGTTTTCCTTAACAGAGGCTTTATACACAGACTGTGTAAAAACAGGGGCATTGTCATTAGCGTCTAAAACATTGATGTGAATCTGCATTGTTCCTGTCATTTGCGGCTCGCCGCCATCCACCGCCGTTAGAACTAAAGACAGGTGATCGTTTTTCTCTCTGTCTAATGGTTCATTCAAAACCATCTCGACATTTTTAATACCATCGTCCTGATTATTCATTCTAAGAGAAAATATATCAGTTGGTTTCAGGACATATGTTTTTAAACTGTTTTCGCCCACATCAAGATCAGTCGCCCTGTCTAAATTGAATGTAGTGCCACTAAGCGCGGACTCACTGATATTAAATTGAACAAAGCTGGCGATGAAGGTCGGAGGATTATCATTTTTATCTGTGATTTCAACGGTGACGCTGTAGAATTCCATTGGATTTTCCAATAAAATCTGAAAATGCAGAGCGCAGGGAGTCATTTGTCCGCAAAGCGCCTCTCTATCTATTCTCTCTTTGATTAGGAGAATTCCTCTCTCTCTTTTTAGCTCAACGTATGCTGTGCTATCTCGTGTAAAAACACGAGCCTTTCCGGAGAGTAGTCTCTTCACATCTAAACCTAAATCCTGAGCTATGTCGCCAACAAAAGAGCCTTTAGGCATTTCCTCGGGAATGGAGTAGCTGACCTGTCCGGGCGCTGTGCTGAAGCAGAGGACCGATACAAACAACAGTACTTGCCGTTTCATTGTTACATCCGTCATCGTGTTTGCAGGAAATCCTTATGAAAACCTTTCAGTCCCCTTTCATATTTGTTTATCGTAAAATCCGCCGTCAATAAAGGGTTTTTGAAATCCCGAAAGACGAGACAGAAAAAGTAGTCCAGTAGCTCCGCGTTGAATTTCTATTGGGTCCCCCGCGTGTGTGCATCATTGTATCTCCCCGTCTTTTCTAAAGCTCAAATATACTGAGATGATGGGAGGTACCACTAATTATCTGCCGTGAAACTGATACATACTGGCCAACAGCGTCCCTCTGAGTTCAGAGTCAAAATTACACGAGCAATGCATATAGCAACAATATAAGTAGTAATATTTAAAGAGAGTTAAAATGTCTGACAAAAAATGATTTTGGTGAACGAGAGAAAACAAGAGGCGACGAGTTTACATTTTCGGGAAGACAGCAACGAGTAATGGTATTTTTGAGAGGGTGAGTAAAGTTAAAATTTCAATACCTCATCACATTTGATGTTTTTTTTTGCTGAAACTAGAGAGAATGAATGCGAGGGTAAGGTGTTTTCATTACAAAATGATTTACATTTTTAATTAGCCTGTAGAGAGATGACATATAAATTGCTGTTTTTAAATTACAACAAATATCTGGTGAGATTTAATCTAAATGGAGAAGAATCTCCCTCAGGTCGCAATAACTGTCTCTGTCCATGGTTCTGATTGCAGATTGATTACTAATGGCGAAGATTAAAAATATCAGACATTACATATGACAAAATATATGCAGACCATTTACAGCTGAAATTAACCCCCAAAAAAACCAACCTCTAGAGGAGAGTCTGGTTCGTCCAGGATGCTCTTTTCACTCTGTAGCCGCTGCATCGTCCCTGTAGAACTGGGGTCCATTATCAGCACGTTCTGACTACCAGCTCTGCCGAACTTACAGTCACTCTTTCTGGAGTCAGTCGTCCTGAACACCTCATAATTGTACACGTGTTGGAGAGTCCCTGTCCCCAAAGTGTCTGAGTAACGTGGTGGATAATATGGAATCACAGGCAGATTGGAGTGATACAGGATGCGAGACTGTCTCCATCTGTAGATTTTCACCGATATAATTACCACTAAACACGTGATGAAGAGGAAGGAGACTACAGCCAGAGCCAACACTAAGTAAAAAGTCAGGTTGTCATCGTACTCCTTGTCGTGTGTAAAGTCAGTGAACTCCGACAGCACTTCAGGGAAGCTGTCCGCCACCGCCACGTTCACAATGACTGTGGCTGAGCGAGAGGGCTGCCCGTTGTCCTCCACTATAACAGTCAGTCTCTGTTTCACAGCATCTTTATCAGTGACTTGGCGGATAGTTCTGATTTCTCCATTCTGTAAGCCCACTTCAAACAGCGCCCTGTCTGTGGCTTTCTGCAGTTTATAGGAGAGCCAGGCATTCTGTCCAGAGTCCACATCAACAGCCACCACTTTAGTCACCAGGTAGCCCACATCTGCTGAACGAGGAACCATTTCAGCCACCAGAGAGCCTCCGGTCTGGACTGGGTACAGAACCTGAGGGGGGTTATCGTTCTGGTCCCGAATCAGTATTTTCACGGTCACGTTGCTACTGAGCGGAGGAGAACCTCCATCCTGCGCCTTTACGCGGAACTGGAAATCTTTGATCTGCTCGTAGTCAAAAGAGCGCACTGCATGGATGACTCCACTATCTGCACTAACGGACACATAGGAGGAGACTGGTACTCCGTTAACAGAGGAGTCCTCCAGTATGTAAGAAACACGGGCATTCTGGTTCCAGTCAGCGTCTCTGGCTTTCACTGTGAACACAGAGAGGCCTGGTGTGTTGTTTTCTACAATGTAGGCCTCATATGAGCTCCTCTCAAAGACAGGTGCGTTGTCATTCACGTCAGAGATCTGTAAGGTGAGAGTGACGCTGCTGGAGAGGGAGGGCACTCCCTCATCAGAGCAGGTCACAGTGATGTTATACTCAGAGGATCTCTCTCTGTCTAATTCATTGTCTGTTACTAAACTATAGAAATTATTTGATGTCGATTTCAGTAAGAACGGGATATCATCATTTATAAAACAATTAACTTTACCGTTGTCACCCGAGTCTGGGTCTTGGATATTAATCATTGTAACTACTGTGTTGGGTTTTGCACTTTCTAATATAGCTGTTGATTTAGACATTATTTTAATCGTTGGTTCATTGTCATTTATATCAACTACACCGACTATCACCTTACAAGAATCAGTGAGCCCTCCATTATCCCTTGCACGTAAATTGATCTGAAAACTTCTTTTCTTTTCATAATCCAAACGCTCAATCAATCTAACCTCACCATTGTCTTCATTTACTTCAAACAAATGTCTGACGTCATCTAAAGTATTTGAGATTGAATAAGTTATTTTACTGTTTAAACCTTGATCTGCATCTGACGCACTAACAGAAGTCACAACTGTGCCTTTTGCAGAATTTTCAGCTACCGTACCTTTGTATATCGGCTGTGTAAAAACAGGAGCGTTGTCGTTGGCATCTAACACCGTAATGAGAATCTGCATAGTACCAGACATCTGCGGCTCTCCTCCATCTACAGCCGTTAACACCAAAGATGTAGACTCATCTTTCTCTCTGTCCAGTGCCTTTTGTAAGACCATTTCAACATTCTTTGTACCATCCGCTTGGCTGTGTAGTTTAAGTAAAAATTATCACTTGGTTTGAGTACGTAACTCTGAAGACTATTCGTACCTACATCCAAATCCACTGCTCGTTCTAAGTCAAATTTTGCCCCCACAACTGCAGACTCGCTAATTATGAACTTTATTTCGTTTCTTTCAAAGGTTGGTGCATTGTCGTTAATATCTGTAATTTCAACTGTAACACTGTAAAATTCCATAGGATTCTCTAACACAATCTGAAAGTGCACAGCGCACGGTGTCTTATCGCCGCACAACGCCTCTCTGTCGATTCTCTCTTTGATAAGGAGGACTCCTCTCTCGCGGTTCAGCTCGATGTATTCTCTGCTATCACCAGAATAAACACGGGCCTTTCCCAGTTTCAGCCGTTTAACGTCTAAACCTAAATCCTGAGCTAAATTACCGACCAAAGAGCCCTTCGCCATTTCCTCCGGAATAGAATAACTGACCTGTGACAAGACTGACCTAAGACAGAGGAGCGAAATAAACAACAGTACTTCCCGTCTCATCGTCCGAAATTATGTTGGCAAGAAGAAAGAGGAACCTCCCAAATCCGTCAGAAAGAGGGGTAAGGCATCAAAACAAAATATGAGGTAAAAAAACTCCACATGTTATGAGAAAAATAAAGACAGTTGCTCTTTGTCTTGTATGTCGGCCAGCCCCAGAAGACAATGCGGTCTGCGCCTGCCCTTTCTCTCCAATACATCGAAATGAAGAGGCGGTACGGCTGTAAAAAATATAACAACTGCAACAGACTAGGCAACAGCGGCCCGTTGAGTCCAGCAAGAAAAAGTGCAGAAAAATATGCCGGAGGATGGGATAGATGGAAAAGATGAGAAAAAAAACAACTTATATAGGCTGAGATTAAATTGTTGTAATATGTATTCCTAGTTAATAGTATCAAAATAGAATAGAATATTAATGTGTAGAAAAAAAAAGAAATAATTATGATATTCAAAGCATGGGTAAGGAACGCTGAACATTTTATGTCACATTGATTTACACAAATGTATAAATGTACAATGTTACTCTCCATAGTGCTCAAAAAATTAAGGACCAAACGAATTTATCCAAATGCTGTAGCATTTGGCTAAAGTCTTTGGTAATGACAAGTAAAACGGGAAAGCGTGTGTGAAGTAACACCTTTCTAACCTCTAGAGGAGAGTCTGGTTCATCCAGGATGCTCTTTTCACTTTGTAGCCGCTGCATCGTCCCTGTAGAACTGGGGTCCATTATCAGCACGTTCTGACTACCAGCTCTGCCGAACTTACAGTCACTCTTTCTGGAGTCAGTCGTCCTGCACACCTCGTAATTGTACACGTGTTGGAGAGTCCCTGTCCCCAAAGTGTCTGAGTAACGTGGTGGATAATATGGAATCACAGGCAGATTGGAGTGATACAGGATGCGAGACTGTCTCCATCTGTAGATTTTCACCGATATAATTACCACTAAACAGGTGATGAAGAGGAAGGAGACTACAGCCAGAGCCAACACTAAGTAAAAAGTCAGGTTGTCATCGTACTCCTTGTCGTGTGCAAAGTCAGTGAACTCCGACAGCACTTCCGGGAAGCTGTCCGCCACCGCCACGTTCACAATGACTGTGGCTGAGCGAGAGGGCTGCCCGTTGTCCTCCACTATAACAGTCAGTCTCTGTTTCACAGCGTCTTTATCAGTCACTTGGCGGATAGTTCTGATTTCTCCATTCTGTAAGCCCACTTCAAACAGCGCCCTGTCTGTGGCTTTCTGCAGTTTATAGGAGAGCCAGGCATTCTGTCCAGAGTCCACATCAACAGCCACCACTTTAGTCACCAGATAGCCCACATCTGCTGAACGAGGAACCATTTCAGCCACCAGAGAGCCTCCGGTCTGGACTGGGTACAGAACCTGAGGGGGGTTGTCGTTCTGGTCCCGGATCAGTATTTTCACAGTCACATTGCTACTGAGTGGAGGAGAACCTCCATCCTGCGCCTTGACGCGGAACTGGAAATCTTTGATCTGCTCGTAGTCAAAAGAGCGCACTGCATGGATGACTCCACTATCTGCACTAACGGACACATAGGAGGAGACTGGTACTCCGTTAACAGAGGAGTCCTCCAGTATGTAAGAAACACGGGCATTCTGGTTCCAGTCAGCGTCTCTGGCTTTCACTGTGAACACAGAGAGGCCTGGTGTGTTGTTTTCTACAATGTAGGCCTCATATGAGCTCCTCTCAAAGACAGGTGCGTTGTCATTCACGTCAGAGATCTGTAAGGTGAGAGTGACGCTGCTGGAGAGGGAGGGCACTCCTTCATCGGAGCAGGTCACAGTGATGTTATACTCAGAGGCTCTCTCTCTGTCCAATTCATTGTCTGTCACGATGCTATGGAAATTACTAGATGTAGATGTAATTTTAAATGGTATATTTTTGTTTATCACACACCGGACCCTGCCATTTTCTTCAGAATCAGGATCATTTACACTCATTACAGCTACCACCGTGTCGGAATGGGAATCTTCTAAAACCGAATTTGATGATGAAATCACATTTATAACGGGACTGTTGTCATTAATATCACCTACATCAATGATCACTTTGCTTGAATCGGATAGACCTCCTCGATCAACTGCCTCTACATCAATTTCATAATTTCTGGCTTTTTCGAAATCAATAGGCCCGTTTAATATAAGATGACCTTCTTTAGTGATGTGGAATAAATCTGAAGTTCCTATCATGCTATTTCCGATTATGTAGCTGACCTCTCCATTCCAGCCTTTGTCCGCATCGGAGGCACTCACTTTGGTAATGATTGTTCCGTTTTGTGAATTTTCTTTGACGCTTGCTTTGTATACAGTGTGCGTAAAAACCGGAGCGTTGTCATTAACGTCCAGCACAGTAATATGAATCAGCATAGTCCCCGATCTTTGCGGCTCTCCTCCATCTACGGCCGTCAACAATAGTGATGCAAACTCCTGTTTCTCTCTATCCAGAGGTTTCTGTAAAATCATCTCTACTTTTTTAACACCATCAGACTGACTATGTAATTTAAGCAAAAAATTATCATTGGGCTTTAGCGAATAGCTCTGAAGACCATTCAGTCCGATATCAGGGTCAATCGCTTTCTCTAGCATGAATTTAGAGCCAATGACTGCAGACTCGCTGATTTCAATGTTTTTCGCGTCCTTCTGAAATGTAGGAGCGTTGTCATTAATATCTGTAACTTCGACAGTAATCGGGAATATTTCTATTGGGCTTTCTAAAGCAATCTGGAAATGTAAAGCGCAAGGCGTTGTCTGGCCACAGAGATCCTCGCGGTCTACTCTCTCTTTAATAACGAGGAGTCCTTTTTCCTTGTTAAGCTGAATATATTCTGCATTATTTCCTGTGTGAATACGAGCTCTACGCGCTTGTAGTCGTTTAACATCCAAGCCTAAATCTTGAGCTATATTACCGACCACGGAGCCCTTGGCCATTTCCTCGGGAACGGAGTAGCTGACCTGGCCGAGCACTGAAGTGAGGCAGAGGACCGAGAAAAACAACAGTACTTGCCGTCTCATTGTTCTGTCAGGAGATTCCGTCGAATCAAACTAATGTTTTCTCTTCCCTTTTGATACCAGCGTTACTGATGCATATTAAACCCCAAAATAATCGGTTGAATCCACACGTGGCATTAACATTATTCCGTCTTGATATTCCACGCATTGTGTTTGATCCACCGTCGACCGTACATTATGATTCGGTGTCCTTCTTCCCTTGTGAGAAAACAGGGGGGTGTCCTAGTCTAGATATGTTTTTTAAAGACAAGACGCTGGTCAACAGCGGCCCATGGAGTTCGCAGCGCGAAACTACACGAGTTAGAGGAAAAATTCTATTTCTGTTAACTCAGTTGTTCCCTGTATGGTCGCTGAATAAAACGTCCAACAGAAACCATACTAACAGTACTGATATATTGCACTAGCACAGTGATGCTGACTAACACGATATTTTGCTGAAACAAACGTCAAAATCTAAAGTGTAAACGAAGGTGAATGACTTATAGGGATTAGTAAGAGTAAACATGTAGAGACAGAAAAACGAGATACGGTTTTCTCTCGCTGTCCAAGGTACTGAAACGTCATGGCTCGTAAAGGACATCACTGAAAATATAAATTTAAAAAAAATATTAAATTTAGCAAAAGAATCGTAAGTCAAACCTCTAGAGGAGAGTCTGGTTCATCCAGGATGCTCTTTTCATTCTGTAGCCGCTGCATCGTCCCTGTAGAACTGGGGTCCATTATCAGCACGTTCTGACTACCAGCTCTGCCGAACTTACAGTCACTCTTTCTGGAGTCAGTCGTCCTGCACACCTCGTAATTGTACACGTGCTGGAGAGTCCCTGTCCCCAAAGTGTCTGAGTAACGTGGTGGATAATATGGAATCACAGGCAGATTGGAGTGATACAGGATGCGAGACTGTCTCCATCTGTAGATTTTCACCGATATAATTACCACTAAACAGGTGATGAAGAGGAAGGAGACTACAGCCAGAGCCAACACTAAGTAAAAAGTCAGGTTGTCATCGTACTCCTTGTCGTGTGAAAAGTCAGTGAACTCCGACAGCACTTCCGGGAAGCTGTCCGCCACCGCCACGTTCACAATGACTGTGGCTGAGCGAGAGGGCTGCCCGTTGTCCTCCACTATAACAGTCAGTCTCTGTTTCACAGCGTCTTTATCAGTGACTTGGCGGATAGTTCTGATTTCTCCATTCTGTAAGCCCACTTCAAACAGCGCCCTGTCTGTGGCTTTCTGCAGTTTATAGGAGAGCCAGGCATTCTGTCCAGAGTCCACATCAACAGCCACCACTTTAGTCACCAGATAGCCCACATCTGCTGAGCGAGGCACCATTTCAGCCACCAGAGAGCCTCCGGTCTGGACCGGGTACAGAACCTGAGGGGGGTTGTCGTTCTGGTCCCGAATCAGTATTTTCACGGTCACGTTGCTACTGAGTGGAGGAGAACCTCCATCCTGCGCTTTGACGCGGAACTGGAAATCTTTGATCTGCTCGTAGTCAAAAGAGCGCACTGCATGGATGACTCCACTATCTGCACTAACGGACACATAGGAGGAGACTGGTACTCCGTTAACAGAGGAGTCCTCCAGTATGTAAGAAACACGGGCATTCTGGTTCCAGTCAGCGTCTCTGGCTTTCACTGTGAACACAGAGAGGCCTGGTGTGTTGTTTTCTACAATGTAGGCCTCATATGAGCTCCTCTCAAAGACAGGTGCGTTGTCATTCACGTCAGAGATCTGTAAGGTGAGAGTGACGCTGCTGGAGAGGGAGGGCACTCCCTCGTCAGAGCAGGTCACAGTGATGTTATACTCAGAGGCTCTCTCTCTATCTAATTCACTGTCGGTCACTAAGCTATAGAAATTATTTTCAGTAGACTTCAATAAGAACGGAATATTTTCATTTATTGTGCATTTGACTTTACCATTCTCACCGTCATCTAAGTCCAGGATATTTATTATTGTTACGACAGTATGACTTTTGATATCTTCGGATATCACATTTGTTTTAGACATGACATCTATCAGAGGATTATTATCGTTTACATCTATAATGTCGACTATTACTTTGCATGTGTCTGTTAGCCCTCCCTCGTCACTTGCACGTAAATTTATTAGGTAATTTCGTGACTTTTCGTAGTCAACATTTCCAATCAATCTGACCTCGCCAGTATGTTTATTTACTTCAAAGAGATCTCTCACGTCATCTAAAGTATTTCTGATTGAATAAGTTATTCTTCCATTCGATCCGTGATCAGCATCTGATGCACTGACTGTAGTCACAATTGTGCCCTTTGATGACATTTCCGCAACTGTGGCTTTGTATATTGACTTTGTGAAAACGGGAGCGTTATCATTGGCATCTAACACCGTAATGAGAATCTTCATAGTTCCAGACATCCGAGGTTCTCCTCCATCTACAGCCGTTAACACTAGAGACAGTTGCTCGTTCTTTTCCCTGTCAAGAGGTTTTTTTAGTTCCATCTCGACATTCCTGGAGCCGTCTCCTTGATTGTGTAGTTTTAGAGCAAAATTATCAGTCGGCTCCAGAATGTAGGTTTGCAGTCCGTTAATTCCAACATCTAAATCCACCGCCCCTTCTAAATCAAATTTCGACCCGATGACTGCGGACTCGCTGATTTTAAATTTAATATCACCTTTCTCAAAGGCGGGGGGGTTATCATTAATATCTACGATCTCAACTATTATCCTGTAAAATTCAATGGGTTTGTCTAAAATAATTTGAAAGTGCAGAGCACAAGGCATAGTCTGTCCGCAGAGCGTTTCTCTGTCTATTCTCTCTTTAATTAGGAGGACTCCCTTAGCTTTATTCAGTTCAATGTATTCTCTGCTATCACCAAAGTACACACGAGCATTACGTGATCGTAGTCTCTCTACATCTAAACCTAAATCCTCTGCTATATTTCCGACCACGGAACCCACGGACATTTCTTCGTTAATGGAGTAGCTGACTTGGCCGAGTACGGGACCGACAAAAAAGAGTGAGATGAAAAACAGTACTTGCCGTTTCATTGTTCTCGTCGATAGTATGTTAGAGGGAGAAATACGCGTTTTTCAGCCGAATAAAATATATCAAACATATTTCCGAGCCAGAACCTCAAAGTCAGGACACATTCTTCATCAATTAAAGAAAATAATCCAAGCGAGATATGTGTTTTAGTCTCCGCTTCTTGGTCTTTATCTAGTATCCTCCTCTCCTCGCTGGCGTTTTAAGATGGGGTGGAACTGTTAACAATATACTCTACCAAGGTAACATGCTGGACTACAGCGTCCCTAAGAGATCAACATGCAGAACTACAGGAAAGGGTTAGTAAAACTCACTTTGTAGCAGCCTGATGCAGATTAAACCAAAGTGATTTAATATTTTGTGGTGGGAAAACAATAGTGCATTTCCTTAAATAAATGAAATTTGAATTTATAAATTTATTATGTAAAAATTTGCTGTATGCATACATTTTCTCACTATTATTGTAAGTAGGATGCATTTATTATACACGTATAGAAAACAAACGAAAATCATGGCTTCTTTCGACCACCTCTGTCCCTGTCTCTGGTGCCGGTATTGAGTAGCGCGATTTTAATAGTATATAGAAATGCAAAGCATAACATGAGTGCATATAAATTAAAAAGAATAAGAGCTTATATAACGTATCTGTCTAACCTCTAAAGGAGAGTCTGGTTCGTCCAGGATGCTCTTCTCACTCTGTAGCCGCTGCATCGTCCCTGTAGAACTGGGGTCCATTATCAGCACGTTCTGACTACCAGCTCTGCCGAACTTACAGTCACTCTTTCTGGAGTCAGTCGTCCTGCACACCTCGTAATTGTACACGTGTTGGAGAGTCCCTGTCCCCAAAGTGTCTGAGTAACGTGGTGGATAATATGGAATCACAGGCAGATTGGAGTGATAAAGGATGCGAGACTGTCTCCATCTGTAGATTTTCACCGATATAATTACCACTAAACATGTGATGAAGAGGAAGGAGACTACAGCCAGAGCCAACACTAAGTAAAAAGTCAGGTTGTCATCGTACTCCTTGTCGTGTGCAAAGTCAGTGAACTCCGACAGCACTTCCGGGAAGCTGTCCGCCACCGCCACGTTCACAATGACTGTGGCTGAGCGAGAGGGCTGCCCGTTGTCCTCCACTATAACAGTCAGTCTCTGTTTCACAGGGTCTTTATCAGTCACTTGGCGGATAGTTCTGATTTCTCCATTCTGTAAGCCCACTTCAAACAGCGCCCTGTCTGTGGCTTTCTGCAGTTTATAGGAGAGCCAGGCATTCTGTCCAGAGTCCACATCAACAGCCACCACTTTAGTGACCAGATAGCCCACATCTGCTGAGCGAGGAACCATTTCAGCCACCAGAGAGCCTCCAGTCTGGACTGGGTACAGAACCTGAGGGGGGTTGTCGTTCTGGTCCCGAATCAGTATTTTCACGGTCACGTTGCTACTGAGTGGAGGAGAACCTCCATCCTGCGCTTTGACGCGGAACTGGAAATCTTTGATCTGCTCGTAGTCAAAAGAGCGCACTGCATGGATGACTCCACTATCTGCACTAACGGACACATAGGAGGAGACTGGTACTCCGTTAACAGAGGAGTCCTCCAGTATGTAAGAAACACGGGCATTCTGGTTCCAGTCAGCGTCTCTGGCTTTCACTGTGAACACAGAGAGGCCTGGTGTGTTGTTTTCTAAAATGTAGGCCTCATATGAGCTCCTCTCAAAGACAGGTGCGTTGTCATTGACGTCAGAGATCTGTAAGGTGAGAGTGACGCTGCTGGAGAGGGAGGGCACTCCCTCATCAGAGCAGGTCACAGTGATGTTATACTCAGAGGTTCTCTCTCTGTCCAAGTCATTGTTTGTTAGTATGCTGTAGAAATTACTGGAGGTGAATTTAATTTCCAATGGCAAGTCTTCATTTATTACACAGTAGACTTCCCCATTCGTTTCAGAATCAGGGTCATTTACACTCATTAAAGCTATCACTGTTTTGTGGGATGAGTCTTCTGGTACTGAGTCTGATTTTGATATCATATTTATGATGGGACAATTGTCATTCACATCAATTACATCGATTATTATCTTACTGGAATCGGAGAGTCCGCCTTGATCAACAGCCTCTATATCAATGTGATAATGTTTTTCTTTTTCATAGTCTATTGAATCATCCAGTATCACATCCCCTTCGCTATTAATGTGAAATAACTTTGAAACAGTATCCATGCTGTTACCTATAGTGTAGGTCACTTTTCCGTTAGAGCCATTGTCCGCATCAGAAGCACTGACCTTAGTAACGACAGTTCCTACGGCGGAGTTTTCTGTAATGCTCGCTTTGTAAACGGGTTTACTAAAGACAGGGGCATTGTCGTTTGCGTCCAACACGGTCACATGAATGTGCATTGTTCCAGTCATCTGTGGTTCTCCTCCATCCTCCGCTGTCAATAGCAATGATATGTGCTCTTGCTTCTCACGGTCTAACGGTCTCTGCAAAATCATTTCTGCCTTTTTGCTTCCATCGGATTGGGAATGCAGTTTAAGTACAAAATTATCACTCGGCTTTAGAGTGTATCTCTGAAGACCATTCAGTCCGATATCAGGGTCAACTGCTTTCTCTAACAAGAACTTAGAACCGACGACTGCAGACTCGCTTATTTCAAATCGCCTCTCCTCCTTTTGGAAAACTGGAGCGTTGTCATTAATGTCGGTGATTTCTATTGTAACTGGGAATAATTCTAACGGGTTCTCTAACGTCATTTGGAAATCCAAAGCGCAAGGCGTTGTCTGTCTGCAGAGCGCTTCGCGGTCTATTCTTTCTTTGATAAGGAGGAGTCCTCTGTCCCTATTCAATTCAATATACTGAGCGCTTTCCCCCGTATAAATACGAGCTTTGCCCGCCTTAAGCCGTTTGATATCTAAACCTGAATCTTGTGCTATGTTACCAACGAAAGAGCCTTTTGTCATTTCCTCTGGAACAGAGTAGCTGACCTGGCCGCTCAGAGATCTCAGGCAAAAGACGGTGATTAAAAACAGTACTTGCCGTTTCATTGTTCTGTCCGATACGTCTGTCGCACAACATACACCGTTTGTTATTCCTTTTTAGGGCTTAGGATCCGACATGTGTTAATCAAAAAAAATCCAACAGAATATGTACTTAATCCGCACATCAGAAAATAGAATTCCTGCTTGAGATGTCTAGGGATATGATGATCGGATCTCCGAAGTGTGTATTCTACATCTGAGCCTGTTCTTCAGTATTATGCTAGAACGATGACTGGGAGGATTGGTTACAAAAGCAGTTCTCATACGCAACACACTAGGCGACAGCGGCCCGGTGAGTTAAAATTGTGGAAGTACATGAGAAGGATAACTATAATGCCGTTCAAATTCAATTGCTACATTCATTGAAAGAATAAAGGCAAGCAAAGTCTGTATGATTTGTCAGAAATAAAATATATAATACATTAGAAAGGCAATTCTTATATTTACTACTTATTATTATACTTATGAAAGCAAGTTTATAATGACGTGAAAATTAAAATACTGGACGAGAGAGGCTACTACGGACAAAGTAAAAAAAAAAGAACATGCAGAGGGAGCGTACAAAAGGAAAACAATATTGAACTGTGCTTTCATTGTTGCTGTCCAAGGTAAGGTACTGTAATTTAGACTAAATCACGACTTTTAATAAATTTATCGGTCACTTACTCTAAGCACTTAAAAGAAATCAACCCCAAGTTACCGACCTCTAGAGGAGAGTCTGGTTCGTCCAGGATGCTCTTCTCACTCTGTAGCCGCTGCATCGTCCCTGTAGAACTGGGGTCCATTATCAGCACGTTCTGACTACCAGCTCTGCCGAACTTACAGTCACTCTTTCTGGAGTCAGTCGTCCTGCACACCTCGTAATTGTACACGTGTTGGAGAGTCCCTGTCCCTGTCCCCAAAGTGTCTGAGTAACGTGGTGGATAATATGGAATCACAGGCAGATTGGAGTGATACAGGATGCGAGACTGTCTCCATCTGTAGATTTTCACCGATATAATTACCACTAAACAGGTGATGAAGAGGAAGGAGACTACAGCCAGAGCCAACACTAAGTAAAAAGTCAGGTTGTCATCGTACTCCTTGTCGTGTGCAAAGTCAGTGAACTCCGACAGCACTTCCGGGAAACTGTCCGCCACCGCCACGTTCACAATGACTGTGGCTGAGCGAGAGGGCTGCCCGTTGTCCTCCACTATAACAGTCAGTCTCTGTTTAACAGCGTCTTTATCAGTCACTTGGCGGATAGTTCTGATTTCTCCATTCTGTAAGCCCACTTCAAACAGCGCCCTGTCTGTGGCTTTCTGCAGTTTATAGGAGAGCCAGGCATTCTGTCCAGAGTCCACATCAACAGCCACCACTTTAGTCACCAGATAGCCCACATCTGCTGAGCGAGGAACCATTTCAGCCACCAGAGAGCCTCCGGTCTGGACTGGGTACAGAACCTGAGGGGGGTTGTCGTTCTGGTCCCGAATCAGTATTTTCACGGTCACGTTGCTACTGAGTGGAGGAGAACCTCCATCCTGAGCTTTGACGCGGAACTGAAAATCTTTGATCTGCTCGTAGTCAAAAGAGCGCACTGCATGGATGACTCCACTATCTGCACTAACGGACACATAGGAGGAGACTGGTACTCCGTTAACAGTGGAGTCCTCCAGTATATAAGAAACACGGGCATTCTGGTTCCAGTCAGCGTCTGTAGCTTTCACTGTGAACACAGAGAGGCCTGGTGTGTTGTTTTCCACAATGTAGGCCTCATATGAGCTCCTCTCAAAGACAGGTGCGTTGTCATTGACGTCAGAGATCTGTAAGGTGAGAGTGACGCTGCTGGAGAGGGAGGGCACTCCCTTGTCAGAGCAGGTCACAGTGATGTTATATTGGGACGCGGCCTCTCTATCCAAAGCTATCTCCGTAACTAAACTATAAAATCCATTCATCGTATTTTGTATTTTAAAAGGAATGTCATCATTAAGGCTACACACCACTTCTCCATTTCTCTCAGAATCAGGGTCATTCACGCTTAGCATAGCAATTACAGTATTTTCAGCAGAGTCTTCTAAAATGGTGTCTGATTTAGAGAGTATTTTCAACTGAGGGCGGTTGTCGTTGACATCAATAATATCAATCAGAATCTTACTGGAATCGGAGAGTCCGCCATTATCTATAGCCTCGATATCAATTTGGAAGAGCTTGGCTTTTTCATAATCTATTTCACCGATTAAGATAAGCTCTCCAGTTTTTCTATCGATCTGAAACAGATCGGATAAACGACGCTTGCTATGTGAAATTAGGTAAGATATTTCTCCATTCGAGCCCCCGTCTTTGTCAGACGCAGTAACAGTAATAACACTGGTCCCCTTTGGGGAATTTTCTGTTATTGTTGCCTTGTATACTGACTTAGTGAAAACCGGTGCGTTGTCGTTTGCATCTAACACGTTAACAGTTATCTGCATTGTCCCTGACATCCGCGGCTGTCCACCATCTAGAGCAGTTAGTAATAGTGATATCTGCTCCTGGTGCTCTCGATCTAGAGGTTTCTGTAAAACCATTTCTACCTTTTTAATCCCGTCTGCTTGATTCTCTAATTTCAGTGCAAAGTTGTTTGTTGGATTTAAGGAATAGCTTTGGAGATCATTTGTACCAATGTCAGCATCCATGGCTTTCTCTAGTACAAATTTAGACCCAACAACGACTGACTCACTAATTTCAAAACGTTTCTTGCTTGACGCAAAGCTGGGAGCATTGTCGTTTATGTCTGTAATCTCTATCGTTATGCGAAACAATTCCATTGGATTTTCCAGAATCATTTGTAAATGTAAAGCACAGGGCGTCGTTTCCCCACACAACGTCTCTCTGTCTATTCTGTCTTTAATAAGGAGGACACCTCTTTCTCTGTTCAGCTCGATATATTCTGCGCTATCTCCCGAATGGATACGAGCTCTGCCGGATTTTAACCTTTTAAAATCTAAACCTAAATCTTGAGCGACATTACAGACAAATGAACCTTTCTCCATTTCCTCGGGAATGGAGTAGCTGACCTGCCCGAACACCGAAGTAACAGAGAGAACCAAGATGAACAGTTCTTGCCGTCTCATTATTTTTTCGGGGTTTCCTCGTGTCCTCTCAATAAAAACGTAATCCATGTAAATATCCTGATAGTTTGCGATCGTATCTCAAGGAAATTATCAACAAAAAAAATGTAGATATCCACGTCCGTGAGCAGTTTTCCATTTAAACGAGTGCAAGCGGCCGATGTCTGTTTCATTGTCTACCATGTAATTATCTAAGGGGGAGGTACAGTTGCCAATCCTATCGAAGACTGCCACACTCTGGCCAGTACCGGTCTTTTCTGTTCATTATACCAAACAACAAAATTTGGGGTAAGAGGGATCAGAATGTGGTTGGATATGGAAAAAAAAAACAAAGTAAAATTAATCATTATCATATTTATGATGATAATTATTATGTTGTTGATTATCAGTAGTAGTACTGGTATTGATAGCAACAGGCCAGTCTTTGACTCGTCTCAGTAAGATCTTCGTTTACGTTTGTGATAACACCGTTTAATTATAGAGACGGATAAAGTGAAGAAATCTGATCTTTATAAAAATCACTTCTGTTGACCAGCGCAGCTCTTTTGCTCCTTAACCAATAACACAACACGTTTTGTTTTAGATAGACACAAAAATAAATGTCAGTTAAGGAATAAACAATTTTGTCATGATTTAAAACGATAAAGCACTCAATGTACACATGGCAGACTAACCTCTAGAGGAGAGTCTGGTTCGTCCAGGATGCTCTTCTCACTCTGTAGCCGCTGCATCGTCCCTGTAGAACTGGGGTCCATTATCAGCACGTTCTGACTACCAGCTCTGCCGAACTTACAGTCACTCTTTCTGGAGTCAGTCGTCCTGCACACCTCGTAATTGTACACGTGTTGGAGAGTCCCTGTCCCCAAAGTGTCTGAGTAACGTGGTGGATAATATGGAATCACAGGCAGATTGGAGTGATAAAGGATGCGAGACTGTCTCCATCTGTAGATTTTCACTGATATAATTACCACTAAACAGGTGATGAAGAGGAAGGAGACTACAGCCAGAGCCAACACTAAGTAAAAAGTCAGGTTGTCATCGTACTCCTTGTCGTGTGCAAAGTCAGTGAACTCCGACAGCACTTCAGGGAAGCTGTCCGCCACCGCCACGTTCACAATGACTGTGGCTGAACGAGAGGGCTGCCCGTTGTCCTCCACTATAACAGTCAGTCTCTGTTTCACAGCGTCTTTGTCAGTCACTTGGCGGATAGTTCTGATTTCTCCATTCTGTAAGCCCACTTCAAACAGCGCCCTGTCTGTGGCTTTCTGCAGTTTATAGGAGAGCCAGGCATTCTGTCCAGAGTCCACATCAACAGCCACCACTTTAGTCACCAGATAGCCCACGTCTGCTGACCGAGGAACCATTTCAGCCACCAGAGAACCTCCGGTCTGGACCGGGTACAGAACCTGAGGGGGGTTATCGTTCTGGTCCCGAATAAGTATTTTCACGGTCACGTTGCTACTGAGTGGAGGAGAACCCCCATCCTGCGCCTTTACGCGGAACTGGAAATCTTTGATCTGCTCGTAGTCAAAAGAGCGCACTGCATGGATGACTCCACTATCTGCACTAACAGACACATAGGAGGAGACTGGTACTCCGTTAACAGAGGAGTCCTCCAGTATGTAAGAAACACGGGCATTCTGGTTCCAGTCAGCGTCTCTGGCTTTCACTGTGAACACAGAGAGGCCTGGTGTGTTGTTTTCTACAATGTAGGCCTCATATGAGCTCCTCTCAAAGACAGGTGCGTTGTCATTCACGTCAGAGATCTGTAAGGTGAGAGTGACGCTGCTGGAGAGGGAGGGCACTCCCTCATCGGAGCAGGTCACAGTGATGTTATACTCAGAGGATCTCTCTCTGTCTAATTCACTATCTGTCACTAAGGTATAGAAATTATTTGATGATGTCATTATACTTAAAGGGGTGTTATCGTTGATAAAACAATGAACTTTACCGTTATCATGTGAATCACGGTCTTGAACATTTATCATTGCTACAACAGTTTTCGGTTTAGCGTTTTCAGATATCATGCTTGATTTTGACATTATATTAATCGTCGGTTTGTTGTCGTTCATGTCCACAACTTCAACTATGACTTTACATGAATCTGTAAGTCCACCGTCGTCACTTGCACGTATGTTAATATGGTAACTACGTGTGTTTTCATAATCAATATTTCCCATCAATGTAATTTCACCGCTGTCTTCGTTTATCTGGAACAGTACATGGGCTTGATCTAAACTGTTTATAATTGAATATTTCACCCTACCATTCGTTCCGTAATCTGCATCTGAAGCAGTAACGCTAGTGACAACCGTCCCTTCTGGGGCGTTTTCAAAAACAGTGGCTGTGTAGGTGGATTGTGAAAAAACAGGTGCATTATCATTGACATCTAACACCACGATGAAAATCCGAATTGTTCCCGACATTTGCGGGTCTCCTCCATCAATAGCAGTTAAAACTAAAGATATCAGTTCATCCTTTTCTCTGTCAAGAGGCTTCTGTAAAATCATTTCAGCCTTTTCTGTTCCATCACCTTGACTGGCCCGTTTAAGTACAAAATTGTCAGTGGGTGTAAGCTCGTATTTTTGAAGACTATTTTTTCCGACATCAAGATCTATTGCTCTGTCTAATACAAATTTTGCTCCAATTACAGCAGATTCACTGATTTTGAAACTGACTTCGTTTTTTTCAAAGGTGGGAGGATTGTCATTTATATCTGTAATTTCGACTGTGATACTGTAAAACTCCATGGGGTTCTCTAAAATAATCTGAAAATGTAAAGCACATGGCGTAGTTTGTCTGCAAATCGCCTCTCTGTCTATTCTGTCTTTAATGAGGAGGAGTCCTCGGTCTTTATTTAGCTCGATGTATCCCGCACTATCTCCTGTATAAACGCGAGCTTTACCCGAGTTCAATCTTTTTATATCTAAACCCAAATCCTGAGCAATATTACCGACTAAAGAGCCACTCGGCATTTCCTCGGGAATGGAGTAGCTGACTTGGCCGAGCACGGAACGGATATAAAGGACCAAGAAAAAAAACAGCACTTGCCGTCCCATTGTTCTGTCCGACCTTTTCCTCGCGAAATTTAATAGGACAAATTAAGTTCCACGAATGCTTGGTATTTATGGTCCATTATCTTTCATGAAAAACTAATTGTAACTCCATAATCGTCCACATCGGTAAAATAAAAAAGGGCTACTGCACTGTCGTCGTTAAAGGGTAAACCAACGTTGTAACCCTATGTCTGTCTTTCTCTCTCTGATATCGTCATGTTGAGGGAGGTTTCTCTTTAAATCTGCCGTGAAACATCAACGCACTGGCCAACAGCGGCCCTAAGAGTACACAGTAATGAACTACAGAAAATGCCTGGAGAAAAAAAAAAAATGCAAATTTGAGAATCCCTGTTATATATGTACCAGGACATTTTTTAAAAAATCCCATAGTTGAAAAAAGACTGGATGATAGATGGCTTACTGTATACTTTAGTTAAAGTGCTATTCATACATCCGAATATTACACCGTAGGAATTAGGAAGGTAGATGGAGAGATAGACAGATAGATAGTGAGATTGATAGACAGATAGATAGACAGATAGATAGAGAGATTGATAGACAGATAGAGAGACAGATAGATAGAGAGATAGAGAGACAGACAGACAGACAGACAGACAGACAGACAGACAGACAGACAGACAGACAGGCAGATAGGCAGATAGGCAGATAGGCAGATAGGCAGATAGGCAGATAGGCAGATAGGCAGATAGGCAGATAGGCAGATAGGCAGATAGGCAGATAGGCAGATAGGCAGATAGGCAGATAGATAAAATAGAAGCCTACCAGTCTTTAAAATTTAGTTTACGTATAATCAGCAGCGGATGGATTAAGTGTAAGATATTGGGCTATCACGACTCACCCAAATCAATATGACATAATAATCTATCCAGCAAAAACTTGCCACACAAACACACACACGTACACACTTGCAGATGATATGCCATTTGAAAGAGCATGAGCAAAAACTCAGGGAAAGGGGTCCAGGGCGATAAGTGCCTCTGTCCATGGTGCTGTCTGCAGACTGGTGATAAATGAGGGCCGGTATAAAAAACCCCCCAACAGATACTAAGAAAAAGTAAACACTCTAAAATTAAAATTTAGTTCAAAAATAACCAACCTCTAGAGGAGAGTCTGGTTCGTCCAGGATGCTCTTCTCACTCTGTAGCCGCTGCATCGTCCCTGTAGAACTGGGGTCCATTATCAGCACGTTCTGACTACCAGCTCTGCCGAACTTACAGTCACTCTTTCTGGAGTCAGTCGTCCTGCACACCTCGTAATTGTACACGTGTTGGAGAGTCCCTGTCCCCAAAGTGTCTGAGTAACGTGGTGGATAATATGGAATCACAGGCAGATTGGAGTGATACAGGATGCGAGACTGTCTCCATCTGTAGATTTTCACCGATATAATTACCACTAAACAGGTGATGAAGAGGAAGGAGACTACAGCCAGAGCCAACACTAAGTAAAAAGTCAGGTTGTCATCATACTCCTTGTCGTGTGTAAAGTCATTGAACTCCGACAGCACTTCAGGGAAGCTGTCCGCCACCGCCACGTTCACAATGACTGTGGCTGAGCGAGAGGGCTGCCCGTTGTCCTCCACTATAACAGTCAGTTTCTGTTTCACAGCGTCTTTATCAGTGACTTGGCGGATAGTTCTGATTTCTCCATTCTGTAAGCCCACTTCAAACAGAGCCCTGTCTGTGGCTTTCTGCAGTTTATAGGAGAGCCAGGCATTCTGTCCAGAGTCCACATCAACAGCCACCACTTTAGTCACCAGATAGCCCACATCTGCTGAGCGAGGAACCATTTCAGCCACCAGAGAACCTCCGGTCTGGACTGGGTACAGAACCTGAGGGGGGTTGTCGTTCTGGTCCTGGATCATTACTTTCACGGTCACGTTGCTACTGAGTGGAGGAGAACCTCCATCCTGCGCCTTGACACGGAACTGGAAATCTCTGATCTGCTCGTAGTCAAAAGAGCGCACTGCATGGATGACTCCACTATCTGCACTAAGGGACACATAGGAGGAGACTGGTACTCCATTAACAGAGGAGTCCTCCAGTATGTAAGAAACACGGGCATTCTGGTTCCAGTCAGCGTCTCTGGCTTTCACTGTGAACACAGAGAGGCCTGGTGTGTTGTTTTCTACAATGTAGGCCTCATATGAGCTCCTCTCAAAGACAGGTGCGTTGTCATTGACGTCAGAGATCTGTAAGGTGAGAGTGACGCTGCTGGAGAGGGAGGGCACTCCCTCATCAGAGCAGGTCACAGTGATGTTATACTCAGAGGCTCTCTCTCTGTCTAATGTGGCTTCTGTAACTAAAGTATAAAATCTATTTAATGTAGTTTGGATTTTAAAGGGAATGTCATCGTTTATATTACAGTCTACTTGTCCATTATTCTCTGAATCAGGGTCGTTTACACTCAGCATAGCAATAACCGTGGTTGGAGGTGAATCTTCTAATATGGATTCTGAATGAGAAACTATGTTTATATTGGGATTATTGTCATTTTTATCAATGATATCAACTATTAACTTAGTGGAATCCGAGAGTCCTCCACTGTCTACAACTTCGACATCGATTTGATAAATGCTGGCCTTTTCGTAATCTATTTCACCGATTAGAATAATCTCACCACTTTTCGAGTCAATCCTAAATAGTTCATATAAAAGACGTCTGCTGGGAGATATGAGATATGATAATTCTCCGTTCAAGCCAATGTCTTTATCAGATGCACTGACAGTCGTTACGCTGGTGCCCTTTTGAGAATTTTCTAGTAGTTTTGCTCTATACAGCGGTTTAGCGAATATCGGTGCATTGTCGTTCACGTCTAACACGTTAACAGTTATCTGCATTGTCCCTGACATCCGCGGCTGTCCACCATCTAGAGCAGTGAGTAATAGTGATATCTGCTCCTGCTTTTCTCGATCTAATGGCCTCTGTAGCACCATCTCAACCTTTTTACTTCCATCTGCCTGATTTTCTAGTTTTAATACAAAGTCATCAGTTGGAGTAAGGGAGTATTGTTGTAGGCCATTCAGCCCAATGTCGGAATCAATAGCTTTCTCCAATACAAATTTCGACCCCGTAACAGCGGACTCACTAATTTCAAAGCGTTTTTCCGCATTTGTAAAACTGGGAGTGTTGTCGTTTATATCTGTAATCTCGACTGTAACGCGAAACAATTCCATTGGATTTTCCAGAATTAACTGGAAGTGCAAAGCACAGGGCGTCGTCTCTCCACATAAAGCCTCTCTGTCTATCCTCTCTTGGACATGGAGGACTCCTCTTTCTTTATTCAACCCGATGTATTCTACACCGCCTCCTGTAAAGACACGAGCTTTACCCGATTTCAACCTTTTAAGATCCAAACCTAAATCATGCGCTATGTTACCAACTACAGAGCCTTTGGCCATTTCTTCGGGAATGGAGTAGCTGACCTGTCCGAGCGCGCAGCTGAGACATAGGACCGAGAGAAACAACAGTACTTGCCATCTCATTGTTCTCTTCGACTTCGTTTCGTTTCCCGTACGATTTAGAAGAAAAGTATTCCCATTGCAGCGAATGCAAAGGCAGAAATAATAATAATAAAAGATGAAACGTCCACAACCCAACTATACACGGCTAAACAATATATCCAGTTACACCATTCGTCGAAGTACTCCCATTGGCGCTGACTTAATTCTGCCTCTCTCTGATTGTGTCCAATGTGTCGACCCGAAGGGGCAGACACAGATAGAAATAACATCTAGTTGTTTGGCAACACGCTTGCCAACAGCGACCCTTTGAGTTGACAATACAAATTACAACAAGTATATCAGAGAGAACAGGTTTACTACAAAGTCACAATGTTAAACAAGTGTAACTAAGACTAGAGTAAAATTGGTCGTCGATTTAGTATACTTTAAAGTCCGGAAATGAGTACTTTGATAATAGTGTGTTCAAGTGTTTCTAGAACATTTTTAAAAGTTTGAATTAGGAAAGTTTTATTATTATTATCAATATCAAGGGTTGTAATGAAACATTATGATGATGATGATTATTATTGTTATTATTATTATTTTTGTTATTGTTGTTGTTATTGTTATTGTTACTATTATTATTATTATTATTATTTACTATTTTATTGTTATTATTGTTATATGACTCATATAAATAAAAGAGATGAAGCAAAGGTGAAAAATAAAACCAAAAGAACAGGAGCTGGTCGTGGTAAGTGTCGCTGTCTGTGGTACTGAAAATGCTGTTAAATTACCTAAACTTCTCAGACAACTATATATGATACCAGTTATGAAATTAATGCAGCAATATCTCAACAATTATTTCTATGAAACTGAAAATAATGTGATTGTTACAGTTTTCTAACCTCTAGAGGAGAGTCTGGTTCGTCCAGGATGCTCTTTTCACTCTGTAGCCGCTGCATCGTCCCTGTAGAACTGGGGTCCATTATCAGCACGTTCTGACTACCAGCTCTGCCGAACTTACAGTCACTCTTTCTGGAGTCAGTCGTCCTGCACACCTCGTAATTGTACACGTGTTGGAGAGTCCCTGTCCCCAAAGTGTCTGAGTAACGTGGTGGATAATATGGAATCACAGGCAGATTGGAATGATACAGGATGCGAGACTGTCTCCATCTGTAGATTTTCACCGATATAATTACCACTAAACAGGTGATGAAGAGGAAGGAGACCACAGCCAGAGCCAAAACTAAGTAAAAAGTCAGGTTGTCATCGTACTCCTTGTCGTGTGTAAAGTCAGTGAACTCCGACAGCACTTCAGGGAAGCTGTCCGCCACCGCCACGTTCACAATGACTGTGGCTGAGCGAGAGGGCTGCCCGTTGTCCTCCACTATAACAGTCAGTCTCTGTTTCACAGCGTCTTTATCAGTCACTTGGCGGATAGTTCTGATTTCTCCATTCTGTAAGCCCACTTCAAACAGCGCCCTGTCTGTGGCTTTCTGCAGTTTATAGGAGAGCCAGGCATTCTGTCCAGAGTCCACATCAACAGCCACCACTTTAGTCACCAGATAGCCCACATCTGCTGAGCGAGGCACCATTTCAGCCACCAGAGAGCCTGCGGTCTGGACTGGGTACAGAACCTGAGGGGGGTTGTCGTTCTGGTCCCGAATCAGTATTTTCACGGTCACGTTGCTACTGAGTGGAGGAGAACCTCCATCCTGCGCTTTGACGCGGAACTGGAAATCTTTGATCTGCTCGTAGTCAAAAGAGCGCACTGCATGGATGACTCCACTATCTGCACTAACGGACACATAGGAGGAGACTGGTACTCCGTTAACAGAGGAGTCCTCCAGTATGTAAGAAACACGGGCATTCTGGTTCCAGTCAGCGTCTCTGGCTTTCACTGTGAACACAGAGAGGCCTGGTGTGTTGTTTTCTACAATGTAGGCCTCATATGAGCTCCTCTCAAAGACAGGTGCGTTGTCATTCACGTCAGAGATCTGTAAGGTGAGAGTGACGCTGCTGGAGAGGGAGGGCACTCCCTCATCGGAGCAGGTCACAGTGATGTTATACTCAGAGGCTCTCTCTCTGTCTAAATCACTATCGGTTACTAGGCTAAAGAATTTCTTGGACGTTGCTTTCATCAGAAATGGCATGTGTTCTTCAATATTACATGAGACTTTTCCATTTTCTCCAGAGTCAGGATCTTGAACATTAAATATAGTCACTACAGTTCCCGGCCTAGAATTTTCTGATATCGAATTCGTTTTGGACATAATATTAATAGATGGGTGATTATCATTCGTATCTGTCACTTCAACAATAATCTTACACGAATCGGTTAGTCCTCCATCATCACTAGCTTGTACGTGTATTTCATAGTGTTGTGCTTTTTCATAATCCAGTTCTCCCGTTAAAGATACTACACCACTGTCTTCGTCAATTTTAAAAATCACAGGGACATCATCCAATGTGTTTGTTATTGAATAGGACACTCTTCCATTTAAACCTTCATCTGCATCCACAGCACTAACGGTACTCAAAATTGTGCCCTTTGAAGCAGTCTCCATTATAATAACCTTATACATTTCCTGCGTGAATACCGGGGCATTGTCATTGACGTCTAGCACAGAAATGTCTACTCGCATTGTTCCCGACAGCTGAGGATCACCACCATCGGTGGCAGTGAGGGTTAAGGAGAGGTGCTCTTGCGTCTCTCTGTCAAGTTGTTTTTTTAAAACCATTTCCACTTTTTTACTCCCATCTTGCTGATTTTGGAGTTTTAAATGAAAGTTGTCTGTAGGTGACAGCGAGTAACTCTGCAAACCGTTACCACCGACATCTAGATCCATAGCTCTCTCTAGCACAAATTTCGCCCCCATCACAGCAGACTCACTAATCCTAAACTGCATCTCACCTTTTTTGAAGCTGGGTGCATTATCGTTTATGTCATTAATTTCGACTGTAACTGTGTAGAATTCAATCGGGTCTTCGAGCGTAATTTGAAGATGTAAAGCGCAAGGCGTCGTCTGGCCACAGAGCGCCTCTCTGTCAATTCTCTCTTTCACAAGCAGGGCTCCTCTGTCTTTATTCAGCTCGATGTATTCTGCATTGTCCTCTGTATAAATGCGAGCTTTACCTGACTTCAGTCTTTTCACGTCTAACCCTAAATCCTGTGCAATGTTACCAACCAGAGAGCCTTTCGCCATTTCCTCGGGAACGGAATAGGAGACCTGCCCGAACACTGAGCTGAGGGAAAAAATCGAGACGAACAACAGTCCTTGCAGTCTCATTGTTCTGTCCCACATTTTATATCCGGCAAATCCTGGATATGTAAAGGGTGCCTTAGTCCAAACCGTCAAGGTTCCTCTAATAGAAATGTTCCAGATGGAGATCGATTATCTACGTTTCTCCTGAAATACGAAATAAATTAATCGCGGTGCATATATATCCGGGCTTCTGCAGCGACGCCTCCGTGCTGTGTGTGTCTCTTTCTCTGTTAAACATAACAAAATGAAAGGGGTAGGTTCTACGTTAGCCAACAGCGGCCCTGGGAGTCCAAAGACTTGCACTGCAAGAAATTACACTAACAGTAGGAGGTTCACTATGAATAAAAAAATGTGACTTGCAGTCTTTACAAAAGTCGTAAATATCGCCACCTTATGTGATTCCCGAGAAAGGCCTTACTTAAGAGAATAAATTATATAATTCTCCTGATCAATTAAGGGGATAAGTCAATGACAATGACAATATGCAGACATAAATGGATTGAGAGTCCAGCTGTTGTGGTAGCGTGGGGTTGATTCTTTTCATTTCAATACTAAAAAATTAGAAGCCTTGTTTAGTTAATCAGAAACAATTATATCTAAAAGATCTTAATGGCCCTCCTTTAAACAAAGTCAGAGATCAAACTGTTTTTACTCAAGTAATTATTCAAAAAACTTGTGCTTTGGATAAAATTGGAGCAAGAAATCTGATGGAGTGATGTGTATTTTTTCACTGAGACTTATTTAGGTACCGAACGGCAGAAGAGATAGGTGGATTGTAATCACAGCATAATTCAACAAGGTAACTATTAATCTAATCATATAGGTTTGTCTTTATTGATGACTAATAGGTGATCAACAACAGGTGCATAATGCAGGCAACAAAGACAGCAAGGGTGATGCTAAAGGCAATATTTTTTCAGGTATTCTATTTACTGAACAAGTACAGCCAATTCAACCCTATGGTAATATGTGTTTTTAGCCCTAATAACAAGAAAACCATAGAGCTCATTGAGGACTTCTTTTCTACCCAGGCTTTAGAAACACAATAAAGCATTCTGTAATAACATGCCATGGGACTCTAAGAATATAAAAAGGAACAATAATGGATAAACAAAACACTCAAATGTACATTCAAAGACATGTTGAAACGAGTTTATGTAAAAGATACTTTAAAGATGTGTTTGGAATGATAGAGCATAATTCTTCACCTGTTATACTAGTGTGACTTTTGTCCCTCTCTGAATATCACTGTCCATGACACTGGTGCTGAATACAAAATAATAATAATAGGCAAAACATATGGTTTCAATTCCAAATAATATGTTGCAGTTATGAAGAAGGCTGAAGTAAGATTCCTATTTTGTAAATAATTATGATTCTTCTTCAAAGGAACAGATTAGCAGATTAATAAATACATGACATGTGCTTTTATTAAATATTATATTCGAATCAAAAGGGTGGGAATAGCTGATGAAGTAAATAACACAAGCAAATCATACATTTATCTAGTAAATCTATCAGTTCAAAAAATGGCCAGGATAAAAAGTAATTTTACAAACAATATGCACTAAAAAAGCAGATGACATTTCCCTTTAATTAGACAACCTCAACTAATAGACTATTTATGACTGTGAGTTTCTGTACAGTAAATACGTTTTCTGTAAAGTATAGAAATTATAGGTGCCAGTAGGCTCTGAAACTTGGCTTGCATAGAATATGTTTTTATAATAGTCCACCTTATCTAAGTGTAATGTGTTGTCTACGAATCTAGAGCTGGTGTATGTTGGGCAATTAGCTTTGCAAATCCCAGCAGTCTAGTAAATGGTACTGAATATAGAGTTGAAAAATTTTAGCTAGTTCATAAAAGGAGCCTTAACACAGAAATTTCAGCTCTTAATCAATAGTTGCACTCTACTATACAGGTATAACAGCTGACTATAGCACTGCTGCTGCTAAAAAGAAAAAAAAAAGACAACTCAAACTCTTGCCTTCATGTTTATAAAAATCCATTCTCTTCTAGAACCTCACCTAGAAGATATAATAGCACCTTTTGGGTTTTTACAAACATTTATAAGCTTAAGTTCAAAGTGACAATGGTAAATAAAAGCTGTGGATTTCAAGAAGGCATCATCTTTGGCAAAGAAAGATAGAAACTGCTAACTTGTTATTGCATAATATTGTTGGATATGACAGCAAGTCAGCAGAGACAAATGCAATAACAAGTTATATACACTGTCAATCACATATGGATTCATCCAAGGAGAAACTGCTCTGTCTGTCATTCTGTAGTGTTGCAACTAAAGTTTTTTTTTTTTTTCCTATAATTTTCTTATCAGTGTGCAACATAATCAGTGGATACAGAAGATATGCTGCCGTTATGGGTGAAATGCAATACTGTGTCATTCCATGAGACCAACCTCTAGAGGAGAGTCTGGTTCGTCCAGGATGCTCTTCCCACTCTGTAGTCTCTGCATTGTCCCTGTAGAACTGGGGTCCATTATCAGCACGTTCTGACTACCAGCTCTGCCGAACTTACAGTCACTCTTTCTGGAGTCAGTCGTCCTGCACACCTCGTAATTGTACACGTGTTGGAGAGTCCCTGTCCCCAAAGTGTCTGAGTAACGTGGTGGATAATATGGAATCACAGGCAGATTGGAGTGATACAGGATGCGAGACTGTCTCCATCTGTAGATTTTCACCGATATAATTACCACTAAACAGGTGATGAAGAGGAAGGAGACTACAACCAGAGCCAACACTAAGTAAAAAGTCAGGTTGTCATCGTGCTCCTTGTCGTGTGTAAAGTCAGTGAACTCCGACAGCACTTCCGGGAAGCTGTCCGCCACCGCCACGTTCACAATGACTGTGGCTGAGCGAGAGGGCTGCCCGTTGTCCTCCACTATAACAGTCAGTCTCTGTTTCACAGCGTCTTTATCAGTGACTTGACGGATAGTTCTGATTTCTCCATTCTGTAAGCCCACTTCAAACAGCGCCCTGTCTGTGGCTTTGTGCAGTTTATAGGAGAGCCAGGCATTCTGTCCAGAGTCCACATCAACAGCCACCACTTTAGTCACCAGATAGCCCACATCTGCTGAGCGAGGAACCATTTCAGCCACCAGAGAGCCTCCGGTCTGGACTGGGTACAGAACCTGAGGGGGGTTGTCGTTCTGGTCCCGAATTAGTATTTTCACACTCACATTGCTACTGAGTGGAGGAGAACCTCCATCCTGTGCCTTGACGCGGAACTGGAAATCTTTGATCTGCTCGTAGTCAAAAGAGCGCACTGCATGGATGACTCCACTATCAGCACTAACAGACACATAGGAGGAGACTGGTACTCCGTTAACAGAGGAGTCCTCCAGTATGTAAGAAACACGGGCATTCTGGTTCCAGTCAGCGTCTCTGGCTTTCACTGTGAACACAGAGAGGCCTGGTGTGTTGTTTTCTACAATGTAGGCCTCATATGAGCTCCTCTCAAAGACAGGTGCGTTGTCATTCACGTCAGAGATCTGTAAGGTGAGAGTGACGCTGCTGGAGAGGGAGGGCACTCCCTCATCAGAGCAGGTCACAGTGATGTTATACTCAGAGGCTCTCTCTCGGTCTAAATCACTATCAGTTACTAAAGTATAAAAATCATTTGAAGAAGTACTTATAGTAAATGGTATGTTTCCATTTATTCTGCAGTTCACCTGACCATTGTTACTTGAATCTGGGTCAAGGACACTGAAGATAACGATAACTTTATTTAGAGGAGAGTCTTCTGGGATTGAACCAGATTTTGAAAGTATACTGATTACAGGTTTATTATCATTAATATCAATAATATCAACTACAATCTTACTGGAATCCGAAAGACCACCACTGTCTTTAGCCTCAATATCAATTTGGTAAGACTTTGCTTTTTCAAAGTCGACCTCACCAACTAATATTACTTGACCGTTTTCATTTATTGTAAATATATCGGATAAACTGTCCATAGTGGTCGACACTGAATAAGACACTTCCCCATTTGTTCCTTTATCTGCATCAGAAGCCTTCACAGTGGTCAATATGGTTCCTCTCTGAGAATTTTCCGCTATTGCCGCCTTGTAAACCGACTGTGTAAAAACAGGAGCATTGTCATTTGCATCGAGTACGGTGACATAAATCCTAACCGTGCCAGACATCTGAGGTTCTCCTCCGTCTACAGCTGTTAACAACAACGATATTTGTTCTTCTTTCTCTCGATCCAACGGCTTCTGTAAAACCATTTCGACCTTTTTATTTCCATCCGCCTGACTTTCTATTTCCAGTACAAAATTATCCGTGGGTTTCAAGCTGTAATTTTTCAATCCATTTATGCCAATGTCTGCATCGACTGCTCTGTCTAATACAAATTTCGATCCTGTCACTGCGGATTCGCTAATTTCAAAACGTTTCTCGTCATTTTTAAAACTGGGAATATTGTCGTTGATGTCGATAATCTCCAGTGTTATTCGAAAAAGCTCCATTGGGTTTTCTAGAATAATCTGCAAATGCAAAGCACAAGGCGTCGTCTGTCTGCAGAGCGACTCTCTGTCGATTCTGTCTTTCAGGAAGAGGACTCCTCTCTCTCTACTCAGCCCGATGTATTCTGTACTGTCGCCCGTAAATATACGGGCTCTACCCGACTTCAATCTATTCACATCTAAACCTAAATCTCTTGCTATGTTGCCGACCACAGAGCCCTTTGCCATCTCCTCCGGAATAGAGTAGCTGACTTGTCCGAGAACGGAACCAAGAGAGAAGATCGAGAGGAAAAACAGTACTTGCCGCTTCATTGTTCTGTCCACAGTCCACGTTGCGCCACAACAAAAGGGCGTTACACTCGGTTTCACAGTAAAAAAATATCCCAGTATGAAAGTAAATAAAGGAATAATGATATAATCCACAAATTCTGAAGCAGAGTCTATGATCTTAATGTGTCCGTCTAATGGTTCATCTGTCCGTGGACAGTGCGTTCTCCCCTTCTCTTTCTCTGAATAACTGACATGACATAGGAGGATCTGCTACATATCCAATCTCCAACTGCAACACGTTGACCAACAGCGGCCCACGGAGTTCAACGAGTGAAATTACAGGGAATGTAAAGCTACTATCACCTGAAATAGTTAGGGATGGTGGATGGCCTGGTGGGAAAACGTTTATAAATAATTAGGAATAATTATGAAAAAGGCTCCGTCAATCCGAACGTCAGAAAAAATAGTAAAGCCTAAATAAAGGAATTAATAAAAAGAAATTTAAAAACACTAAGTGGGAATAACCATCACAAGTGAAATTATATTACAACTGAATTTAGGCAGTGAGAGGGAAGCGAGTTACATGGTATTGCCTCTGTCCAACGTGCTGAATTTATATTGCCAGCGAGGAGACAAGCATTTATAAATGAAAATCTAACGTAATATAAGGAGAAGATTTCTAACCTCTAGAGGAGAGTCTGGTTCGTCCAGGATGCTCTTCTCACCCTGTAGCCGCTGCATCGTCCCTGTAGAACTGGGGTCCATTATCAGCACGTTCTGACTACCAGCTCTGCCGAACTTACAGTCACTCTTTCTGGAGTCAGTCGTCCTGCACACCTCGTAATTGTACACGTGTTGGAGAGTCCCTGTCCCCAAAGTGTCTGAGTAACGTGGTGGATAATATGGAATCACAGGCAGATTGGAGTGATACAGGATGCGAGACTGTCTCCATCTGTAGATTTTCACCGATATAATTACCACTAAACAGGTGATGAAGAGGAAGGAGACTACAGCCAGAGCAAACACTAAGTAAAAAGTCAGGTTGTCATCGTACTCCTTGTCGTGTGCAAAGTCAGTGAACTCCGACAGCACTTCAGGGAAGCTGTCCGCCACCGCCACGTTCACAATGACTGTGGCTGAACGTGAGGGCTGCCCGTTGTCCTCCACTATAACAGTCAGTCTCTGTTTCACAGCGTCTTTATCAGTGACTTGGCGGATAGTTCTGATTTCTCCATTCTGTAAGCCCACTTCAAACAGCGCCCTGTCTGTGGCTTTCTGCAGTTTATAGGAGAGCCAGGCATTCTGTCCAGAGTCCACATCAACAGCCACCACTTTAGTCACCAGATAGCCCACATCTGCTGAGCGAGGAACCATTTCAGCCACCAGAGAGCCTCCGGTCTGGACTGGGTACAGAACCTGAGGGGGGTTGTCGTTCTGGTCCCGAATCAGTATTTTCACAGTCACGTTGCTACTGAGTGGAGGAGAACCTCCATCCTGCGCCTTGACGCGGAACTGGAAATCTTTGATCTGCTCGTAGTCAAAAGAGCGCACTGCATGGATGACTCCACTATCTGCACTAACGGACACATAGGAGGAGACTGGTACTCCGTTAACAGAGGAGTCCTCCAGTATGTAAGAAACACGGGCATTCTGGTTCCAGTCAGCGTCTCTGGCTTTCACTGTGAACACAGAGAGGCCTGGTGTGTTGTTTTCTACAATGTAGGCCTCATATGAGCTCCTCTCAAAGACAGGTGCGTTGTCATTCACGTCAGAGATCTGTAAGGTGAGAGTGACGCTGCTGGAGAGGGAGGGCACTCCCTCATCAGAGCAGGTCACAGTGATGTTATACTCAGAGGCTCTCTCTCTGTCTAAATCAGTATCTGTCACTAAGCTATAGAAATTATTTGACGAAGTTTTTAAAATGAAGGGCACATTTTCGGTGATAAAACATTTTACTTTTCCGTTTTCACCAGTGTCCTTGTCTTCAATATTTATCATTGTAACGACTGTATTGAGTTTGGCATCTTCTGATATCACATTTGACTTGGACATTATGTTAATTTCAGGTTTGTTGTCATTTACATCTTGAACATCTACAATCAACTTACATGAATCTGTGAGTCCCCATCATCACTAGCCAGTAAATTTATTTGATAATTTCGCGACTCCTCAAAGTCAATGTTTCCAATTAATGTAACTTCGCCATTTTCCTCGTTGACATCAAAAACTTTACTGTCATCATCTACTGAATTCGTGATTGAATATGTTATTTTACCGTTAGAGCCTTGATCTGCATCTGAAGCGGTGACAGTGGCAATAACGGTGCCTCTAGGTGAATTCTCAGTAACTGTAGTCTTGTATGTGGACTGTGTAAAAACCGGAGCATTATCATTGGCGTCTAAAACTGTAATAACAATCTGCATCGTTCCCGACATCTGCGGTTCTCCTCCATCTATAGCCGTTAACACAAGAGATATCTGCTCTTGTTTCTCTCTGTCTAACGGCTTCTGCAGCACCATCTCTACATTTTTATTCCCATCAGCGTTACTATGCACTTTCAGAGCAAAATTATCCGTTGGCTTTAAGTCATAGCCATGAACACCATTAATTCCAACATCGAGATCCACAGCCCGTTCTAGCACGAATTTTGCCCCCGTGGTCGCTGACTCGCTGATTTTGAATTTCATTTCACCTTTTTTAAATGTCGGTGCATTATCATTAATATCTGTAATCTGGATTGTCACACTATAAAATTCCATAGGATTCTCTAAAACAATCTGAAAATGTAAAGCACACAGCGTCGTCTGTCTACAGAGCGTCTCTCTGTCGATTCTCTCTTTAACAAGGAGGACTCCTCTTTCTCTGTTCAGCTCGATGTACTCGTCGCTGTCTCGGGTATAAATTCGAGCTTTACCGGACTGTAAACGTTTGATTTGTAAACCTAAGTCATGTGCTATATTACCGACTAAAGATCCTTTGGCCATTTCCTCCGGAATGGAGTAGCTGACCTGAGCGAGCACCGAGTCGAGGGAGAGGAGAGACATCAACAGCAGCACTTCCCTTGTCATTGTTCTTTCCCAATCGCTTCAGTGAGGTTCGATGTGTTTATATCCCAGAAAACTGACGCGGATCCCAGTATCAAACGTTAATTTAGCGATGGTATAATCCACATGAGAGAAAGAATCTCAAAGACCGACGTGTTTTTTAAATATTCTGCATGACTCGATCGTCCCTTCTTCCCCGTCGTGTTCTTTCTTTATTATGTCGACGTTGGATGGGAGGTTCTGCTACATCCCTGCTCAGTCATCAACACTCTGGTCAACAGCGGCCCTAAGAGTTCATACTGTATAACTGCAGAAATTGAACACCAGCGAATGTAGTTTCAGAAGACCTACTATCCAAAAATTCTAAACCTTTGCATGAAAGTTATTAAAAATATAGTGACATGGTCCAAAGAGTCTCAAAGCTCTTCGGAACATCTTCACACGTATAGTCGCTTACTTAAACTTATTTTCCAAGTGACATTAACTGTGGAATGATGTGTTCATATACTGTTTCATATTAAAGGAAATTGACAAAGTTGAAATCAAAGTAGAAAAAGATCTTACTACGTCATGTAGGGCGCACGGAGTACAGATAGATGAAGCAGATATAATTAATTTATCAGTCTAATGTCCTTAAATGGACAAATTATGAGTACCGACCTACATGGATGCCCCGCACAAATCCCGTGACGATAAAAGCATTCTTGTGCCAAAATGACATCGTTCTCTATGATTGATGCCCTCAAACATATTAATACTCTTTACAGAAACAAATATCTTAACCATATAATTAGATCGGAAACTCGTTAGTGTATGTTAAAGCTAAAATCCAAAATCCAAGCAAAGATGTTGATGTGTATGGATTGGCGGAGCTGAAACCATTAGCCGAGCTTTCCTAAACCAGGGAAAGTCAGAATGTGACAAAGGAGCGTTGTGTGTGAGACCCTGGAACAGGTTAAGAAACATTAAACCAATTAACAATCAGTATATATAAAACTACTGAACATCAGCGAGGATGTAGATATCGGAGCATTGATAATATAAATTATATAGATGGAAATTAATACAAAAGGCATTAAGATTGAAGACGTGGAGTTTAGACATTACGAAGTCAAGCCTTCCAACTTGCTTCGCCCCATCACCTCATTCGATAAACTGCATGTTTGAAATTTATAAAAGAAAATAATTAGTAACCGTATGTGGAAACGTTAAATAGCTCTAACCTCTAGAGGAGAGTCTGGTTCGTCCAGGATGCTCTTCTCACTCTGTAGCCGCTGCATCGTCCCTGTAGAACTGGGGTCCATTATCAGCACGTTCTGACTACCAGCTCTGCCGAACTTACAGTCACTCTTTCTGGAGTCAGTCGTCCTGCACACCTCGTAATTGTACACGTGCTGGAGAGTCCCTGTCCCCAAAGTGTCTGAGTAACGTGGTGGATAATATGGAATCACAGGCAGATTGGAGTGATACAGGATGCGAGACTGTCTCCATCTGTAGATTTTCACCGATATAATTACCACTAAACAGGTGATGAAGAGGAAGGAGACTACAGCCAGAGCCAACACTAAGTAAAAAGTCAGGTTGTCATCGTACTCCTTGTCGTGTGCAAAGTCAGTGAACTCCGACAGCACTTCAGGGAAGCTGTCCGCCACCGCCACGTTCACAATGACTGTGGCTGAGCGAGAGGGCTGCCCGTTGTCCTCCACTATAACAGTCAGTCTCTGTTTCACAGCGTCTTTATCAGTCACTTGGCGGATAGTTCTGATTTCTCCATTCTGTAAGCCCACTTCAAACAGCGCCCTGTCTGTGGCTTTCTGCAGTTTATAGGAGAGCCAGGCATTCTGTCCAGAGTCCACATCAACAGCCACCACTTTAGTCACCAGATAGCCCACATCTGCTGAGCGAGGAACCATTTCAGCCACCAGAGAGCCTCCGGTCTGGACTGGGTACAGAACCTGAGGGGGGTTGTCGTTCTGGTCCCGAATCAATATTTTGACGGTCACGTTGCTACTGAGTGGAGGAGAACCTCCATCCTGCGCCTTGACGCGGAACTGGAAATCTTTGATCTGCTCGTAGTCAAAAGAGCGCACTGCATGGATGACTCCACTATCTGCACTAACAGACACATAGGAGGAGACTGGTACTCCGTTAACAGAGGAGTCCTCCAGTATGTAAGAAACACGGGCATTCTGGTTCCAGTCAGCGTCTCTGGCCTTCACTGTGAACACAGAGAGGCCTGGTGTGTTGTTTTCTACAATGTAGGCCTCATATGAGCTCCTCTCAAAGACAGGTGCGTTGTCATTGACGTCAGAGATCTGTAAGGTGAGAGTGACGCTGCTGGAGAGGGAGGGCACTCCCTCATCAGAGCAGGTCACAGTGATGTTATACTCAGAGGCTCTCTCTCTGTCTAATTCACTGTCTGTGACAACGGTAAAGAAATTGTTTGTTGTTGATTTAATGGCAAAGGGAATATTTTCGTTTAAAACACACATGATTTTACCATTTTCATTTGTGTCTGGATCTTGTATATTAAGCATCGTTACAACCGTTCCTGGTTGCATGTTTTCAGATACGGTGTTCGAATTCGACATGATGTTAATGGATGGGGGATTATCATTTATATCTATCACGTCTAAAATTACTTTACACGCATCGGATAATCCTCCCTGATCTGACACCTGAACATCTAGTTCGTAAAGTCCCCTTTTCTCATAATCTAAATTTCCAGCTAAGGTCAATTCTCCATTATCTGCATCGATTTTAAAGAGACTCGCTGCTCCAGATTTTGAAATCATATATGTTACTTTTCCGTTATTGCCTTTATCCATGTCAGTAGCCTTTACGGTAGTTAATACAGTGCCAGCAGGAGCGTTCTCTTGAACACTTGCCTTGTATTCCGGTTTTGAACAAACGGGAGGATTGTCATTTGCGTCTAACACCGTTATGAGAACCTGCATTGTCCCCGAGAGCTGTGGTTCACCACCATCCGCGGCTGTTAGTGTTAATGAAATATGCTCATGTTTTTCTCGGTCTAACGGTGTCTGTAAAACCATCTCGACATGTTTAGTCCCATCTCCTCGGCTAATGGTTTTCAAAACGAAGTTATCACTGGGTTTTAGGGCATAGCTGCTCAAGTCGTTGACACCAACATCATCATCTATGGCTTTTTCCAAGACGAATCGAGCTCCAGTAAGAGCCGATTCGCTAATTTCATATTTCATCTCACCTCTCTCAAATGTCGGAGGGTTGTCGTTTATGTCGGTAATTTCGACAGTCACCGTGTAAAACTCCATTGGGTTTTCCAGGATCAATTGAAAATGGAGCGCACAGGGCATTGTTTGACCGCAGAGCGATTCTCTGTCTATTCTGTCTTTAATGAGGAGGACTCCTTTTTCTCTCTCCAGCTGAATATATTCTTCATTGTTTCCGGTATAAATACGAGCTTTACCGGACTTCAGTCTTTCCACACCTAAACCTAAATCCTGGGCTATATTGCCAATTAGAGCCCCCTTTCCCATTTCCTCAGGAATGGAGTAACCGACCTGCCCGCACACTACACTGAAGGAGAGCAATGAGATAAACAGCAGCACTTGCCATCCCATCGTTCCGATTTACACGTCTGTGAAGAAAATCAGGAAATCCTCTTTTTCTTCGTCCCCAGTTCCGATTTTGATTGGTATACACACGTATATGGTCCCAAAAATGGCACTTATCCTAAATTTTAGAACAAAGGAATCCCATTATGCCGCTCTGGCTTCAGCTGTTCATTACAATCCTTAATGTTGCCTCTGCCCCTCTGTCTGTTTCCCAGTGTAATATGTTAAGATATAGGGGAGGTACTGCGATTTATGCCTCCTCAGAAACTCGATGGCCAACAGCGTCCCTTTCTGTTCACTGAACTGAACTACATGGCCTCTTGTTGTGAGAACCACAGTTAAGGAGTTCAAAAAAATATATGTAACCGAAATACGAACTAAGATATATCTTGCTCGATTTAAATCTCATCTAAACGCCCACATTACTATTTGTTTACATAACATACACATGGCAAAGGTATGAGTAAAGAGACCAATTATAAAAATTAGAATATGAAGCAATAATACAACCAAACAAAAAAGTACTGGCACAAAAAAAAAAAACAAAAAAAAAAAAAACACAGGTGCAGCTACGAAGACACACAGGCAGCTACATATACCAAGAGCTAAGAGTATAAAAGGGGCAAAATGCAAACAATTCTTCAGAAAACCATAGATCTATCCTTACATCGCGGTGACACAAATATTATTTGCGCTGTCCACAGTTCTGAATTATGAAATAAAGTATAGAAAAGCTGTTATTCCCAATTACACTCAGCGTGTAAGCGGTAACCTACAAACTGTGTATATTATTTCCAAAAAAAGTGTATTTGTGTACATAAATTCATCGGCAATACTATATAGATCTCTACCGAAAGTTGTACGAAAACCAAAAAAAGAAAAGAAAGAAAAGAAAAATAGAGGAGCTTGCAATGGACACAAGCATACACACACACCACACACTCATCCTCACAGTCACTCTTAAAAAAAGAAAAAGAGACCGAGAAAATGGGGGGGGGTCACTAAGAGAGATAGAGAGATGATATTAATCATGATGGTTATACAATTATACCAATTTATTCGCGATTTTCTATCAATTAAAAATTTGAGTTAGACAGCAACAGCACTGTTCTGTGCACTCTCCATGGTGCTGAATACGAGCAACCTCAGAATTAAATATAGACATATTCAAAGCAAGCTTAACTAAAACTAGGGTTATAGGTTGCAACCAAAAAGCTGTAAAGGTCTAATTCACTGTGATGCAAAAAATGGGACTATGAAGACCGGATAAGGAACATGTGTAACTTCAGCAAAACTAACCTCTAGAGGAGAGTCTGGTTCGTCCAGGATGCTCTTTTCACTCTGTAGCCGCTGCATCGTCCCTGTAGAACTGGGGTCCATTATCAGCACGTTCTGACTACCAGCTCTGCCGAACTTACAGTCACTCTTTCTGGAGTCAGTCGTCCTGCACACCTCGTAATTGTACACATGTTGGAGAGTCCCTGTCCCCAAAGTGTCTGAGTAACGTGGTGGATAATACGGAATCACAGGCAGATTGGAGTGATACAGGATGCGAGACTGTCTCCATCTGTAGATTTTCACTGATATAATTACCACTAAACAGGTGATGAAGAGGAAGGAGACTACAGCCAGAGCCAACACTAAGTAAAAAGTCAGGTTGTCATCGTACTCCTTGTCGTGTGTAAAGTCAGTGAACTCCGACAGCACTTCCGGGAAGCTGTCCGCCACCGCCACGTTCACAATAACTGTGGCTGAACGTGAGGGCTGCCCGTTGTCCTCCACTATAACAGTCAGTCTCTGTTTCACAGCGTCTTTATCAGTCACTTGGCGGATAGTTCTGATTTCTCCATTCTGTAAGCCCACGTCAAACAGCGCCCTGTCTGTGGCTTTCTGCAGTTTATAGGAGAGCCAGGCATTCTGTCCAGAGTCCACATCAACAGCCACCACTTTAGTCACCAGATAGCCCACATCTGCTGAGCGAGGAACCATTTCAGCCACCAGAGAGCCTCCGGTCTGGACTGGGTACAGAACCTGAGGGGGGTTGTCGTTCTGGTCCCGGATCAGTATTTTCACGGTAACGTTGCTACTGAGTGGAGGAGAACCTCCATCCTGCGCCTTGACGCGGAACTGAAAATCTTTGATCTGCTCGTAGTCAAAAGAGCGCACTGCATGGATGACTCCACTATCTGCACTAACGGAAACATAGGAGGAGACTGGTACTCCGTTAACAGAGGAGTCCTCCAGTATGTAAGAAACACGGGCATTCTGGTTCCAGTCAGCGTCTCTGGCTTTCACTGTGAACACAGAGAGGCCTGGTGTGTTGTTTTCTACAATGTAGGCCTCATATGAGCTCCTCTCAAAGACAGGTGCGTTGTCATTCACGTCAGAGATCTGTAAGGTGAGAGTGACGCTGCTGGAGAGGGAGGGCACTCCCTCATCGGAGCAGGTCACAGTGATGTTATACTCAGAGGTTCTCTCTCTGTCTAATTCACTGTCTGTCACCAAAGTGAAGAAATTATTTGATGTCAGCTTTAGTGTAAAAGGAATATGTTCATTAATGGAGCAGTGGACTTTCCCATTATCTCCGGAATCTACGTCCAGAACATTTACCATAGTCACAACTGTTGCTGGTCTAGAGTCTTCGGGAATTACATTAGTCTGTGACATAATATTAATAACTGGTTTGTTATCATTAATGTCAATCACTTCAACTGTAATCTTACACGAGTCTGTCAGCCCCCCTTCATCACTGGCCTGCACATGTATTTGATAGTAACTTGCCTTTTCATAATCTACACTACCTTTCAAGATCAAATTCCCATTTAATTCATCAATTTCAAACATCTCTCGTACACCTGCTACGGTGTTGGATATCGAATATGTAATGATGGAATTCGATCCTTTATCAGCATCAGAGGCAAGGACACTGGTTACGATCGTACCTTTAGATGCGTTTTCGGTTATCGTGGCTTTGTAAAATGTCTTCGTAAAAACAGGTGCATTGTCATTAGCATCGAGCACTGTAACATGTATTTGTACTGTGCCAGATAGGTTTGGCTCCCCTCCATCCACTGCAGTTAAAACGAGCAATATCTCCTCATCTTTTTCTCTGTCAAGAGGCTGTTGTAAAACCATTTCAACTATCTTTTCTCCATCGGGTTGATCCTCCAGCTTCAACACAAAATTTTCGGTTTTAGTTAGAAAATAACTCTGTAGACTATTCGTGCCAACGTCGGGATCTATTGCCCTCTCTAACAAGAATTTCGCCCCTATTGCGGCGGATTCGCTTATTTTAAATGTCATGTAGGATTTTTCAAAAACTGGGGTGTTGTCGTTTATATCTGTAACTTCGACAACAGCAGTGTAAAATTCCATCGGGTTTTCTAATATAACCTGAAAATGCAAAGCGCAGGGCGTCGTCTGCCCACATAGCGCTTCTCTGTCTATTCTCTCTTTGACAAGGAGGACGCCTCGTTCTCTGTTCAGCTCGATGTACCCCGCGCTGTCTCCTGTAAAAATTCGTGCTTTGCCCGATGTTAATCTTTTTCTGTCTAAACCTAAATCCTGAGCGATGTTACCGATTAATGACCCCTTTGTCATTTCCTCAGGAATGGAGTAGCTGACCTGCCCCGACACCGATGTGAGCGAAAGGAATGAGATAAACAACAGCACTTGCCGCCTCATTGTTCTGTCCGGCTTTTCCATGCAGCTTAAATCCATTTACAGTCCGAATTCCGTTGGAAAGATATATACGTTGTATTTCCTAAGGATATTAAACACCTTGGCCTAATTCTTGAATTACAGCTTTACCGGTCGAAAATGGGTCTTCTCTTGTTCTAGGATATTCGCACTGCACGTCTATTTTTCACTCAGTGAACAAGAAAACAGATGATGGGGGAGGTACTGCTGAAACCTACCATACAATCATCACACACTGGCCAACAGCGACCCTAAGAGTTCAAGCGATTATACTACACAGATTTTTGTGAAAAGAAAAGTTTTGAAGGCTATCAGGTGGTAGACGGACGATTAATGTCAGGCACAGCTCAGATATTTAACTCTCAACATCCCTCGTTTACACAAATGCTGCAGAAGTGGATTTTATCTGTATAGGTACACACCCTGAACAAGACACCGACATTTTAAACCTTCATGAAGTTGGTGCACACATATATGGAAGATAGGACCGATCTTGTTTCTAGAAAAAAGCAATGCCTTTTCTTTATATCTAAACACACAAAAACAATATGAAGATGTGTCCTGAAGCGTAGGACGTGTCACTCGGCGCTGATACCAGCCAAAAAAAATAGTAGAGACCACCATGAATTATATTTTGAGAAACAGGTAATTGAAATAATCAGAACTTGGTAAGACGTATGTGGAGATCATGAATACACTGAGGTAATATAGAGAAGAGAAAGTATTTTCCTAAAATAAAAAAAGATAAAAAATACCCGACCATACCAAAGACCAACGTGAAGATTCAATTAAGAACCACAAGGCAATGATAGGAAAAATAGCTCTTAATAGTGACTCGAAACTGCTTTGTCGTTTTGTGATAATAAGCGATAATAACATCGCCAAAACACGGTCAACTCATAATATTTTTATTCAGTTTATATCTAGGTCACTCTGCTGAAGCTCAGAGCAAAGCTTTTTTTGTACTAGAAAATAAATGGAATAATGTTAAATTCTAACCTCTAGTGGAGAGTCTGGTTCGTCCAGGATGCTCTTTTCATTCTGTAGCCGCTGCATCGTCCCTGTAGAACTGGGGTCCATTATCAGCACGTTCTGACTACCAGCTCTGCCGAACTTACAGTCATTCTTTCTGGAGTCAGTCGTCCTGCACACCTCGTAATTGTACACGTGTTGGAGAGTCCCTGTCCCCAAAGTGTCTGAGTAACGTGGTGGATAATATGGAATCACAGGCAGATTGGAGTGATACAGGATGCGAGACTGTCTCCATCTGTAGATTTTCACCGATATAATTACCACTAAACAGGTGATGAAGAGGAAGGAGACTACAGCCAGAGCCAACACTAAGTAAAAAGTCAGGTTGTCATCGTACTCCTTGTCGTGTGCAAAGTCAGTGAACTCCGACAGCACTTCAGGGAAGCTGTCCGCCACCGCCACGTTCACAATGACTGTGGCTGAGCGAGAGGGCTGCCCGTTGTCCTCCACTATAACAGTCAGTCTCTGTTTCACAGCGTCTTTATCAGTCACTTGGCGGATAGTTCTGATTTCTCCATTCTGTAAGCCCACTTCAAACAGCGCCCTGTCTGTGGCTTTCTGCAGTTTATAGGAGAGCCAGGCATTCTGTCCAGAGTCCACATCAACAGCCACCACTTTAGTCACCAGATAGCCCACATCTGCTGAGCGAGGAACCATTTCAGCCACCAGAGAGCCTCCGGTCTGGACTGGGTACAGAACCTGAGGGGGGTTGTCGTTCTGGTCCCGAATCAATATTTTGACGGTCACGTTGCTACTGAGTGGAGGAGAACCTCCATCCTGCGCCTTGACGCGGAACTGGAAATCTTTGATCTGCTCGTAGTCAAAAGAGCGCACTGCATGGATGACTCCACTATCTGCACTAACAGACACATAGGAGGAGACTGGTACTCCGTTAACAGAGGAGTCCTCCAGTATGTAAGAAACACGGGCATTCTGGTTCCAGTCAGCGTCTCTGGCTTTCACTGTGAACACAGAGAGGCCTGGTGTGTTGTTTTCTACAATGTAGGCCTCATATGAGCTCCTCTCAAAGACAGGTGCGTTGTCATTGACGTCAGAGATCTGTAAGGTGAGAGTGACGCTGCAGGAGAGGGAGGGCACTCCCTCATCGGAGCAGGTCACAGTGATGTTATACTCAGAGGCTCCCTCTCTGTCTAATTCACTGTCTGTTGTCAATCTAAAGAAATTATTAGACGTTGAGGAAATCTTGAATGGAATGTTATCGTTAATGTCACATTGAACTTTTCCATTTTTATCCGAGTCTGGATCTTGGATATTTATCATTGTCACAACAGTGCCAGGTTGAATATCCTCTTTTATTGCACTGGACTTTGACATGACATTTATTGCAGGTATATTGTCATTTGTGTCAGTTATTTCCACTATAATTTTACACGAGTGAGTAAGTCCTCCCTCATCACTAGCCTGGACGTGTATTTGATATTGTCGCTTTTTCTCAAAATCAACGTCGCCAACCAGTGCAACTTCTCCGGTCTCACTGTTTATCTCAAATAACTCGGAAACATTGTCCAGTAGATTTAATATAGAATACGATACTTTGCCATTAGATCCCTCATCTAAGTCAGAAGCACTAACGACCACTACTTCCGTTCCCGAGGGTGAATTTTCTCTTATGCTGGATTTATAGATTTTCTGCATAAAAACTGGAGCATTATCATTAATATCCAATACATTGATATGTATCTGAACCGTACCTGAGAGCCTTGGCTCACCACCATCTACTGCGGTCAATACAAGCGACAAATGATCGTTTTTTTCACGATCTAAAGGTTTTTGTAAAACCATTTCTACCATCTTGCTCCCGTCTGCTTGATTTTGCAGCCTCAAAACAAAATTGTCAGTCGGCTTTAACAAATAATTCTGAAGGCCATTCATATCTACATCCAGATCTATCGCCTGCTGCAACAAGAACACTGCCCCTGTGACAGCTGATTCGCTTATTCTGAATTTCATTTCACCTCTTTTAAAAATTGGGGCGTTGTCATTAATGTCTGTAACCTCGACGGTAATGGTATAAAATTCCATAGGATTCTCTAAAATAACCTGGAAATGCAGAGCACACGGTGAAATCTGAGCGCAGATCGCCTCTCTGTCGATTCTGTCTTTGACGAGGAGGACTCCTCTCTCTTTATCTAACTCGATGTATTCCGCACTGTCTCCCGTATAAATGCGAGCTTTTCCCGACGTTATTCTTTTTACATCCAAACCCAGATCTTGCGCCATGTTCCCCACGAAAGAGCCTTTCGGCATTTCCTCTGGGATGGAGTAGGTGACCTGTCCGATCACTGAACCCAAACAGAAAAGCGAGATTAAAAGCAGCACTTGCAGCCTCTTTGTTCTTTCCGACATCTTCCTATAAAATGAGCTGCGTAATATTCCTGTAAAAAACGGACTGTTCTTCAGTGGTTATCCTTTTTATGTCTCCGGACCTAAGGCAGTCGTTAATTAGGTCGTAAAAAACGAACGTAAAACAACAATATCCACCCAAATTAACGTCCAGAGCTCTGGTCTTCGTACTCCGTAATGTTACTTGTGTCTGTCTCTCGTTCACTGTCTGAAATGATGTGGGAGGTACTGCTCATTTCTACACCCAACTAACAGAGACTGGTCAACAGCGGCCCTAAGAGTTCATCACACTGAACTACAGAATATAGCAGAAGATAGAAATCACTTACAATCACTTTCAATGGTCAGTTTATCCGATTTCTGAATTTTAAGGGGACGATTTAATGTGACAAAATATTTGTTTATCACCCTCTTGGGTTTATTTGAATTTTAAGATGAGCCTGAAAATTCAACCACTTAGACTGACAAGAAAAAAAGATAAAGCATTTGTAAATTCGGTACAAACAGTGATGCAAAATCGTAAACATCTGCTGTTAAGTGCAGTCAAAAAATGTTTTCATCTCTCCCTCTCTCTCCACCCAACACACACACACACACACACACACACACACACACACAAACATATACACACACACAAACATATACACACACACAAACATACACACACACACAAACATATACACACACAAGCTCCTGAAGCTCCCTGTGTTATTTTACATCTACAATATCACAATCTCTTAAACGCAATCTCTATTGTTTTCAACCCTTGTAATCAAATTGACCTAGCTCATTCAATATATCTATCACTCATTAATGCATTTATATGAAATCAGTCTTTAAACGTTAAAGATTTTGACCAAAGCTATAAAATCAAGCTGAAATATTGAAAATCACATATGGCCAATTGCTAAGGCCCATGCATTTGCAGTGTGGTTTTAATCTTACACTCAGAAGTAAGTGACTGACATTCAATTAGTGTTTGTAGCTTTGGATCACCTACCACATATCTTTAATAGCCAACCCATTGCTGCTAGATACAGATGTATGCATAAGGACTTGAAATTATAAACCTTCCTGTTTCAAAAACATATGCGAAACTGCATATCATAGTAGTCCAGGTATGCTTTGTGAGCACAGAACTGAGTTTGTTGCTTCAAAACATGAACTAATCTGACGTTAAAGACACAAAACAAGTGAAAGCAGTCAGATGTACCTCGAAAGTTATGATACTATAAAAGCTGGGAAAATTATTCAACTGAAAAAAGAAAAATTTGTAAGGTATAAAGAAAACACAATGTTATAACTATCCCGGAACTGAAGAAAATTCAATTTTCGCTTAGACTAGTAAAAACTGTATTGTTTGGGAGAAGGGGTTTGGAATTGTGGAGTTTGATGAATTGAACATGTGTTAAAACTGCGATGATGTCCTTTCCACAAACAATTTAACACTCCAACCATACAAGTGAGGAGAGCTGAGGCACTGTCCGTGGTGCTGAATTGAAGGGAAGAGAAGAAACGCATAATTCGAAGTTGTAATTTCTCTCTCAATGTATTTCCTGTAAAGGTGATAGTCCACATTTGAAATCTGGACAACCACTTACACTGAAAAACACAAATACTTTCCTGTGTTTTAGAAATACAACTAGTGAAACACAAATAATAAAAGTAAGCAGGGGTTTAAGAGACAACTTGCCCATAACAATGTAAAATACCGCTATTGAAATGTCTAAAAACTTCACTGAATAAAAGAAAATCCAAGCTTTCCAATTGGATTAAACTGAATGTGCAAATGTAATGCAATTCCTAAGATGATTTCTTCTGGAAAACTAACCTCTAGAGGAGAGTCTGGTTCATCCAGGATGCTCTTTTCACTCTGTAGCCGCTGCATCGTCCCTGTAGAACTGGGGTCCATTATCAGCACGTTCTGACTACCAGCTCTGCCGAACTTACAGTCACTCTTTCTGGAGTCAGTCGTCCTGCACACCTCGTAATTGTACACGTGTTGGAGAGTCCCTGTCCCCAAAGTGTCTGAGTAACGTGGTGGATAATATGGAATCACAGGCAGATTGGAGTGATACAGGATGCGAGACTGTCTCCATCTGTAGATTTTCACCGATATAATTACCACTAAACACGTGATGAAGAGGAAGGAGACTACAGCCAGAGCCAACACTAAGTAAAAAGTCAGGTTGCCATCGTACTCCTTGTCGTGTGTAAAGTCAGTGAACTCCGACAGCACTTCAGGGAAGCTGTCCGCCACCGCCACGTTCACAATGACTGTGGCTGAGCGAGAGGGCTGCCCGTTGTCCTCCACTATAACAGTCAGTCTCTGTTTCACAGCGTCTTTATCAGTGACTTGGCGGATAGTTCTGATTTCTCCATTCTGTAAGCCCACGTCAAACAGCGCCCTGTCTGTGGCTTTCTGCAGTTTATAGGAGAGCCAGGCATTCTGTCCAGAGTCCACATCAACAGCCACCACTTTAGTCACCAGATAGCCCACATCTGCTGAGCGAGGAACCATTTCAGCCACCAGAGAGCCTCCGGTCTGGACTGGGTACAGAACCTGAGGGGGGTTGTCGTTCTGGTCCCGAATCAGTATTTTGACGGTTACATTGCTACTGAGTGGAGGAGAACCTCCATCCTGCGCCTTGACGCAGAACTGGAAATCTTTGATCTGCTCGTAGTCAAAAGAGCGCACTGCATGGATGACTCCACTATCTGCACTAACGGACACATAGGAGGAGACTGGTACTCCGTTAACAGAGGAGTCCTCCAGTATGTAAGAAACACGGGCATTCTGGTTCCAGTCAGCGTCTCTGGCTTTCACTGTGAACACAGAGAGGCCTGGTGTGTTGTTTTCTACAATGTAGGCCTCATATGAGCTCCTCTCAAAGACAGGTGCGTTGTCATTCACGTCAGAGATCTGTAAGGTGAGAGTGACGCTGCTGGAGAGGGAGGGCACTCCCTCATCAGAGCAGGTCACAGTGATGTTATACTCAGAGGCTCTCTCTCTGTCTAATTCACTGTCTGTCACCAAACTATAGAAACCATTGGGTGTAGATTTCATTATGAATGGAACGTTTTCACCGAGAATACACTTAACTTCCCCATTATGATCCGAGTCGCGATCATTTACAGTCATTACAGCTATTACGGTCTCGGTTGGAGAGCTTTCTGGAGTCAAACGTGACGTTGATATAACATCGATGAAGGGCTCGTTGTCATTAATATCAATTATATCTACAACTAACTTACTTGAATTTGAGAGCCCTCCTTGATCCCTGGCTTCGATATCAATTTGATATTGTTTTGACTTTTCATAATCAACATCGCCTGTTACGCGCACATCACCACTGTTTTTGTCGATTTCAAAATGATTCGAAATTCCAGCCGTGCTACTTGATAATGAATACGTTACTAAACCATTTGACCCGTGATCTATATCCAATGCACTGACTGTAATTAAAAATGTACCTCTAGAAGCATTTTCTGGTAAACGTGCCCTATAAATTGGCTGAGTAAATACAGGAGCGTTGTCGTTTGCATCTAAAACTGTAACATGGATCCGAACAGTTCCGGACATTTTTGGATCTCCCCCATCGTTCGCAGTTAGCAGCAGAGATAACTGCTCTTGTTTCTCTCGGTCTAATGGCCTCTGTAAAACCATTTCTACCTTTTTACTATCATCAGCTTGGCCATGTAACTTTAAAATGAAATTATCGGTAGGATAGAGGGAGTAACTCTGAAGGCCATTTATCCCGATATCAGAATCAAAAGCCCTTTCCAAAACAAATTTCGCTCCTACCATTGCGGACTCGCTTATGTCAAAATTCATTGAATCCTCCTTAAAATTAGGAGCATTGTCATTGATATCGAGAATTTCGACTGTAACCCTGTAAAATTCTATTGGGTTTTCCATAATGATTTGCAAATGTAAAGCACAAGGCATTGTCTCTCCGCACAAGGTTTCTCTGTCTATTCTTTCTTTGATCAGCAGCACTCCTCGTTCTCTATTCAGCTCAATGTATTCTGCGTTATTGCCAGTATGCAGCCGAGCTTTGCCGGATTTTAGTCGTTTTATATCTAAACCCAAATCCTGTGCTATATTACCAACGAAAGAGCCTTTCCCCATTTCCTCCGGAATAGAGTAGCTGACCTGCCCAAACACTGAGCTCAGAGAGAGAAAAGAAATAAACAGAAGTACTTGCCGTTTCATTGTTCTGTCGGACATACTGTGTATTGCACCACTAATCGCTGAGCTTGCTTTGGCCTGATTTCCGTCGCCTAAAATTCCATTTTTTGATTCTGCAATATTTAAAACAAAGCGATCCGAGGTCACTGATTATATCTTCCACGTTATGTCCTTTTTTATGAAGAATGGCGGTGCCGGTTTACTCCTCTCTGTAACACGGACCGTGTAAGATCTGCGTCTGGCTGGTGCAGACCAATAAAGAGAGATGATGAAAGAGGTCCCACTGTGTACCTCGAGTGATAGTGCAACCCACTGGCCAACAGCGGCACTCTCTGCCGATTACTCTGAATTGCATCTAAATTAAAAATAAAATGAGTATAAAAGGAGGATAGATAACATGAGCTGCATATATTGAAATGCATTAAGAGAAATGTGTAAACCTAGTCATAAAAAATAGCCATAATCGTGGTTAAAACATCGGGTGACTTTTTGGAAAAACACATATGGAACGACGATTTGATATTTTTAAAACTTATAAACGAAACCAACGTTCTGAAGCGGCCCGTTTAAGTGTGGATTGCAATTAACTGTGCAACGTCAATTACAGGAAAGAACTGAGATGACGTAACCTGAAATAACGATGAGAAAGGCATTCATATTGAATTTCATACCTCTAGAGGAGAGTCTGGTTCGTCCAGGATGCTCTTCTCACTCTGTAGCCGCTGCATCGTCCCTGTAGAACTGGGGTCCATTATCAGCACGTTCTGACTACCAGCTCTGCCGAACTTACAGTCACTCTTTCTGGAGTCAGTCGTCCTGCACACCTCGTAATTGTACACGTGTTGGAGAGTCCCTGTCCCCAAAGTGTCTGAGTAACGTGGTGGATAATATGGAATCACAGGCAGATTGGAGTGATACAGGATGCGAGACTGTCTCCATCTGTAGATTTTCACTGATATAATTACCACTAAACAGGTGATGAAGAGGAAGGAGACTACAGCCAGAGCCAACACTAAGTAAAAAGTCAGGCTGTCATCGTACTCCTTGTCACGTGGAAAGTCAGTGAACTCCGACAGCACTTCAGGGAAGCTGTCCGCCACCGCCACGTTCACAATGACTGTGGCTGAGCGAGAGGGCTGCCCGTTGTCCTCCACTATAACAGTCAGTCTCTGTTTCACAGCGTCTTTATCAGTCACTTGGCGGATAGTTCTGATTTCTCCATTCTGTAAGCCCACTTCAAACAGCGCCCTGTCTGTGGCTTTCTGCAGTTTATAGGAGAGCCAGGCATTCTGTCCAGAGTCCACATCAACAGCCACCACTTTAGTGACCAGATAGCCCACATCTGCTGAGCGAGGAACCATTTCAGCCACCAGAGAGCCTCCGGTCTGGACTGGGTACAGAACCTGAGGGGGGTTGTCGTTCTGGTCCCGAATCAGTATTTTCACGGTCACGTTGCTACTGAGTGGAGGAGAACCTCCATCCTGCGCCTTTACGCGGAACTGGAAATCTTTGATCTGCTCGTAGTCAAAAGAGCGCACTGCATGGATGACTCCACTATCTGCACTTATGGACACATAGGAGGAGACTGGTACTCCGTTAACAGAGGAGTCCTCCAGTATGTAAGAAACACGGGCATTCTGGTTCCAGTCAGCGTCTCTGGCTTTCACTGTGAACACAGAGAGGCCTGGTGTGTTGTTTTCTACAATGTAGGCCTCATATGAGCTCCTCTCAAAGACAGGTGCGTTGTCATTCACGTCAGAGATGTGTAAGGTGAGAGTGACGCTGCTGGAGAGGGAGGGCACTCCCTCATCGGAGCAGGTCACAGTGATGTTATACTCAGAGGATCTCTCTCTGTCTAATTCGCTGTCTGTCACCAAAGTAAAGAAATTATTTGACGTTGACATGATTTTGAAATAAATATTTTCATCTATAGCGCAGTGGACTTTGCCATTTTCATTTGAATCTGGATCCTGAACGTTCATCATCGCCAGAGCCGTACCTAGTTTAACATCCTCAAATATACTGGATGACGTTGACATAATATTTATAGCTGGTGGGTTATCGTTTGTGTCCAGCACCTCAATTATAACTTTGCATACATCTGAGTTACCACCTTCATCTAATGCCAGCACATCTATCTCATAATGCCGAAATTTCTCATAGTCAAGTTTTCCCATTAAAGTAACCACACCATTTTCCTTATCTACATGAAACAGCTCAAGTGCGCCCTCTGGAACATTAGAAATTGAATACTGTATGTGTCCATGCGGAGTTTCATCGGCATCAGATGCGCTCACTGTGGCTAAAATAGTTCCTTTCAACGAATTTTCTCTAACATTCGTCTTATACTCTATTTGAGTACAAACAGGTGCATTATCGTTAGCGTCCAATACATTAATAAAAATCTGCATCGTTCCAGAAAGCTGTGGGTCGCCACCATCTGTAGCAGTCAATACCAATGACAACCGCTCCTGCTTCTCTCGGTCAAGAGACCTCTTTAAAACCATTTCAACGTTTCTACTGCTACCTATTTTATAAGGATTCAAAATGAACGTGTCACTTGTACTTAGCGAATAGCCCTGAAGCCCATTAATACCCACATCGACATCAATAGCTTTTTCTAAGACAAATTTCGACCCAATACTAACTGTCTCACTAATGTCAAATTTCATTTCACTGTTTTTAAAAACGGGAGAGTTATCATTAATGTCGGTGATCTCGACAGTGATGCTGTAGAACTGCATAGGATTCTCCAAAATTATTTGAAAATCAAGAGCGCAGGGCGTCGTCTGTGCGCAGAGCGCCTCTCTGTCTATCCGTTCCTTGATTACAAGGACTCCCCTTTCTTTATTTAACTCGATGTACTCCGTAATTTCTCTGGTATATATTCGAGCTTTCCCTGATTTCAGCCGTTTCACATCTAAACCTAAATCTTGTGCTATGTTACCGACCAGGGATCCTTTCGCCATTTCTTCGGGAATGGAGTAGCTGAAGTGCCCGGACACAGCGCCGAGGGAAACAAACGTCATAAACAATAGTATCCCCTCTTGCCGCGTCATTGTTCTCCCGTACATAAAAAGAGGTATCAAAATCGTTTTCCGATAAAAGGATGTTAGTTTCAAATGTCAGTAGATTAATCCACAATCCAAACTCTAAAGAATGCTGACGATTCGCTTGGTATTTCCCTGTTTGATCCACTCCTTGTTCCGAACTGTGCTATTTCGATCATGTTGTTTTATCTTTCGCCGTAACATTTCGAGATGATGGGGGAGGTACAGCTGCAGTGAGGGTTTAAAACTCAGCAGACTAGTCAACAGCGTCCCTGTGAGTTGGATGCACTGAACTACACTTTTATAAGACATCATTGTTTTATTCCCCTTATTTCGGTTAATTCATTATTTCCGTTTATCACAAACAAATCGAGAAAAAACCTTGTGTGAAGGGAAATCTGACGTTATGTTGTATCGTTATAATAAAGTTTTAGTTGTCCCTATTTTGTAGACACATACACACTAACACACACGGAGCCAGCGGTAAAAGACAACGCACAACAATATAGTCCTCAAGGTCTATTCAATGTGGCGCTGTTCATGGTGCTGAAAGACACAGGAAGGACAGAAACAAAGAGAGTAAAGCACGTTTAACTCTTCAAGTATAAAGCTATGTATGTGACGTTAATTTAGATTTACTATGAATGGTATAATAAGAATAATAGTTTGAAAAAAGGAGGATAAAAAAGTCTTACGAGGACAAGATACCTCATGTTCCAATTAATGACAATTTTGCAGATCAAACAGAAAATAGCTGGTTAATTTAAAAAAAAATATTTATAATCATTTTTTTTTTCTGTTTTCAGAGTTTATTCTTTACAATCGTTTGAATTTGTTAAGTATTAGGAAGAATTGGTAATACTGATGCTGGGAAAACCAAGGCCTTAATTAACTGTAACTTTAAGCACATGTATTTATTTTCAAAATGAGAAAAGATGAGAAAAGATGAGAAAAGATATGCAGAATAACTGAAATAAAATCATGAACCACTGAGGCTTTAGATTAATTAATTGGTAAGAGTAATCATGTGGACTAACATCAAATATCTGATACTAAAAACAATTCTGTATTTGGGGATCCATAAAACTCTATAAAAACAGAAAGCCAAACTCTGGAGGAGAGTCTGGTTCACTCAGGATGCTGTTTTCACTCTGTAGCCGCTGCATCGTCCCTGTAGAACTGGGGTCCATTATCAGCACGTTCTGACTACCAGCTCTGCCGAACTTACAGTCACTCTTTCTGGAGTATATGTAATTATTTTATTATGTTGGCATAATGTTTAATAAGAATATTAATACCTGGCTCGCACTATAAGTGGTGAAGAAAGTTACTACAAAAATAATCCATTGGCCATTTCATCACCATGGACAGCGACACCAAAGCGCTACTGAAAGCCATGTTTGTCTCTAAATACTCTGGAAGTGAAAAAAAATAGAAAATGGAGAACAAAAGATGAAATCCATAACTCACCAAAGTTGACATTTGAGAATAGTTGCCTGCCAGTTGCTGGTCCACATGCGATGCATCATTTCCAGCTCCGTCCACATTCACTAAACTTTGACTCACTGGTTGCATATATTGCTTGACACTCTTTCTGGAGTCAGTTGTCCTGCACACTTCATAATTGTACACGTGTTGAAGAGTCCCTGTCCCCAAAGTGTCTGAGTAACGTGGTGGATAATATGGAATCACAGGCAGATTGGAGTGATACAGGATGCGAGACTGTCTCCATCTGTAGATTTTCACCGATATAATTACCACTAAACAGGTGATGAAGAGGAAGGAGACTACAGCCAGAGCCAACACTAAGTAAAAAGTCAGGTTGTCATCGTACTCCTTGTCGTGTGCAAAGTCAGTGAACTCTGACAGCACTTCCGGGAAGCTGTCCGCCACCGCCACATTCACAATGACTGTGGCTGAGCGAGAGGGCTGCCCGTTGTCCTCCACTATAACAGTCAGTCTCTGTTTCACAGCGTCTTTATCAGTGACTTGGCGGATAGTTCTGATTTCTCCATTCTGTGTGCCCACGTCAAACAGCGCCCTGTCTGTGGCTTTCTGCAGTTTATAGGAGAGCCAGGCATTCTGTCCAGAGTCCACATCAACAGCCACCACTTTAGTCACCAGATAGCCCACATCTGCTGAGCGAGGCACCATTTCAGCCACCAGAGAGCCTCCGGTCTGGACTGGGTACAGAACCTGAGGGGGGTTGTCGTTCTGGTCCTGGATCAGTATTTTCACAGTCACGTTGCTACTGAGTGGAGGAGAACCTCCATCCTGTGCTCTGACAGTGAATACAAGCTGCTTGATCTGTTCATAATCAAATGTGCGAACTGCATGTATCACTCCAGTTTCAGAATTAATAGACACATAAGAAGAAACTGGACTACCACTGACGTGTGTGTCCTCTAAAAGATATGAGATTCTAGCGTTCTGGTTCCAGTCAGAATCTCGTGCACTCACACTAAATATTGACATCCCAGGTACGTTATTTTCAATGATATAGGCAGAATAATTCGGTCTAGTAAAGACAGGGGGATTATCGTTTACATCAGAAATTCTTAGGTGTAAACCTATTTTAGTAGAAAGTGGAGGTGACCCTGAATCGGTCGCAGTTATGGTTATGTTGTGTTCAGATTTCGATTCACGATCAAAAGGTACATCTGAAAGCAAATTGTAATAATTTGACAAAGAGGACTGGATTTTAAAAGGGATATTAGAATCTAGTGAGCATGTTATCTTACCATTTCTTTCAGAGTCAGCATCTTTAACATTAAAAACAGCTATTGTCGTTCCCTGAGGGACATCCTCTGAAATCAGGCTGGTGAATGACATTATATTTATAACTGGAGCATTGTCATTTATGTCCGTGACCTCAATGACAACTTTGGTTGCGTCACTTAGGCCTCCCTGGTCTTTGGCAATCACTCTTATTTCGTATTTTTTATCTTTTTCGAAATCAACATTACCAGCAACAGTTATTTTCCCGGACAAGCTGTCAATTTCAAATGTGTCCCCAGAATTTCCCTTTACATTAGAAAAACTGTATGTAACCAGGCCATTCGACCCACTGTCTGCATCTGAAGCATTCACCGTAGTTATATAGGTGCCTATGGCTGCATTTTCTGTCATAGTAGCGGTGTACAGTGACTGATTAAAAATAGGAGGATTGTCATTGACATCGAGAACAGTGATCTCAATATTTACTGTACCAGATCGCTGTGGAGTTCCTCCGTCTACTGCTATCAGCTTTAAAGTGAGGTGTGGGTTCAACTCTCTGTCTAACAGCTTCTGTAAAACCATTACAGCGAATTTGATTCCTTCTGCGTTGGCTTGTTGTTTCAGAACGAAATTAACATTTGGGGATAAAACATAATTTTGCAGGCTGTGAATCCCTGCATCGGGGTCATATGCGCTTTCTAAGTCGAAATGTGATCCTATTGTTGCAGATTCACTAATCTCAAGATTAATTACCTTATTTTTGAAAGTTGGCGCATGGTCATTTACGTCTAATATCTCTACCGTTACCCTGTGCAGTTCAATTGGATTTTCTAAAATAATTTCAAAGCTGAAGCTACATGGCGTAACGTCTCCACAAAGCTCTTCTCGGTCTATTCTCTCATTCACGACTAGAATCCCTTTGTCTGTCTGCAGCTCAGTGTAGTGATTGTTTTCTCCGGTCACGATACGGGCCCGGCCAGAACGGAGCCTTTTCAGATCCAAACCGAGGTCTTGTGCTACATTACCGATAAGAGATCCCTTCCTCATCTCCTCCGGTATTGAATAACGGATTTGGCCATTGATGGTGGAAATCATGAAGACAAAAATGAACAGCTTCTTTGTAAATGTCCAAAACAGCGACCGTTTTCCGCATCGGTGCAGGCGTATCCCCATGTTGTTTAGAGTAAAATCCAAAATGTAATAGTAAATTAAATCATTCCAATATACATGTAGAGTCAAGATACAATTCCAATTCAATAGTGTTGTATATCGGTCCAGGGAATGGTTTGATTCTCGTCAAACAGAAAAAGAATGTTTCAGCGCGACTGTTTCCATCGAACGCCTCCTCGGATGATAACAGTGTTTTTATCCTTTCGTTTTTCTCTCCTCTATCACAGCCGTAAGAGCGCCAGACTCTGTTTTACTGATCAAGTGCGTCACCTAGAGTCCGAATTGAGGAAAGAGCCAGGCCAACCCAAATTGGACTACATAAAAAAATCTCTATGCAATCTAATGTGTGAACCATATTTATATATATATATGAAAATGGTGGTGGTATAAATTAATAGTTGGAGGATCTCAAGCCACGATGTAACATCAAATCCCACAATCTACACATTATCAAACCAACAGACAGGAAGCCATTGATTTGGAGCAGCACCTGTCTCATTGTGTGGAACCATCTAGCACTAAAGTGCTGAATACCCCACAAAGGTACAACCAGAACAACAACTAAAAAGGAAAATTACTAGATTGTATAAAGAAAACCTCTAGATATCTATGAGGAAAAATGGGAATTTGAAATAAATCATCACTACTCAGCATATTTACTCTGTTACAAAGCATAAACAAATAATTTATCCTCTTTAATACAAAATGCAAATAAGTACAAGTAATGCGCGATCGAAATGAAACAGCATATTAAGTCTGAAAATATAGGTAATAATATCTATTTTTAAAGTTCTGAAAATCATTACTGAAGCAATGTTCTTATGAGGTGATGTAAAATGAGACGTCGTCCATGGTGTTGAAGATGACGGTAACGCGTTTAGCAGTTTTCTAACAATGCTACTAATATCGAAAAAAGATAACGGCACATAGACAATGCCGTAGTACTTAACTAACCTCTAGAGGAGAGTCTGGTTCGTCCAGGATGCTCTTCTCACTCTGTAGCCGCTGCATCGTCCCTGTAGAACTGGGGTCCATTATCAGCACGTTCTGACTACCAGCTCTGCCGAACTTACAGTCACTCTTTCTGGAGTCAGTCGTCCTGCACACCTCGTAATTGTACACGTGCTGGAGAGTCCCTGTCCCCAAAGTGTCTGAGTAACGTGGTGGATAATATGGAATCACAGGCAGATTGGAGTGATACAGGATGCGAGACTGTCTCCATCTGTAGATTTTCACCGATATAATTACCACTAAACAGGTGATGAAGAGGAAGGAGACTACAGCCAGAGCCAACACTAAGTAAAAAGTCAGGTTGTCATCGTACTCCTTGTCGTGTGTAAAGTCAGTGAACTCCGACAGCACTTCAGGGAAGCTGTCTGCCACCGCCACGTTCACAATGACTGTGGCTGAGCGAGAGGGCTGCCCGTTGTCCTCCACTATAACAGTCAGTCTCTGTTTCACAGCGTCTTTATCGGTGACTTGGCGGATAGTTCTGATTTCTCCATTCTGTAAGCCCACTTCAAACAGCGCCCTGTCTGTGGCTTTCTGCAGTTTATAGGAGAGCCAGGCATTCTGTCCAGAGTCCACATCAACAGCCACCACTTTAGTCACCAGATAGCCCACATCTGCTGAGCGAGGCACCATTTCAGCCACCAGAGAGCCTCCGGTCTGGACTGGGTAAAGAACCTGAGGGGGGTTGTCGTTCTGGTCCCGGATCAGTATTTTCACAGTCACATTGCTACTGAGTGGAGGAGAACCTCCATCCTGTGCCTTTACTACTATCTGAATTTCTTTAATTTGCTCATAATCAAACGAGCGCACCGCATCAATAACTCCAGTTTCAGTGTTTACGGAAACGTAAAACGCGGTCGGACTGCCATTGATTTGTGTTTCTTCAAGAAAGTACGAAATTCTAGCGTTTTGATTCCAGTCAATGTCCCGTGCTTTGACGGAAAATATGGACGTGCCAGGGGAATTATTTTCAGAAACCTGAGCAACGTAGTCAGTTTTATCAAATATTGGGGCATTGTCATTAACGTCAGAGATTCTCAAGCTTAACATTGTTTTGGTTGACAAGGATGGAGATCCCGAATCGGCAGCCCTAACAGTTATGTTATACTCTTGTACAACTTCTCTGTCAAAAGATGAGTCTGTTACTAATGCATAATAATTACTAAATGTTGATTTTATTCTAAATGGCAGGCTGCTGTCTGTTGTACAAATAATCTGCCCATTTTTTTCTGAGTCTTCGTCAATCACATTAATTATTGCAACTGTGGTGCCTGAGGCTGAATCCTCCGGCACCGGGCTGGAGAATGACATCACATTTATAATAGGTGCATTATCATTTACGTCAACAATCTCAATTAACACCTTACTTGAATCAGTCAGACCCCCTTGGTCCATAGCTTCAATCATAATTTCATATTTCTTTTGTTTTTCATAATCTACTTGTCCAACAAGTGTTATGGTTCCAGTAATTCCGTCTAATTGAAATATATCAGCCAGCTGCTCCTCTATATTTGAAAATCTATATGTTACGTGACCATTTGATCCACTGTCTGCATCGCTTGCATTCACTGTCGTGATATAAGTATCTTTCAATGCATCTTCCGACACAGTAGCCCTGTAGAGAGACTGGTTAAAAACAGGGGGGTTATCATTAACATCGAGCACTGTAATATCTATATTTACTGTACCAGATCTATGTGGCGTTCCACCGTCAATAGCGATAAGCTTGAGGGACATTTTTGGCTCGCTTTCTCTGTCTAATGGCTTTTCTAAGATCATCTCCGCGTATTTTCGACCATCTGGACTTGAGTGTTGCTTCAAACCAAATATGTCATTGGTAGTTAGTATGTATTTCTGCAGACCGTTACTGCCCACATCTGCGTCTTCGGCGCTGGCTAATAAAAAGCGTGAACCCAGCGTGGCTAATTCGCTTATTTCTAGTTTAATTTCACCATTTCTAAATGTCGGAGAATTGTCGTTAATGTCAGTTATTTCTACTGTTATGCGGTGCAACTCCATTGGATGTTCTAAAATCACCTCGAAGCTGAAGCTGCACGGTGATACGTCTCCACAAAGCTGCTCTCGGTCTATTCTCTCGTTCACGACTAAAATGCCTTTGTCTGTTTTCAGCTCCGTGTACTGGATGCTTTGTCTGTTCACGATACGAGCCCGACCAGAACGGAGCCTCTGCACATCCAAACCAAGGTCTTGAGCAACGTTACCAATAACTGACCCCCTTTTCATCTCCTCTGGTATCGTATACCTGATTTGGCCAGACACGATCTGACTGAGAAAACACAGGAGCAGCAGAAACGGCCACACTGACCTCCAATACATACGCCATTTTTCCCAGGAAGGAGGAGAATTTTTAAACGCCATTGCACAAAGAAAAAAAGGAGTACCAACAGCTTGCTGTATAAAATCCACAAAAAACAAAGGCAGTTGCATCAAGTAATCCCTTGCTTTTATAGTCTTTGCTCCATATAGATCTGTGGCCGTAGTACGGCTTGTGACGCCCACAGTTGGTTCTCTCTCCTGTCTAAACGGGAAAATGAGGGCTCTGCCTCCACTATATCAACTCTCAATACTTGTTTCACTGACTAACAGCGTCCCTTACTGTCCAAAGCATGAATATCATGAATAGAGGCAGGAATTATTTTTCCCAGCCCGTAAGTGTAGAAGAGGTTGACATGTTAATCAAACCAGTCTTTTTAATCTATTAAAATTAAACAGAAAGCAAAGACTTAAAAAAAAAAAAAAGTTTTGTTTTTTTTTATATCTTTTTTTTTTTTTTTACTAAAAAATCACCTATCTGTCATTAATAAGATTCAACGCTATAGTCTCCACGGAGATGCATTTGCTGATATTGGACCAAATGGTATGAAGCCTTTGATATGTGAAAATCTAATTCAGGTACTGACAATTTAAAACATCAGACCCCTGTTCTACATTAATGAAGCAGCAGTAAAAAAAAAAAAAAAAAAGAAAGAAAAAAAAAAAGAGAGAGATTTAATATTCATTCAGTGGAGCTGTCCATTAGTTAATGTCCTGAAAATGCTTCATGGGTCACCACAAATATGAAAGCCTCAAGACCACACGCTGTTTAGTATCACCTCTGAAAAAGCAAAGATAGGGCCTCACCTCCAGAGGAGAGTCTGGTTCGTCCAGGATGCTCTTCTCACTCTGTAGTCTCTGCATCGTCCCTGTAGAACTGGGGTCCATTATCAGCACGTTCTGACTACCAGCTCTGCCGAACTTACAGTCACTCTTTCTGGAGTCAGTCGTCCTGCACACCTCGTAATTGTACACGTGTTGGAGAGTCCCTGTCCCCAAAGTGTCTGAGTAACGTGGTGGATAATACGGAATCACAGGCAGATTGGAGTGATACAGGATGCGAGACTGTCTCCATCTGTAGATCTTCACTGATATAATTACCACTAAACACGTGATGAAGAGGAAGGAGACTACAGCCAGAGCCAACACTAAGTAAAAAGTCAGGTTGTCATCGTACTCCTTGTCACGTGGAAAGTCAGTGAACTCTGACAGCACTTCAGGGAAGCTGTCCGCCACCGCCACGTTCACAATGACTGTGGCTGAGCGAGAGGGCTGCCCGTTGTCCTCCACTATAACAGTCAGTCTCTGTTTCACAGCGTCTTTATCAGTCACTTGGCGGATAGTTCTGATTTCTCCATTCTGTAAGCCCACGTCAAACAGCGCCCTGTCTGTAGCTTTCTGCAGTTTATAGGAGAGCCAGGCATTCTGTCCAGAGTCCACATCAACAGCCACCACTTTAGTCACCAGATAGCCCACATCTGCCGAGCGAGGAACCATTTCAGCCACCAGAGAGCCTCCGGTCTGGACCGGGTACAGAACCTGAGGGGGGTTGTCGTTCTGGTCCTGAATATTCAATCTAACGGTTGTATTGCTGCTCAGGGGCTGGGAACCTCCGTCCTGTCCTTTTACAAAAATATATATAGTTTTAATTTGCTCATAGTCAAATGACCGAACTGCCTGTATAACTCCACTCTCTGAGTTAACAGATATGTAAGCGGATATGGGGTTACCATTTAAATGAGTATCAATTAGCAGGTAAGACACTCGTGCGTTTTGGCCCCAGTCAGAGTCATATGCTTTCACGGAAAACACAGATAATCCTGGGGAGTTATTCTCCATGACATTAGCTTCATAATAACTCTTTTCAAATACGGGGGCATTGTCATTTACGTCGGATACCCTAAGTGTTATTGTCTTGTTAGTTGAGAGTGGTGGGCTACCTTCATCCATAGCCGTGAAAGTGATATTGTAATCAGGATTACGCTCCCTGTCTAGCACGCCGTTGGTTACGAGAGTATAATAATTCTTTAGAGATGAGTGGATTGTGAAAGGGATATTCCCGTTGACCGAGCAGTCCACTTTACCATTTTTGCCTGAATCTAGGTCTTTAACGTTAATGATAGCTACAGTAGTTCCACTAGGAGAATCCTCGGCGATGGAACTAGAAAACGAAGTTAGTGTAACCACAGGTGCATTGTCATTTACGTCAATCACTTCAATTATTACATTTGTTGATGTGCTTTGTCCAGCTTGATCTTTTGCCTGCACACCAATCTCATATATTTTATTCTCCTCATAATCAATCATACCATTTACAGTTAAATCGCCGCTGTTTTCATCCAGAAGAAATAATTCAGCAACATTATTAGACAAGTGGTTAAAGTGGTATGTGACACGACCATTCATCCCTTCGTCTGCATCTGTTGCGCTCAACCTCACCACTAAAGTGCCTTTTGGAACATTTTCTTTAACAGAAGCCTTGAAAATTGAATGCGTAAATACTGGAGCATTGTCGTTTGTATCTCGGACATTTACGTATATTTTTAGTGTCCCTGATCGCTGAGGTTCACCTCCGTCCACAGCAGTTAGCGTGAGAAGCAGCTTTTCTTCTTTCTCCCGATCTAAAGCATTAGAGAGACACAACTGCGCATATTTATGCCCGTTTGGGCTGGAGAGGACCTTGATATTAAACTGTGTTGTTGGGTGTAGCGTATAGCCATGTAAAGCGTTGATGCCAACATCGGGGTCGGAGGCACTCACTTGTAATATTTCGGTCCCTGGAAGAGCAGATTCCAATATATCCAAATGCATTTCTTTCTCATGAAACACAGGTGCATTATCGTTGACATCTAACACTTCCACCACAACGCTGTGGAGCTGCATTGGATTCGTCATAATCATTTCAAAATTCAAGCTGCAGGGCGATGTCTGCCCGCAGAGATGCTCCCTATCTATTCTTTCTCCCACGACCAGAATCCCTTTGTCTACATCCAGCCTAATATACTCGCTGCTATCACCGCTAACAATTCGGGCACCGCCCGATTTCAGTCTTTTAGCGTCGATACCTAAATCTTCAGCCACATTTCCCACAAATGAGCCCTTTCTCATCTCCTCGGGGACAGAGTAGCGGATCTGACAGACTGTCGCCTCAATGAGAAAAACAAGGATGAAGGCCCGTACTTGCCATTTAATCGTAGGCCCATTGCTGATAGGAGCCATATCTCCGAAGCAATCCACCAAACTCCACATTAAAGTGAGTCTCAAACAGCCTGACTATTAGCCGTGTAAGTCTTCTGTTCTTGTATTTATAATCCACAGTCCGACAACGAATACGTCCGTCTTAAAACCACTCGTGAAAATAATGTCCTACTTCTCCGTTGTACACCAAGAGGAGGATTGGTGAGTAGCTGCATTTCGAAAGCTTCGCATGTGCTTTATAGACTAACAGCGGCCCTTAGAGTCCGATATGAATATAACAAGTACTGTCACAAAAAAGGTGAAAAAAATCGCAGGAGCCAGATGACGTTAAAGTATCTAAAAGTTGCGTTTAATTATGTCTAAATACATATGCTGTATTAAAATTTAGAAATAGATGTAAAGGATTGAATATACAAAATGTATAAATGACAGTCAGGGACAAAGTGGAAGAGCAAAATGCAGTACAGCTCCCAAGATATGTTCCTAACTGAAAAAAAAACCTCTCTTCCGTATTTTCTTTCTCTCTCCGGAAATAACGTAGCTCAAATCAGAGACTCCATACAAACTTTCTAATCACAACACACACAAATCAGCCCGTCAGGGATTGGTAAGGTAATAGTGCATCTTCCTTACTGACTCAAACTCAGCTCAGTTAACTGGCAGATCCAAGAACTGTCCATTACTAGTAGTACTGTAGATGCCCACTGAACAGGTAGTGAGACACGGCTTGCACTCTAAAGTTTTGAATAACGATGGAATAAAAAAGAAAAACCCTCTAGAGGAGAGTCTGGTTCGTCCAGGATACTCTTTTCATTCTTCACTTCTTTTAAGCTAAACTGTTACCAACCGCTAACTGGAATCTCGTTTTTTTTTTTTTTTTTTTTATGCAGAGAAACACTGTTTTCAGAAGTAAGCACTTTGCGTATTGCACCTCACCTCTAGAGGAGAGTCTGGTTCATCCAGGATGCTCTTCTCACTCTGTAGCCGCTGCATCGTCCCTGTAGAACTGGGGTCCATTATCAGCACGTTCTGACTACCAGCTCTGCCGAACTTACAGTCACTCTTTCTGGAGTCAGTCGTCCTGCACACCTCGTAATTGTACACGTGTTGGAGAGTCCCTGTCCCCAAAGTGTCTGAGTAACGTGGTGGATAATATGGAATCACAGGCAGATTGGAGTGATACAGGATGCGAGACTGTCTCCATCGGTAGATTTTCACCGATATAATCACCACTAAACAGGTGATGAAGAGGAAGGAGACTACAGCCAGAGCCAACACTAAATAAAAAGTCAGGTTGTCATCGTACTCCTTGTCGTGTGTAAAGTCAGTGAACTCCGACAGCACTTCAGGGAAGCTGTCCGCCACCGCCACGTTCACAATGACTGTGGCTGAGCGAGAGGGCTGCCCGTTGTCCTCCACTATAACAGTCAGTCTCTGTTTCACAGCGTCTTTATCAGTGACTTGACGGATAGTTCTGATTTCTCCATTCTGTAAGCCCACTTCAAACAGCGCCCTGTCTGTGGCTTTCTGCAGTTTATAGGAGAGCCAGGCATTCTGTCCAGAGTCCACATCAACAGCCACCACTTTAGTCACCAGATAGCCCACATCTGCTGAACGAGGAACCATTTCAGCCACCAGAGAGCCTCCGGTCTGGACTGGGTACAGAACCTGAGGGGGGTTGTCGTTCTGGTCCTGGATCAGTATTTTCACTGTAGCCATCGAACTCAGAGGGGGGGATCCAGCATCCCGAGCAGTTACGTTAAACTCAAACCACTTGATTTGCTCATAATCAAACGACCTGACTAAATGAAGAGCACCAGTGTCTGCATTTACCGACACTAAAGAAGACACCTCTACCCCATTTATCTCCTTCTGTTCTATAAAGTAAGAAACCCGAGCGTTTTGGCCACGGTCCGCATCACTGGCACTAAGTGTAAACAAAGAAAACCCAGGAGAGTTGTTCTCTGGTAAACTCTTACTGTATTCTGATTTATCAAATTCGGGTGGGCTGTCATTCACGTCAGACAATTTTAAAAGGATGTTCGTACTGCTAGACAGAGGCGGAGAGCCTTGGTCGGAGACGGTTATGGTGATGTTATACTCGGGAATACTTTCTCTGTCTAAGAAGTTTTCGGTTACTATTGTGTAATATCCAGTTAACGAAGACTCAATTTTGAAAGGTACGTCAGAGTTAATGGAGCATTTGACAACACCATTACCATCAGAGTCTTCGTCATCGACATTAACAACAGCTATGGTTGTACCTGGGGGTGAATCCTCGGATATCGAGTTAGAAATCGACATCAGTCGTATCGTTGGGACGTTGTCATTCTCATCAGTTATTTGGATAATAACTTTGCACGTGTCTGTATATCCGCCGTGGTCACTAGCCTGCACGTTTAATTGATAAGTCTTAGACTTTTCAAAATCCAGTTTCCCTGCAACTTTAATCTCTCCGGTTTTGGGATTTACTTCAAAAAGCTGCTTCGCCTCTCTCGCAACATGAGAAATGGAATACGTTACTTCACCGTATACTCCTTTATCTTCATCTTTTGCACTAACAGTAGTTACCACAGTTCCTTCAGGAGAATTCTCCTTGACATCTGCTTTATAAACCGGCTGACTACACACCGGAGCATTATCGTTAGCATCTAGTACAGTGATGTGAATACTCACTACCCCGGATCTGTGTGGCTCACCGCCGTCTGAAGCAATCAGCACGAGTGTGTGAGTCTCCTCTTTTTCTCGGTCTAACGGCTTTTGTACAACCATTTCGATAAACCTGCCTCCGTCCGGTTGGGTCTGTACTTCCAATTTGAAATTATCTGAGGGTTTGAGAGTGTATTTTTGAATATCATTGATTCCGACATCAGGATCGTCTGCACTCTCCAATGAGAAGCGAGTCCCTGATGCAGCATTTTCAACAATTTTCAGATTGACAGTATCCTTTGGGAACAACGGCCTGTTGTCGTTAATATCTAATACCTCCACTGTTACTCGATAAAGCTGGATTGGATTTTCTAAAATGATCTCGAAACTAAAGCTGCATGGCGTCGTCTTTCCACAGAGTTCTTCTCGGTCGATTCTCTCATTAACAACAAGGGTGCCTTTGTCTCGGTTTAAATCGACATACTGCCGGCTTCCTTTTGTAATAATACGAGCTTTACCTGATATGAGCCTCGCCACATCCAAGCCTAAATCTCTGGCAATATTCCCGACAAAAGACCCTTCTGCCTGCTCCTCTGGTATGGAATACCGAGCCTGTCCAGTCACTGAGCTCAGCTTGAAAAGACAAAGAAGGAACACCAGTGACTGCCATCGGCCTGTGCGGGCGATTTTCCACATACGAGCCATCAAAATCCAAAAGGTACAGACGCAGTGATCCCGTTCAGTGCAAAAGTAATGCAATTAGATAATAATTTGATGAGGTAATGGTATTTTCAGCAGATAAATACCACACTTCAAACCCTAACGGTCCAGACCGTCTTCTTTTCGAGCAGCAAAACACTAAATGGTGTTAAAGGGGTGGATCGCTGCACTGCCCACTTGGACAGTTAGTCAGTGATGTATCAACAGCGGCGCTCGGAGCCCATAAACGGTAATGTATCTGGTATACACATTATTAGGAACAGTCTGAACACATGTAATCTGTTCCTAATAATATATGTATAACTAGGGCTTGTTTTTAATCTTATATTCAAATTTTAGAATAAAACAAAGTACGAGGGTAGACCATGCTTTTACACTGACCAGCCACTATTCCACAAAAGTATCTTAAGTTTAAAATGATAGTCAATTATCTTTGTTTTCAGCTTTCATCAAAACCTTATTCTCTAAACATCATAATTCATGCTGTAAAGGTCAAACATAAATGAAGATCTTTGAAATAGAAATGAAATAAAATATATGGTGTATTTATACCTTAATACTAATGGCATCCTCGAGCTAAATCAACATCCGAATCTGGTTTGTGTGATTGTATATGTAATTATCTTTTCATGTCAGCATAATTTTAGACAGTTTAATAAGAATATTAATACCTGGCTTGCACTAAAAGTGGTGAAGAAAGTTACTACAAAATGAATCCATCGTCCATTTCATCACCATGGACAGCGACACCAAAGTGCTACTTAAAGCCATGCTTGTCTCTAAATACTCTGGAAGTGAAAAAAATTAGAAAATGGAGAACGAAAGATTAAATCCATAACTCACCAAAGTTGACATTTGAGAATAGTTGCCTGCCAGTTGCTGGTCCACAGGCGATGCATCACTTCCACCTCCGTCCACATTCACTAAACTTTGACTCACTGGTTGAATATATTTCTTGTCACTCTTTCTGGAGTCAGTCGTCCTGCACACCTCGTAATTGTACACGTGTTGGAGAGTCCCTGTCCCCAAAGTGTCTGAGTAACGTGGTGGATAATATGGAATCACAGGCAGATTGGAGTGATACAGGATGCGAGACTGTCTCCATCTGTAGATCTTCACCGATATAATTACCACTAAACACGTGATGAAGAGGAAGGAGACTACAGCCAGAGCCAACACTAAGTAAAAAGTCAGGTTGTCATCGTACTCCTTGTCATGTGTAAAGTCAGTGAACTCCGACAGCACTTCAGGGAAGCTGTCCGCCACCGCCACGTTCACAATGACTGTGGCTGAGCGAGAGGGCTGCCCGTTGTCCTCCACTATAACAGTCAGTCTCTGTTTCACAGCGTCTTTATCGGTGACTTGGCGGATAGTTCTGATTTCTCCATTCTGTGCGCCCACTTCAAACAGCGCCCTGTCTGTGGCTTTCTGCAGTTTATAGGAGAGCCAGGCATTCTGTCCAGAGTCCACATCAACAGCCACCACTTTAGTCACCAGATAGCCCACATCTGCTGAGCGAGGAACCATTTCAGCCACCAGAGAGCCTCCGGTCTGGACTGGGTACAGAACCTGAGGGGGGTTGTCGTTCTGATCCCGGATCAGTATTTTCACAGTCACGTTGCTACTGAGTGGAGGAGAACCTCCATCCTGCGCCTTGACCACTAACTGAAGCTGTTTCATTTGTTCGTAATCAAATGAGCGAATCGAATTAAGAACTCCAGTTTCAGAGTTTATAGACACATAATTAGAAACTGGAATGCCGCTGATTTTTGTGTCCTCCAGGAAATATGAGATTCTCGCGTTTTGATTCCAGTCAGAGTCCCTCGCGCTAATAGTGACGATATACATTCCGGGAGAATTATTCTCAATGACGTAAGCAGAATAAGAGTCTTTGTCGAACAAAGGGGCGTTATCGTTTACGTCAGAGATTCTAAGCTGCAATGTGACGGAGCTTGAAAGGGGGGGAGACCCTGAGTCGGTCGCTACTATTGTAATGTTGTATTCAGAAGTAGTCTCCCTGTCAAAATGCTGATCCGCCACTAAATTGTAGTAGTTCGTTAATGACGACTGGATTTGAAACGGGACAGGCTTGTTTATAGCACATTTTATTTGCCCATTTTTCTCGGAGTCGGCGTCTTTGACATTGATAACAGCGATTGTTGTACCGAGAGGGGCATCTTCTGATATAGTGTTAGAAAATGACATGATGTTAATAACCGGAACATTGTCGTTGATGTCAATAACATCAATTATGACTTTACTGGTCCCAGTCAAACCACCTCGATCCCTTGCCTCCAACCTCAGCTCATATTTTTTCTCTTTTTCATAGTCAATAAATCCGGCTACTGAAATAACACCCGTGTTTTCATCGATACAAAATATATCAACCGTACTGCCTTTTATTTTCGAAAAACTGAAAATGACTTCTCCGTAAGTGCCAATGTCTGCATCAGTAGCGTTAACAGTTGTAATGTAAGTCCCTTTAGGTGCATTTTCAACGACGACTGCCCTGTAAACTGACTGGTTGAATACGGGAGCATTATCGTTTGCGTCTAGAACATATATGTTTATATTCACGGTACCAGATCTTTGTGGGTTTCCACCGTCCATAGCTATTACCTTTAGGGGGAGACTGGATTGTTCCTCTCTGTCTATTGGCTTCTGGAGCACCAATTCAGCATATTTACTGCCGTCTGGATTCGGGTGTTGTTTCAGAATGAAGTACTTATTCGGAGACAGTATGTAATTTTGTAACGCGTTTAGTCCAACGTCAGGATCAACTGCACTTTCAATTGGAAATTTTGCTCCAACTGTAGCAGATTCGCTCATTTCAAACCGGATGTCTTTATTTGGAAAGAAAGGAGCATTATCATTTATGTCTAAAATTTCGACAGTAACACGGTGGAGCTCGATTGGATTTTCTAAAATCACTTCGAAGCTGAGGCTGCACGGTGTCGCACCTCCGCAAAGCTGCTCTCGGTCTATTCTCTCATTCACGACTAGAATCCCTTTGTCTGTCTCCAGCGCAGTGTACTGGATGTTTTCTCCATTGACGATGCGAGCACGTCCAGAACGGAGCCTCCCCGGATCCAGACCGAGGTCTAGTGCTAGATTACCAACAAACGAGCCCCTTTTCATCTCCTCTGGGATCGAATAACGAATCTGCCCAGCAACCATATTACCTACTGATGTAAGCAAAACGAGAAATCTCACTTCCCATGGTAATATCAGAAACAATCGCCGTCTTACATTTCTAGGGTAGAGTTGGTCTCGAGTTGCCATATCAGAAACAATAGATCCTGATGTCCTCGCTCATAGAAATTAGATACGAGCTTGTAGTCCAACTTAAAAAAGTGTACTTGTAGATAGCAATACGCTCCTTGTATATTTCAAACGCAAATATGTAAAAAAAATCCTCTCTTCACGCCCTACCCGTCCTCGAAGGAAAATAACTGCTCTCTCACGCTATACCACGACACAGAGGGAAGGGTAAGGGAAGGCTGGCCGTGAACACACATATTCTTTTTGCTGACCAACAGCGTCACTTAGAGTCTGAAACTTGAAGTCCTTACAGTGGGACTTAGAGGCCAAATATCTATTCCATGTAAAACTATGAACTTAGTGCTCAGATGTTTATTATTACTGCATTTTTATGCCCAGAAGACGGAGTTAGTTGAAGAGGTAGAATAACGGAAAGAATATTACATACACTTCAAACAATTTGAATTAAATGCTGAACTGTTAGAGATGTTACGTAGCATCCAATAAGCATCAGGTGAGTGTAATGTGTAAAGAAAAAGGATTGTCGCTGTCTGTGGTACTGAAGCGAAAAACATCACGAATGCAGTAAAAACACAGCAGGAGTCAGAGCAAAGATGAACAAGATCAGACTAAAATAGAACTATAAAACTTAATGCTGTTATCAACCTTTAATCAAAAAAATCTGCAAACACTACGAAGTTATCAGTCTTTTGGAAATGGAAAACAAGACCCAACATTTAGTAAACAAAGCGGACCACTTGATTGCTAATGTAGAAAATGAAATTACTGCTTTTTCTCTTGCACCACTCTTCAGTTCAAAGACTTTATTCCAGCTATCCATTTATAATTTTAAATTCAGAACAGATAGCAATTGAGTACAAATATCCAGTAAACTATGAGAAGGAATGCAAACTATGGGATTTGGGCCACATAGCACCAGATATTGAATGAGCTGATAAAACTCAACTAACCTCTAGAGGAGAGTCTGGTTCGTCCAGGATGCTCTTCTCACTCTGTAGCCGCTGCATCGTCCCTGTAGAACTGGGGTCCATTATCAGCACGTTCTGACCACCAGCTCTGCCGAACTTACAGTCACTCTTTCTGGAGTCAGTCGTCCTGCACACCTCGTAATTGTACACATGTTGGAGAGTCCCTGTCCCCAAAGTGTCTGAGTAACGTGGTGGATAATATGGAATCACAGGCAGATTGGAGTGATACAGGATGCGAGACTGTCTCCATCGGTAGATTTTCACTGATATAATTACCACTAAACAGGTGATGAAGAGGAAGGAGACTACAGCCAGAGCCAACACTAAGTAAAAAGTCAGGTTGTCATCGTACTCCTTGTCGTGTGTAAAGTCAGTGAACTCCGACAGCACTTCAGGGAAGCTGTCCGCCACCGCCACGTTCACAATGACTGTGGCTGAGCGAGAGGGCTGCCCGTTGTCCTCCACTATAACAGTCAGTCTCTGTTTCACAGAGTCTTTATCAGTGACTTGGCGGATAGTTCTGATTTCTCCATTCTGTAAGCCCACTTCAAACAGCGCCCTGTCTGTGGCTTTCTGCAGTTTATAGGAGAGCCAGGCATTCTGTCCAGAGTCCACATCAACAGCCACCACTTTAGTCACCAGATAGCCCACATCTGCTGAACGAGGAACCATTTCAGCCACCAGAGAACCTCCGGTCTGGACTGGGTACAGAACCTGAGGGGGGTTGTCGTTCTGGTCCCGGATCATTACTTTCACAGTCACGTTGCTACTGAGTGGAGGAGAACCTCCATCCTGTGCTTTGATGATGAAAACAACCTGTTTAATCTGCTCATAATCATAGGAGCGACTTGCATGTATCACTCCGCTTTCTGCATTTATAGAAACATAGTCCGAAACTGGAGATCCACTGATAGTAGTGTCCTCCAGAATATAGGTTATACGGGCGTTTTGGTTTTCATCAGGATCTTTGGCCATAACAGTGAGAAGAGAAACACCTGGAGAGTTATTCTCTGTGATAACAGAGCTGTACAAACCACGTGGAAACACCGGAGCATTATCGTTCACATCTGAGACCTTTAAATGAAAGGTTCTTTTTGTTGAGAGAGGAGGCGATCCTGCATCTGTGGCAACAACAGTGATGTTATAGTCTGAAACACTCTCACGATCTAATACAGTGTCTGTTACCAAAGTATAGTAATTTCTTAAATTAGATTTAATTTTGAAAGGTGCATTTTGTTCTACTCTGCAATTGACTTGTCCGTTATCACCTGAATCGAGATCTTTTACATTAATAATACCAATAGTTGTACCAGGAGGGGAATCCTCTGACACAGGACTAGTAAATGACATGACACTAATAGTAGGGGCGTTGTCATTTACATCCGTTACCTCAATTATGACTTTACTTGAATCCGTTAAACCTCCCTGATCCTTTGCATCGATTCTGAGCTCATATTTTCTATCCTTTTCAAAGTCTATTGGGCCTGAAACACACAAAACACCAGAGACTTGGTCTATGGACAACAAATCAGCTATATTGCTCTTCACATTTGAAATTGAATATGTAATGTAACTATTTGATCCACTATCTGCGTCTGTGGCATTAACAGTGATGATATTAGTGCCTTCTGCCGCGTTTTCTATCACAGTGGCCTTATAAACAGACTGGTTGAAAACCGGTGCATTGTCATTGGCATCTAAAACCAGTATCTTTATATTAACAGTGCCAGATCTCTGTGGATTTCCTCCATCTACCGCTATTAGCTTTAAAGATAGAATGGAAACCTCCTCTCTGTCTAGCTGCTTCTGAAGCACCAACTCTGCATATTTACTCCCGTCTGGATTTACATGGTGCTTTAAAACAAAATTGTCGTTTGAGGTTAAAACATAATTTTGCAGACCATTGACGCCAACATCAAGATCCTCTGCACTGTCCAGCACAAATCGTGCGCCGAGGTTAGCGGATTCGCTAATTTCTAATATAATATCTGACTTCTTGAAAACGGGAGGATGATCATTCACATCTAAAACTTCAATCGTAATGTGATGTAGCTCCATTGGATTTTCTAAAATTATTTCAAAGCTGAAACTACAAGGTGTTACGTCTCCGCAAAGCTGCTCTCGGTCTATTCTCTCCCTCACGACGAGAATGCCTTTGTCTGTCTTCAGCTCGGTGTACTGGTTGTTTTCTCCAGTCACTATACGGGCCCGACCTGAACGGAGCCTTTTCAAATCCAAACCCAGATCCTGTGCTACATTACCGATAAGAGATCCCTTCTTCATCTCCTCTGGTATCGAGTAGCGGATCTGGCCAGCTACGGCGTTAAAGAAGCAAAGCAAAAAAATAACCAGTACCCGTTTAGATCCGAAATAAAAACGCCATTTCCAGGGTGGTTGGTGATACGCCATGTCACAGTTGGATATTTACCGAGAAAAAAAAGAACGAAGATCCACCGATTTGAATTGAGCGACAGCTGCTCCTCCACATGTGCTTTGAAATTATAGTGGAAAAACAAACAAACAAACAAAAAAAACTGCCTCTGGACTCCAAATAACGGCTCTTTCCCGAGATGTATACGTTTCCTGCTGGTGCCTCTAAGCGCACGTCAGTGTGAGCTTACAAAGAATATGCCTGAACTACAACAGAGCACACATTACATCCTTGTTCAACAGCGTCACTTAGAGTCCAAACTGAGAACGCCAATTGGTTCGGAGGTACCAAATGAAGTAAGTATGCAACGGAAGGAATAAGGGACAAATAATGATATCTGTCGTACCACTGTTAGTGACTTAAATAAATAAATAGATAAATAAATAAATAAGCAAAACCTGAGAACTTTGCCGATAGAGAATGTCTTAATTATAATGTGTGGAGAGGGCCTTGGTCTTCCGATTCCTGGGCTTGCAAATGTAGGAGGACCTGACCTGCAGCGCTAGCACCGCAGTACTCGTAAAGGAGGAACAGCTGAGACTTCACTTCCTGAGGATCATCAGGAAGAACCACCTCACCCAAAAATTGCTTGTGTCCTACTACCGCTGCTAAACAGAGAGCTTACTGACTTATTGAATCTGTGTGTAGTTTGCAAGCTGCACAGGAGCAGAGAAGAAAGCGCTCCAGAGGGTCGTCCCTACCACAAAGAAGATCATTGGCTGCCCTCTCCCCTCCCTGGAAGATCTTTACAGTTCCCGCTGCCTCAAAAAAACCCCCAGAGCACACGAAAATATCCATTTCGTCCGAGACACTCGTTGTTTGAACTACTGCCCTCGAGCAGACGTTTCAGGACTATGAAAAAAGCAAAAAAAAAAAAACCAACCAAACAAACAAACAAACAAACAAACAAAAAAAACAACTGTTTTATTCGAAAATAAATCCTAATTTATCCGGAAGCCATAGCTGCACTAAACACTACTGGAAATTTGCAACATAAAGGGAATTAATCATACAGTAAATGTCTTGTATGTGGGGTATGTTGTGTTTTACTTTCCTTTGTAGAATCTCTCTCTATCACACATTTTTATACTTACTTTTAGAGGCTCTTTAGTATTTATATATGTGGTTGCACTTAAGTGATGTCTGCACTGAAAGGATTGTAACAAGTTTCGTTGTATGTGTACAGTGACAATAGAGATTCTATTCCGTTCTAAAATTACTACTAATACTACTACTGTTACTATTATTATTATCATTTATCATTATTATTAATATTATTTTTATTAAAATAATAATAACAGAACTATTATTTGTAGTAGTTATTGTTACAGGCGGAGGAATTTAGGATTTGGAGTTATTAGGAAACTAGACAGTTGTCAAGACAGAGATTTTCAGTTAAAGAGGAGCTGTCCACAATCTAGTGCTGAAATAAACCGTGGTCAATTCTTTTAAGCTAAACTGCTACCAGCCGCTGACTGAAATCTCATTTTTATGTAGAGAAACACTGTTTTCTGAAGTAAACACTTTGCGTATTGCACCTCACCTCTAGAGGAGAGTCTGGTTCGTCCAGGATGCTCTTTTCACTCTGTAGCCGCTGCATCGTCCCTGTAGAACTGGGGTCCATTATCAGCACGTTCTGACTACCAGCTCTGCCGAACTTACAGTCACTCTTTCTGGAGTCAGTCGTCCTGCACACCTCGTAATTGTACACGTGTTGGAGAGTCCCTGTCCCCAAAGTGTCTGAGTAACGTGGTGGATAATATGGAATCACAGGCAGATTGGAATGATACAGGATGCGAGACTGTCTCCATCTGTAGATTTTCACCGATATAATTACCACTAAACAGGTGATGAAGAGGAAGGAGACTACAGCCAGAGCCAACACTAAGTAAAAAGTCAGGTTGTCATCGTACTCCTTGTCGTGTGTAAAGTCAGTGAACTCCGACAGCACTTCAGGAAAGCTGTCCGCCACCGCCACGTTCACAATGACTGTGGCTGAGCGAGAGGGCTGCCCGTTGTCCTCCACTATAACAGTCAGTCTCTGTTTCACAGCGTCTTTATCAGTGACTTGGCGGATAGTTCTGATTTCTCCATTCTGTAAGCCCACTTCAAACAGCGCCCTGTCTGTGGCTTTCTGCAGTTTATAGGAGAGCCAGGCATTCTGTCCAGAGTCCACATCAACAGCCACCACTTTAGTCACCAGATAGCCCACATCTGCTGAGCGAGGAACCATTTCAGCCACCAGAGAACCTCCGGTCTGGACCGGGTACAGAACCTGAGGGGGGTTGTCGTTCTGGTCCTGGATCATTACTTTCACAGTCACGTTACGACTGAGTGGAGGAGAACCTCCATCCTGCGCCTTGATGACAAAAACAACCTGTTTAATCTGCTCATAATCATAGGAGCGACTTGCATGTATCACTCCGCTTTCTGCATTTATAGAAACATAGTCCGAAACTGGAGATCCACCGATATTAGTGTCCTCCAGAATATAGGTTATACGGGCATTTTGGTTTTCATCAGGATCTTTAGCCATAACAGTGAGAAGAGAAACACCTGGAGAGTTATTCTCTGCGATAACAGCGCTGTAAACACCACGTGGAAACACCGGAGCATTATCGTTCACATCTGAGACCTTTAAATGAAAGGTTCTTTTTGTTGAGAGAGGAGGCGATCCTGCATCTGTGGCAACAACAGTGATGTTATAGTCTGAAACACTCTCACGATCTAATACAGTGTCTGTTACCAAAGTATAGTAATTTCTTAAATTAGATTTAATTTTGAAAGGTGCATTTTGTTCTACTCTGCAATTGACTTTTCCGTTATCACCTGAATCGAGATCTTTTACATTAATAATACCGATAGTTGTACCAGGAGGGGAATCCTCTGACACAGGACTAGTGAATGACATCACGCTGATAATCGGGGCGTTGTCATTCACATCTATTACTTCAATGATCACTTTACTGGCATCTGTCAAACCTCCTTGATCTTTTCCCTCGATTCTGAGTTCGTATTTTCTATCTTTTTCGTAATCAACAGCCCCTGTTACTGAAATGACGCCAGTTTTTTCATTAATCATAAACATGTCATTCAGACGACTGTTCAGATCTGAAAAATAATACGTAACAATACTGTTTGAACCGAAATCTGCGTCACTAGCATTGACGGTGGTAACGTAAGTATCTCTGGGAGAATTTTCCATCACTGCAGCTTTGTAAACAGACTGATTAAATACGGGAGCGTTATCATTGATATCAAGAACAGTGACATCTATATTAACTGTGCCAGATCTCCGCGGAGTTCCACCGTCCACAGCTATGAGCTTTAGCGATATATGAGGGTTTGTCTCTCTGTCTAATGCTCTCTGAAGCACCATCTCTGCGTATTTCTTTCCATCTACATTAGAGTTTTGTTTTAATACAAAATTGTCGTTTTCGGACAAAAAATATTCACTGAGTCCATTCACACCTACGTCTGGATCTTCTGCACTCGTCAGTGGAAAACGAGCGCCAACATTAGCCGATTCACTGATTTCAAACTGGATGCTGTCTCTCTTAAACGTGGGCGAATGATCATTCATGTCTGTTATTTCAACTGTGATTTGATGTAGCTCCATTGGATTTTCTAAAATCACCTCGAAGCTGAAACTACACGGTGTTACGTCTCCGCAAAGCTGCTCTCGGTCTATTCTCTCCCTCACGACGAGAATCCCTTTGTCTGTTTTCAGCTCGATGTACTGGATGCTCTCTCCAGTCACGATACGGGCCCGACCAGAACGGAGCCTCTTCAGATCCAAACCCAGATCCTGTGCTACATTACCGATGAGAGATCCCTTCTTCATTTCTTCTGGGATTGAATATCGGATATGTCCACTGACCATATGGATGCAATAAAGAAGGAACAACAGAAGCTGCCAATTCTGTCCGCAGCCAAAGCGCCATTTTACGCACTGGGTGTATGGTAGTATTCCACATGCCATAGCAAAAGAAAAAGACGGAAATATGCACTGCAATAATCCAAGACTTCCACCAAGCACGACACTTATTGTGAAAAGTGAATTAAACGAACCTCTTTCTGGTCTACTGACTTTATCTGAGTGTCGATGTAAATTAATGCGAGCCTGTTTTCCTCGAATGTGAGCCTACATGATGTACACTCTTCTCCTCTTCTCTCATAGGCCACGGTAGCAAGGGAGGGGACTGTGTGGTAATGTTTTAAAGATCAAGTTGGATTGACCAACAGCGTCCCTTAGAGTCCAAAACAGGTAACACTGTGTAGAAAAGAACTACGTCTGGAGAAACTGCATTACATTTCAGTGCAAAAAAAAAGGGTTCATTACATTAAAATGCGAAAAATATCACCCTGAGTTTTGACATACAGTACTTTTTAAGAGTTTAACTCAGAAAATTGGCTCTGTATGAATAAAACGATTATTTTAGTACATTTGATACAGATAAATCGCACTAACAAAATATCACTATATTATATCACTGTCTTGGACGCTTTTAGGAAGAAAAGGATTCGAGTTTTCTAACGCCAGCTGATGATAAATGAGTAGTGAATGGGGAATTTTTTTATTCTAAGTAAAATAATCTGAGTCTCAAGCTGCCATTGTTTACCAACAATCATGGATCAATGCACAATAAGTGACTGAAGATCACACCGCTGTACATGTACACTTATTATGGTACAATAGAGAAGCAAGTTAATTGTCCTCGTTATACAAAACGTATCAAATCAATGTTTGTGTGTAAAAAAGTACAGCACAACACAGACTCCACTGAAAGGGTAGTAGTGTCTTGAAATTCGGAATTTATATAATGAAGCAGTATTGACAACTGATGCAAGGTGGGTAGTTGTACATGGAGCTGAAGATGAAGGTATAGCCCAATAGTTCACCATCTATGCATTTAATTGCAGAATGAAAACTAACTGTACATAGACGAAGCTACATTATTTAACTAACCTCTAGAGGAGAGTCTGGTTCGTCCAGGATGCTCTTTTCACTCTGTAGCCGCTGCATCGTCCCTGTAGAACTGGGGTCCATTATCAGCACGTTCTGACTACCAGCTCTGCCGAACTTACAGTCACTCTTTCTGGAGTCAGTCGTCCTGCACACCTCGTAATTGTACACGTGTTGGAGAGTCCCTGTCCCCAAAGTGTCTGAGTAACGTGGTGGATAATATGGAATCACAGGCAGATTGGAGTGATACAGGATGCGAGACTGTCTCCATCGGTAGATTTTCACCGATATAATTACCACTAAACAGGTGATGAAGAGGAAGGAGACAACAGCCAGAGCCAACACTAAGTAAAATGTCAGGTTGTCATCGTACTCCTTGTCGTGTGCAAAGTCAGTGAACTCCGACAGCACTTCAGGGAAGCTGTCCGCCACCGCCACGTTCACAATGACTGTGGCTGAGCGAGAGGGCTGCCCGTTGTCCTCCACTATAACAGTCAGTCTCTGTTTCACAGCGTCTTTATCAGTGACTTGGCGGATAGTTCTGATTTCTCCATTCTGTAAGCCCACTTCAAACAGCGCCCTGTCTGTGGCTTTCTGCAGTTTATAGGAGAGCCAGGCATTCTGTCCAGAGTCCACATCAACAGCCACCACTTTAGTCACCTGATAGCCCACATCTGCTGAGCGAGGCACCATTTCAGCCACCAGAGAGCCTCCGGTCTGGACTGGGTACAGAACCTGAGGGGGGTTGTCGTTCTGGTCCTGGATCATTACTTTCACGGTCACGTTGCTACTGAGTGGAGGAGAACCTCCATCCTGCGCCTTGACGACGAAAACAACTTGTTTAATTTGCTCATAATCAAAAGAGCGACTTGCATGTATCACTCCGCTTTCTGCATTTATAGAAACATAGTCCGAAACTGGAGATCCACCGATATTAGTGTCCTCCAGAATATAGGTTATACGGGCGTTTTGGTTTTCATCAGGATCTTTAGCCATAACAGTGAGAAGAGAAACACCTGGAGAGTTATTCTCTGCGATAACAGCGCTGTAAACACCACGTGGAAACACCGGAGCATTATCGTTCACATCTGAGACCTTTAAATGAAAGGTTCTTTTTGTTGAGAGAGGAGGCGATCCTGCATCTGTGGCAACAACAGTGATGTTATAGTCTGAAACACTCTCACGATCTAATACAGTGTCTGTTACCAAAGTATAGTAATTTCTTAAGTTAGATTTAATCTTGAAAGGTGCATTTTGTTCTATTCTACAATTGACTTGTCCGTTATCACCTGAATCGAGATCTTTTACATTAATAATACCGACAGTTGTACCAGGAGGGGAATCCTCTGACACGGGACTAGTGAATGACATCACGCTGATAAGAGGGGCGTTGTCATTCACATCTGTTACTTCAATGATCACGTTACTGGCATCTGTCAAACCTCCTTGATCTTTTGCATCAATTCTGAGCTCATATTTTCTATCTTTTTCGTAATCAACAGCCCCTGTTACTGAAATGACGCCAGTTTTTTCATTAATCATAAACATATCATTCAGACGACTGTTCAGATCTGAAAAATAATACGTAACAATACTGTTTGAACCGAAATCTGCGTCACTAGCATTGACGGTGGTAACGTAAGTATCTCTGGGAGAATTTTCCATCACTGCAGCTTTGTAAACAGACTGATTAAATACGGGAGCGTTATCATTGATATCAAGAACAGTGACATCTATATTAACTGTGCCAGATCTCCGCGGAGTTCCACCGTCCACTGCTATGAGCTTTAGTGACATATGAGGATTTGTCTCTCTGTCTAATGCTCTCTGAAGCACCATCTCTGCGTACTTCTTTCCATCTACATTAGAGTTTTGTTTTAATACAAAATTTTCATTCTCGGTCAAAAAATATTCACTGAGTCCATTCACACCTACGTCTGGATCTTCTGCACTCGTCAAGGAAAAGCGAGCACCAATATTAGCCGATTCACTGATTTCAAACTGGATGCTGTCTCTCTTAAACGTAGGCGAATGATCATTCATGTCTGTTATTTCAACTGTGATTTGATGTAGCTCCATTGGATTTTCTAAAATCACCTCGAAGCTGAAACTACACGGTGTTACGTCTCCGCAAAGCTGCTCTCGGTCTATTCTCTCCCTCACGACGAGAATCCCTTTGTCTGTTTTCAGCTCGATGTACTGGATGCTCTCTCCAGTCACGATACGGGCCCGACCAGAACGGAGCCTCTTCAGATCCAAACCCAGATCCTGTGCTACATTACCGATAAGAGATCCCTTCTTCATTTCTTCTGGGATTGAATATCGGATATGTCCACTGACCATATGGATGCAATAAAGAAGGAACAACAGAAGCTGCCAATTCTGTCCGCAGCCAAAGCGCCATTTTACGCACTGGGTGTATGGTAGTATTCCACATGCCATAGCAAAAGAAAAAGACGGAAATATGCACCGCAATAATCCAATATTTCCACTAAGTACGACACTTATTGTGAAAAGTGAATTAAACGAACCTCTTCCTGGTCTACTGACTTTATCTTAGTGTCGATGTAAATTAATGCGAGCCTGTTTTCCTCTAATGTGAGCCTACATAATGTACACTCTTCTCCTCTTCTCTCATAGGCCACGGTAGCAAGGGAGGGGACTGTGCTGTAATGTTTTAAAGATCAAGTTGGATTGACCAACAGCGTCCCTTAGAGTCCAAAAAAGGTAGCACTGTGTAGAAAAGAACTACGCCTGGAGAAACTGTATTACACTTCAGCGCGAAAGGAGAAAAATTTTCAACATATTAAATGCGAAAAAAACACCCTAACTTTCGATGTACAGCAGTTTTTTTTTTTAGGAATTTAAGCAAGAAAATGGCTCTGTATGAATTAAAAGATTAATTTAGTACATTTGAAAAAGGCGAATAACAAAAGAAAAAATGCCACGATATTGTATACTTTCCTCGAAGTGCTTGGGAAGAAAAGGGTGCAAGTTTTCTAATTCAAACTGATGATAAAATAGATTAGTGAATGGGCAATTTTTGATTCTCGGCATATTAATCTGAGTCTAAAGCTACCATTGTTTACCAACACTCATGGGTCAATGCAAAATGAGAACGGCGATAATGTCGCCGTTAATGTACACTTCTGGTACAACAGAGTAGCAAGTTAATAGTCCTCGTTATACAAAACGTATCAAAGCAATGTTTGTGTGAAAAGTATGACAGCACAAGGAAGACAGAGAAAAAGGGTCGTAGTATTGGAAATCTTAATGTCAATATTGAAGCAGCCTTCTTATCAGGTGATGCAAAGTGAGTAGCTGTACATGGTGCTGGAAATTAAGGTTTAGCGCAATGATTCACTATCATGTAAATAAACGAAGCTTCAGAGGAAGCTACTTTAACTCACCTCTAAAGGAGAGTCTGGTTCGTCCAGGATGCTCTTCTCACTCTGTAGTCTCTGCATCGTCCCTGTAGAACTGGGGTCCATTATCAGCACGTTCTGACTACCAGCTCTGCCGAACTTACAGTCACTCTTTCTGGAGTCAGTCGTCCTGCACACCTCGTAATTGTACACGTGTTGGAGAGTCCCTGTCCCCAAAGTGTCTGAGTAACGTGGTGGATAATATGGAATCACAGGCAGATTGGAGTGATACAGGATGCGAGACTGTCTCCATCTGTAGATTTTCACCGATATAATTACCACTAAACAGGTGATGAAGAGGAAGGAGACTACAGCCAGAGCCAACACTAAGTAAAAAGTCAGGTTGTCATCGTACTCCTTGTCATGTGCAAAGTCAGTGAACTCCGACAGCACTTCAGGGAAGCTGTCCGCCACCGCCACGTTCACAATGACTGTGGCTGAGCGAGAGGGCTGCCCGTTGTCCTCCACTATAACAGTCAGTCTCTGTTTCACAGCGTCTTTATCAGTCACTTGGCGGATAGTTCTGATTTCTCCATTCTGTAAGCCCACTTCAAACAGCGCCCTGTCTGTGGCTTTCTGCAGTTTATAGGAGAGCCAGGCATTCTGTCCAGAGTCCACATCAACAGCCACCACTTTAGTCACCAGATAGCCCACATCTGCTGAGCGAGGAACCATTTCAGCCACCAGAGAGCCTCCGGTCTGGACTGGGTACAGAACCTGAGGGGGGTTGTCGTTCTGGTCCTGGATCAGTATTTTCACGGTCACGTTGCTACTGAGTGGAGGAGAACCTCCATCCTGCGCCTTAACAACGAGCTGAAGTTGTTTAATCTGCTCATAATCAAAGGAGCGAACTGCACTTAGGACTCCAGTTTCAGAATTTAAAGACACATACGTAGAAACTGGACTTCCACTGACCTGCGTGTCCTCTAACAGATATGAGATTCTAGCGTTCTGATTCCAATCAGAGTCGCTTGCGCTGACAGAAAATATAGATACTCCAGGGGAATTATTCTCTGTGATGTGAGCTGAATAGATGCTTTTATCAAATAATGGTGCGTTGTCGTTCACGTCAGAGATTTTAAGATGTAATTTTGTTGAGTTCGAAAGTGGAGGAGAGCCAAAATCAGTGGCTGTAATTGTGATGTTATATTCTGAGACAGATTCTCGATCAAAATGTTGATCTGACACCAAATTGTAATAGTTTGTTAGAGATGACTCGATTTTAAAGGGCAATTTGCCATCAATAGAACATTTGATTTGCCCATTTTTCTCAGAATCTGCATCTTTTATTTTCAAGACGGCAATCGTTGTACCAGGACGTGCGTCCTCAGACACTGGGCTAGAAAATGACATAATATTTATAACTGGTGCATTGTCGTTGACATCAAAAACATCAAATATAACTTTACTGGTCCCGGTCAAGCCACCCTGATCCCTCGCTTCTATCCTCACCTCGTATTTTCTGTCTTTTTCATAATCTATTTGACCAGATACAGAAATCGTCCCGGTGTTTTCATCAATACTGAATATATCTGCTGCGCTTCCTTTCGATTTAGAAAAACTGTAAATAATGAATCCATTTGAACCACTGTCAGCGTCTGTGGCATTTACTGTAATAATGCTTGTGCCTCTCATCGTGTTTTCCATAACAGATGCTTTATACATAGACTGGTTAAATACTGGAGCATTGTCGTTGGCATCTAATACAGTGACATCTATATTTACTGTACCAGATCTCTGTGGTGTTCCACCGTCAACTGCGATGAGTTTTAAAGACAAGTGTGGACGTCGTTCTCTGTCTAGAGGCTTCTGGAGCACCATTTCAACGTATTTACTCCCATCAGGGTTCGCATGTTGCTTCAAAATGAAATTGTCATTCGGTGACAATACATAATCTTGCAACGCGTTTCGGCCCACATCGAGGTCCTCTGCACTCTGCAATGGAAACTGCACTCCCACCACAGCCGATTCGCTTATTTCAAAACGGATAGGTTTGTCTTTGTTTGGGAAAACGGGGGCGTGATCATTTATATCCAAAACCTCAACAGTTATCCTGTGCAGTTCGATGGGATTTTCCAAAATCATCTCAAAGCTGAAGCTACACGGTGTTACATCTCCACAGAGCTGCTCTCGGTCTATTCTCTCATTCACGACTAGATTCCCTTTGTCTGTCTTCAGCTCGGTGTAGTGAACGTTTTCTCCGGTAACGATACGAGCCCGCCCAGACCGGAGTCTTTTCAGATCCAAACCAAGGTCTTGCGCTACGTTACCAATGAGCGATCCCTTTTTCATCTCCTCGGGTATAGAATAACGAATCTGACCACCTACCATGTTAACTACATGAAGCAGCAAGATGAGCAAACGTATTTGCCGTCGCAGTCCACAGAACAATCGCCATCTTAAGGATATATAGATGGGAGATCTTCTTAGTGCCATCATTCCAAAACAAATCGAGGAACATATGTATATCTAATTAGTATGAAGATAAACCAGGCTATGACCGTTGAATCTAAATACGTCCTTAATGTTTAGGTTCAAGTCTGCTGGACTTTGTTCGCCCAAACCTTCGATTAAACACAGAGAGCCTTCTTCACTGTGTGGTCAGTCAGGGGATGGACTGAGTTACGACACAACACAGACAATGTTTTACTGGCCTACAGCGTCCCTTAGAGTCTAAAATGTGTACATCATAAGAGGCAAAGACCACAGGAGTAAAACTTAACAACAGACACACTGAACACATCTCGTCTGGAGATTAAAGCGGGCGATTATTATAATATTTTGAGTTATATATAAAAAAAAAAAGTTTTCACGTCAGTATCTATATCAAAAACAGATCAGCGTCAAACTAAAACAAAAAGGATCTGTCACTGTTACTGAAAATTAAATCTCGTTCTCTAAGAATTCTCCATTGTATTCACGCCTACAAAAAAAAAAAAAAAACAAAAAACAAAAAACAACTGATTCTAAATCAAATACACAAAGCCATTATCTTTGTGGATACGCATGTTTAACCCTAAAAATGAGAATAACAACGAGTTAGTGATTTACAAGGTCTTATAAAGACTACTGTGGAATTTAAGCACTCTACTCTAATGTATGTTATAAAACAAACAAACAAAAATCTAAATTAAGGTATAACCATCAATAAATATGCAATGCAAACGCAGGAAGAAGGTTGTTCACCTTAGGATTCTGAAGAGGAGGAATCCTTGCCGCAGGAAAAAAGTGTATTAACAACGAAGTCAAAGAGCTGACAGTAAGGCGCAGAGACGTGAAGTTTGAACGTTACTGATGCAGCTATGCTCCCCAAAAATGCATTTCAGCTATGCATGAGATAATTACATAGTATTTTTCGTATTAGATTCGATTAGAAACATGTCCTATAACCATCAAGACTATAATAGACGTAACATTTCTATGATGTGATGCAGATGTAGGTGCTGTCCATGGTGCTGAAATGGCAGGATAAAATCTGTTCTTTTTACCAATAAAACTGAGCAAAGAAAGAGAAAAAGAGGTGGACAGTTATTTAACTCACCTCTAAAGGAGAGTCTGGTTTGTCCAGGATGCTCTTTTCACTCTGTAGCCGCTGCATCGTCCCTGTAGAACTGGGGTCCATTATCAGCACGTTCTGACTACCAGCTCTGCCGAACTTACAGTCACTCTTTCTGGAGTCAGTTGTCCTGCACACCTCATAATTGTACACGTGTTGGAGAGTCCCTGTCCCCAAAGTGTCTGAGTAACGTGGTGGATAATATGGAATCACAGGCAGATTGGAGTGATACAGGATGCGAGACTGTCTCCATCTGTAGATTTTCACCGATATAATTACCACTAAACACGTGATGAAGAGGAAGGAGACTACAGCCAGAGCCAACACTAAGTAAAAAGTCAGGTTGTCATCATACTCCTTGTCGTGTGCAAAGTCAGTGAACTCCGACAGCACTTCAGGGAAGCTGTCCGCCACCGCCACGTTCAAAACGACTGTGGCTGAGCGAGAGGGCTGCCCGTTGTCCTCCACTATAACAGTCAGTCTCTGTTTCACAGTGTCTTTATCAGTGACTTGGCGGATAGTTCTGATTTCTCCATTCTGTGCGCCCACTTCAAACAGCGCCCTGTCTGTGGCTTTCTGCAGTTTATAGGAGAGCCAGGCATTCTGTCCAGAGTCCACATCAACAGCCACCACTTTAGTCACCAGATAGCCCACATCTGCTGAGCGAGGAACCATTTCAGCCACCAGAGAGCCTCCGGTCTGGACTGGGTACAGAACCTGAGGGGGGTTGTCGTTCTGATCCTGGATCAATATTTTCACGGTCACGTTGCTACTGAGTGGAGGAGAACCTCCATCCTGCGCTTTAACGACGAATACAACCTGTTTAGTTTGTTCATAATCAAAGGAGCGACTTGCATGTATCACTCCGCTTTCTGCATTTATAGAAACATAGTCCGAAACTGGAGATCCATCGATTTTAGTGTCCTCCAGAATATAGGTTATACGGGCGTTTTGGTTTTCATCAGGATCTTTGGCCATAACAGTGAGAAGAGAAACACCTGGAGAGTTATTCTCTGCAATAACCGCGCTGTATAAACCACGTGGAAACACCGGAGCATTATCGTTCACATCTGAGACCTTTAAATGAAAGGTTCTTTTTGTTGAGAGAGGAGGCGATCCTGCATCTGTGGCAACAACAGTGATGTTATAGTCTGAAACACTCTCACGATCTAATACAGTGTCTGTTACCAAAGTATAGTAATTTCTCAAGTTAGATTTAATCTTGAAAGGTGCATTCGATTCTATCCTACAATTAACTTTTCCGTTATCCCCTGAATCGAGATCTTTTACATTAATAATACCAACAGTTGTACCAGGAGGGGAATCCTCTGACACAGGACTAGTGAATGACATCACATTAATAACCGGCTGATTATCATTCACGTCAATAACATCAACTATAACTTTACTCGAGTCCGTCAAAGCTCCTTGGTCGGTTGCTTCAATGCGTATATCAAATCTCTTTACTTTTTCAAAGTCAACTTCTCCTGAAAGACATATCGAACCGGTTGTCTTATTAATTTCGAAAATACTGTTAATGTCGCCTTGCATTTTGGAGATTGAATAATAAATCAAACCATATGATCCACTGTCTGCATCGGTTGCATTCACAGTGATGATATAGGTACCTCTATCGGCATTTTCCATCACGGTTGCCTTGTAGACTGACTGATTGAAAACAGGCGAATTATCATTAGCATCTAGGACAGTGATATCAATATTTACTGTACCAGATTTCTGTTGTGTTCCACCGTCCACTGCTATTAGCTTTAGGGACAGACTTGGATGTCGCTCTCTATCCAACGGTTCCTCAAGCACCATCTCCGCATATTTTCTTCCGTCGGTATTTGAATGCTTTTTTAAAATAAAATTTTCATTTGGAGATAAATGATAGTCCTGCAGCCCGTTGACTCCTACATCGGGATCATTGGCTGTTGGCAAAACAAAACGTGCTCCCGGCGCAGAAGATTCTCCGATCGTCAGTTTCATGTCTTGCTGATGAAAAGAAGGTGGATTATCATTTATGTCTAATACTTCGACTGTAACGTGGTGCAGTTCCATTGGGTTTTCTAAAATCAAATCAAAACTGAAGCTACACGGCGTTACGTCTCCACAGAGCTGCTCTCGATCTATCCTCTCATTCACGACCAAGGTCCCTTTGTCTGTCCTCAGTTCGGTGTACTGGACGCTTTCCCCGATCACGATACGGGCCCGACCGGAACGGAGCCTCTGCACATCTATTCCAAGGTCCGATGCGACATTCCCAATAAGGGACCCCTTCTTCATCTCTTCTGGGATCGAATAACGTATTTGACCACTAGCAGTATGACTGAGAAACAAGAGGAACACAATGCTTTGCGATGTCAGTTTGTAGCACAAACGCCATCTTAGAGACCAGCAGAGATATTTTCCGAAATCCATGTTATCAAATACGTCATGAGAAAGGATACTGTCCAAACACTGCCGTTATTCAACACAAGGATAAACAATAACAAACTTCAAGGGTCGTTTATATTAATAATTCCCAGGTTCACTTCTCTCGTAGAAAAAGGGTCAAATCAAAGCCAGTATATCTGCGTCCTTCTCAACGTCGTTCAGTCTAATTCATACCCACCCACCACAGAGGAGAATGAAGGAAGGCACCGCCTAAAACACTGTTCAGATTCGTTTTTTACTTGACCAACAGCGTCCCTTAGAGTCCAGTCACTGAATATCAACACAACGAAGGCAAATAAGCGAAAATTCAAATACCCATCACCAGTGAATGCCAATGCCTTAGTAAGATGAGGTCCTCGTGGCTTTTGAAATTTAAACAGATAAAAACAGTTTTTTTTTATCTGAAAAGTTCAGTATGATACTGGGTCTTTAATTAAATACAATATAAAATATTATTTTTGAATTGTTCTGTGTTAGAACTGACATATTTAAAAAGTAATGAGTACCACAAACGTAGGGAGAAGTCTGAAGATCATATATTACAGCAAAATGATTGGGTATTATATTAACGTTAAAGAAATGTGTTTGTATCACATGCTGGGCACATACCAATTAAAACGATCCTCATGTTTACGAAAAGGCAGACACGCAATAACATGGTCTGTGTCACGTTGTTTGAAAGCCACAGTTGCATCTGTGAAGGGTTTTGCAGAAAGTCGACTGTTACTAAATAATCCAATCTAAGTGGGATGTGCTATCCATGGTGCTGAAAGTCACAGCAAAGGGAACAAATACTCATGATGTAAACAACAGACAATAAAGAAGTAAGAGACACATGAGATACTGAGGGAAGGCAAGATTATCCAAACTCACCTCTAAAGGAGAGTCTGGTTCATCCAGGATGCTCTTCTCACTCTGTAGTCTCTGCATCGTCCCTGTAGAACTGGGGTCCATTATCAGCACGTTCTGACTACCAGCTCTGCCGAACTTACAGTCACTCTTTCTGGAGTCAGTCGTCCTGCACACCTCGTAATTGTACACGTGTTGGAGAGTCCCTGTCCCCAAAGTGTCTGAGTAACGTGGTGGATAATATGGAATCACAGGCAGATTGGAGTGATACAGGATGCGAGACTGTCTCCATCGGTAGATTTTCACTGATATAATGACCACTAAACAGGTGATGAAGAGGAAGGAGACTACAGCCAGAGCCAACACTAAGTAAAAAGTCAGGTTGTCATCGTACTCCTTGTCATGTGCAAAGTCAGTGAACTCCGACAGCACTTCCGGGAAGCTGTCTGCCACCGCCACGTTCACAGTGACTGTGGCTGAGCGAGAGGGCTGCCCGTTGTCCTCCACTATAACAGTCAGTCTCTGTTTCACAGCGTCTTTATCAGTGACTTGGCGGATAGTTCTGATTTCTCCATTCTGTGCGCCCACTTCAAACAGCGCCCTGTCTGTGGCTTTCTGCAGTTTATAGGAGAGCCAGGCATTCTGTCCAGAGTCCACATCAACAGCCACCACTTTAGTCACCAGATAGCCCACATCTGCTGAGCGAGGAACCATTTCAGCCAGCAGAGAGCCTCCGGTCTGGACTGGGTACAGAACCTGAGGGGGGTTGTCGTTCTGATCCCGGATCAGTATTTTCACAGTCACGTTGCTACTGAGTGGAGGAGAACCTCCATCCTGCGCCTTAACAACGAGCTGAAGTAGTTTAATCTGCTCATAATCAAAGGAGCGAACTGCACTTAGGACTCCAGTTTCAGAATTTAAAGACACATACGTAGAAACTGGACTTCCACTGACCTGCGTGTCCTCTAACAGATATGAGATTCTAGCGTTCTGATTCCAATCAGAGTCTCTTGCGCTGACAGCAAATATAGATACTCCAGGGGAATTATTCTCTGTGATGTGAGCTGAATAGATGCTTTTATCAAATAATGGTGCATTGTCGTTCACGTCAGAGATTTTAAGATGTAATTTTGTTGAGCTCGAAAGTGGAGGAGAGCCAAAATCAGTGGCTGTAATTGTTATGTTATATTCTGAGACAGATTCTCGATCAAAATGTTGATCTGACACCAAATTGTAATAGTTTGTTAGAGATGACTCGATTTTAAAGGGCAAATTGCCGCCAATAGAACATTTTATTTGCCCATTTTTCTCAGAATCTGCATCTTTTACGTTCAAAATAGCAATTGTTGTACCAGGACGTGTGTCCTCAGACACTGGGCTAGAAAATGACATAATATTTATAACTGGTGCATTGTCGTTGACATCAAAGACATCAAATATAACTTTACTGGTCCCGGTCAAGCCACCCTGATCCCTCGCTTCTATCCTCACCTCGTATTTTCTGTCTTTTTCATAATCTATTTGACCAGATACAGAAATCGTCCCGGCTTTTTCATCAATACTGAATATATCTGCTGCGCTTCCTTTCGATTTAGAAAAACTGTAAATAATGAATCCATTTGAACCACTGTCAGCGTCTGTGGCATTTACTGTAATAATGCTTGTGCCTCTCATCGTGTTTTCCATAACAGATGCTTTATACATAGACTGGTTAAATACTGGAGCATTGTCGTTGACATCTAATACAGTGACATCGATATTTACTGTACCAGATCTCTGTGGTGTTCCACCGTCAACTGCGATGAGTTTTAAAGACAAGTGTGGACGTCGTTCTCTGTCTAGAGGCTTCTGGAGCACCATTTCAACGTATTTACTCCCATCAGGGTTTGCATGTTGCTTCAAGATGAAATTGTCATTCGGTGACAATACATAATCTTGCAACGCGTTTCGGCCCACATCGAGGTCCTCTGCACTCTGCAATGGAAACTGCACTCCCACCACAGCCGATTCGCTTATTTCAAAACGGATAGGTTTGTCTTTGTTTGGGAAAACGGGGGCGTGATCATTTATATCCAAAACCTCAACAGTTATTCTGTGCAATTCCATTGGATTTTCCAAAATCATCTCAAAGCTGAAGCTACACGGTGTCACATCTCCACAGAGCTGCTCTCGGTCTATTCTCTCATTCACGACTAGAATCCCTTTGTCTGTCTTCAGCTCGGCGTAGTGAACGTTTTCTCCGGTAACGATACGAGCCCGCCCAGACCGGAGTCTTTTCAGATCCAAACCAAGGTCTTGCGCTACATTACCAATGAGCGATCCCTTTTTCATCTCCTCGGGTATAGAATAACGAATCTGACCACCTACCATGTTAACTACATGAAGCAGCAAGATGAGCAAACGTATTTGCCGTCGCAGTCCACAGAACAATCGCCATCTTAAGGTTAAGTAGATGCGAGGTCTTCCAGTTTCCACCATGGCAACAAATTACCGAAGAGGGTGATTTTTATCCAACTAATATTACGGTAAAGATGCTTCTGATATTTCCGTTTTCCTGGTTGCATCTAAATACGTCTTCAACATTCACATGAAAGTCTGAGAGACGGTTCTCGCCCTAAACCTCGATAAAACACAGATGGCCTTCTTCACTCTTTAGTCAGTCAGGGGATGGACTGAGTGACGACACAACACAGAAAATGTTTTACTGGCCTACAGCGTCCCTTAGAGTCTAAAATGTGTACATCATAAGAGGCAAAGACCACAGTGCTAAAAGCCTGAGAGGATAACCGTCTCTATCTATCGTATGAAGAGGTTGAGTTACAAGAAAATTTGTAATAAAAGGCAACTTTAACACATCACATTGTTCTATATACAAATCAGTGGTAAAAGAGATCACTGGAGTAAAAACAATCTTTCCGAAAATAAGCGAGATAATAAATTGAAATCCTACTTCGGACTAATATGCTTTACAATGCAGCAGATTGTAATGAATAATTAAAGCATCCCTTCTTGCAGGAAATAAAACATCCATATAATATATCAAATAAACAACTACAAAATATTCGCTTACAAGGCATTACATTAACACTACTATTCAAATTAAGCTGTCCTCTAATCAAAATATTAATGTGCGAAAATTCAGTGTAAAGACTTTTATGGTAGTGAAAGGCCGTTCTAATGTGGGAAAAATTATGCATCGTGACTTTCATGAACTGCATCGAAAGGTTAGGCTATGAAAATCGAGGTGATGGTTGGGCATGTGTGTCGCCTTGAACATCGTTTATGTTCTGTCATTTTTGTTTTGACAGCGCTAATATATATATATATGTATGTATGTATGTATGTATATGTATATATTATCATCAATTAATGGATAGAACGAGCTTTAACTAATTTTTACTAAGTGCTTTTAGTTTCTCTGTCTAAATCATATTCTCCCATCCTTTCAAACCGCAGATATCACAGAAATGAAAAAACCTTAAGACTTGTACACTGCAGACAAAGGCAAAGTACAAAAATACTTTGGTAATTCGTAACTGATACAAATGAACATTATTTGTATGACATATATATTTTTGAATAGCTGCATATTTTTCTTTGCACTGCTGAAACTGCAAGAGATTTGCAGAAGCAGAATCCTTATCAGCTATGCAAACCAACTTAACTGTCCGTGGTGCTGAATGTGACATCGGCGCGTGTAACTGTTCATCATCAATGCAGCTGAGAAAAATAACAAAAGCAAAAAAAGAGAAAAAAACAGACCCAGACGACGCTAGGCCTTCAACCCACCTCTAGAGGAGAGTCTGGTTCGTCCAGGATGCTCTTTTCACTCTGTAGCCGCTGCATCGTCCCTGTAGAACTGGGGTCCATTATCAGCACGTTCTGACTACCAGCTCTGCCGAACTTACAGTCACTCTTTCTGGAGTCAGTCGTCCTGCACACCTCGTAATTGTACACGTGTTGGAGAGTCCCTGTCCCCAAAGTGTCTGAGTAACGTGGTGGATAATATGGAATCACAGGCAGATTGGAGTGATACAGGATGCGAGACTGTCTCCATCTGTAGATCTTCACCGATATAATTACCACTAAACACGTGATGAAGAGGAAGGAGACTACAGCCAGAGCCAACACTAAGTAAAAAGTCAGGTTGTCATCGTACTCCTTGTCGTGTGTAAAGTCAGTGAACTCCGACAGCACTTCAGGGAAGCTGTCCGCCACCGCCACGTTCACAATGACTGTGGCTGAGCGAAAGGGCTGCCCGTTGTCCTCCACTATAACAGTCAGTCTCTGTTTCACAGCGTCTTTATCAGTCACTTGGCGGATAGTTCTGATTTCTCCATTCTGTGCGCCCACTTCAAACAGCGCCCTGTCTGTGGCTTTCTGCAGTTTATAGGAGAGCCAGGCATTCTGTCCAGAGTCCACATCAACAGCCACCACTTTAGTCACCAGATAGCCCACATCTGCTGAGCGAGGAACCATTTCAGCCACCAGAGAGCCTCCGGTCTGGACTGGGTACAGAACCTGAGGGGGGTTGTCGTTCTGATCCTGGACACGCACAATAACCGTTGTGTTACTAATTAGTGGAGGAGAGCCTCCATCCTGCGCTTTAACTCGTATTTTGTACTCTTTGACTTGTTCATAGTCAAGTGAACGCAAAGACTGAATAACTCCACTTTCTGTATTAATGGAGAAATACGATGAGACCGGATTTCCATTAACCTCGCTTTCAATGAGAAAATACGATATGTGTGCATTCCGACCTTGATCTGGGTCAGTTGCGTGGATCTGCAAGAGAGCGACACCGGGAGGATTGTTCTCCATTACCTGAGTGTTGTACACGCTTTGACTGAAAGCCGGTGCGTTGTCATTGATATCAGTAACGTCTAAAACCACGTTTTTCCTGCTTGATAAGGCAGGAAAGCCCTCATCGGTGGCAGTTAGAGTGATATTGTACTTGGAACGCTTTTCTCTGTCGAGAATTTGCTCGGTGACCAATGTGTAATAGTTTCTGAGAGATGACTGAATTTTGAAAGGCAGATTCTCACCTATATTTAAATGAACTTGTCCATTTTTACCGGAATCTTTATCTTGGACGCTAATCAACGCCACAACTGTACCAGGTACAGAATCTTCTGAAATCTTTCCCGAATATGAAGCCAGTGTGATTACGGGATAGTTATCATTCACATCTGCTATCTCTATAATCAATTTGCTGGCGCCCACTAAACCCCATGGATCTTTTGCTTGAATGTTTATTTCGTAAGACGGAGAAACCTCGTAATCGATGTCGCCTGTGAATTTAACCTCCCCCGTGTAAGAATTTATTTCGAAAGGACATGAGGAATCCTCCTCTAGGTGGGTGAAAAAATATGTCACGTTACCGTTGTAACCTTGGTCCACATCTACGGCACTGACTTTAGCAATAACTGCGCCTCGCAAAGCATTTTCCAAGACAGACGCTTTATAAACAGACTGCGTAAAAACGGGTGCGTTGTCGTTCGCGTCCAGGACTGATACGTGTATCCTGACTGTCCCAGACCTCTGCGGCTCCCCACCATCTACAGCCGTTAATATGAGCTTATGTTCGCTTTGCACCTCGCGGTCCAAACCAATCTGAAGCATCATTTCGGCGTGTTTACTCCCGTCTGTTCGAGTGTGCTGTTTGAGAACAAAATGGTCGTTTGCTTTTAAAGAATAACTTTGCAGCGAGTTTATTCCTACGTCAGGATCAACTGCGCTATCAAGCAAGAATACAGTCCCTACGGGCGTCGATTCGCTAATTTCCAAATTAATTTCCTTTTTGGGAAAAATGGGAGCGTGGTCGTTTACATCTTGGATTTCGATGGTAATGGCAAACAATTCAAGCGGATCTTCTAGGACAATTTCTAGACTAAAGCTACAGGGAGATTTCTTGGCGCATAATTTTTCTCTGTCTATTCTTTCATTGACAACGATATGCCCTTTGTTCTGGTTAAGCACAACATACTGGGTATCATCATCGATAACGAGTCGTGCCCGACCAGAAACCAACCTTTTTACATCCAGGCCCAGGTCTTTTGCAATGTCTCCGACAAACAGCCCTTTCTTCATCTCCTCTGGAATAGAGTAACGAATTTGTCCATTAATCGCAGCAACAAGGCAGCAAAGCAAAATGGAGACTCTCCAATCCACTGAGGTGCATTTCCCCTTCAGAATATCCATTCCTCCCGGTGAATATCGCATCCAAATCCACATTACCTACCATGTATTTCATATAGTCTTCTGTCAAATCTATATAATGCAACCCCTCAAACTAGAGCCATAGTGGATATATGCACATAGTCGTTGCCTATTTCCTTCAAAGACGGGTGGGGACTTTGTCTCTCTGTTAAGGCCGATGTTATACAAGTATTCTCCTTAGGCAACAGCACCACCAACAGTGGCTATGTTAAATAACATCAGTAAACCACAGTGGGCCAACGTTCCCCTGGCTGTCTAGTCTTGTGAACCCAACTTTATGAGGATTGCCTGCCTAACCTTCAATATCGAATCTACAGAATCAAAATCCCGTGGAAAATAAAAAAGAAAGAAAAGGAAACAATTCTGCTTCATTTGCCACGGTTTTAAGAATGATTTTTTTTGTTTTGTCTTTGTATTTTTTATGTGTTCTCAGTATCTGATTATACAGTCAACTTGCTATAGTCAGCGCGAACGGACGGACAGACAGACTGACAGAGATATTTTTCTCTCTCTTGATCCATTCTAACAGACAAGTCCGCTGACCTACATTTGAGCAGTGGAATTAACATCTATTATGAAACTACTGCAACACTCATCCACAATCAGTATATTCGCAGTCATATAGTTCTTCTGTATGTAGGTCAACTTAAAACATGAAGTCTACACAGAATACCTCTCTACAATGGGTCAGAATAGTGCTTGGCATTGCTTGGAATTGTCACTTGCTCTCACACACAGTATTAGCATAGCTACAGAGCATAACATTCTGCACATCATGATTGGGAATTATTCAAAAACTGACTTCACAGCAGAAGCTATATCTATTAATATTCATGGAATTTAAACCCTGGGGTAGAATTCAAATAAGAGAAATGCAGCTGCATGTGTTAGAGGACTTCTAACTGCAAATTCAGTCCCACATGAGTATGACCTCAAAAGCTGCATATGGGGAAAAATGTGTCTTAAAAAAGAGAGATACAGAGGATAGGACATGAAGAATAGAGGTAGAAAATGGAGTGAAACCAAATGTGGGTCAGCTGTGTTTGATATTGACTGCGGGAGTTGAGTGCGGTGTGAATGAGGCTGGAGTGCTGACATAACAGATTAATACAAAAATAAGTGCACTATGTGAGATTTGAAGAAAAAGGAAAAATGAAAATTATCTTACCTGCTCAATGAAGTTTCATTCAGGAAATGCAACAAGAAAAAAGAGAAGAGAAAAGAGCAGTTAGTATGAATCTTGATAAATCCTGAAAAAACACAGTTTAATCAGAACTTGTCACGTTTTTTAAGAATCATGTGCATTATGTACATATCTATAGAGAAACAATGAATAACATCATGGTTTGATCTTGTTACATATAATGTTGTCTAATCACCCAGAAGATGTCAACTTGAAAAAAGTGCTACAGTAGAGTCTCCAGGGGATGCTTTCACCATTATACACTTAATTAACTTGGACTGAATTGCTGATTTTGATAAATAATAATAAAAACAAAACATTGTCCAAGCTACAGCTTCAGCTTGCTCAGCTCTGTTCTTCTGCTTCTTTCTCATTGCACAAATTGTTAGCAAAGCAAAATAGAGCTATGTTTTGCCCTTTTAAATATAACTTTTAACTTTTACTGTCAGTAGGCAGCAGAGATCTTTGATGAATTGAACTGTTGCCACATAAAAGACAGCTCGGACCTCGAATTTAACCTGGATTGAAAAACATTTTGGAAACTTTTGAGACTTAAAGTTGGTCTATATTTGGCGTTTTAATTACATTAAACTATGCCTAACTCACCAGACCTCATCATGTGTTTGGTTTTTTTTTTCTTAGAACTGTGCCAGGAATGACTTATCAACTCATGTTTTCAAATTCAATGACCCTTCATAATATTATAAACAAAGGTGAATGATGCGCAAGAAACATCTAGTTCAGTGACAATGAGGCAATTGAATTTAAGAGACAGAGAGAAACAAGAATTTGATTTCTACACAGTTAACTACTAAATTGGCTATGTTATATAAAAATACACACAAAGAAATGCAAATTAAAGTTTTTGCAAAAAAGGACACTCCTAGTATTATGTAAACAATGTGATTGCTGTTCCAGCAATACATCCCCTGCTTTTCACAAGATGAGTCTATAATAGAAAACAAAACTACTACTTGTGTTAATTGCAATTAGCCATGCTGGTGACAGACTATTCTATCATTCTTCAATTACTCTTTTCTATATATTCAAATGCAACACCTTTCACAATGTAAAATAAAAGGAAGTAATGAGAAATTCCACTTGACAATTATCTATCTAGTTGTCTTTCAAAAAGTGCTCCCTCTTCCTTCTCAAGTCATTACACTTGATTTCAACAGATACTTTAAGCAAACAGTAAAGAAAATGCAAGGGAGAATATCTAATGCAAAGGAGAAAAATTCAATTGAAAGAGCAACATCTTAATGGATTTAAAAAAAAAAATTAAATTCATCAGGCATTTTTCTTTTTCCCATCAAAAATCCACAAATGAAAACTTTCGTTCTTCAGTAGATTTAATATTCATAATGTGTAGGCAGTCTCTACCTTCTTTTTCAATGCAGATTAAAAATTAAATGAATAAATAAATAAAAATAGTTGACTTAAAGCAGAGGTCATCAAACAGCCAAGGTTTTAATAACTCCTCGCCCTTAATTTAAAACTTTATTCCACTTATGGATTGGTATAGGCTGACAATCTGACAAAGATATGCATGCAAGTCTTTGTCAGGGTGCAAGTTTTATTTTTCTTGTTAATTAAGGTTTCCTTGTGTTGTTGTTATGATGACCATCTGTTTAAGTGTCTGTCATAAATGTCCTTCCCTCGTGTCCTTCACATACTCTCTGCAAAAAGATCATTGAGACAATGGAGAAGTAGAAAATAAGTGTCTCTTCATTTTTATTTTTTCATAAATTACATACAGCCAGTCTACATATCATATTTCATGACATGTAGCATAAAGGATTTCTTTTATGTCTGTCACACAACGAACCGTGTGCTATGCAGCGAAAACACAACATTATCATAGCATTATCAAAAGTAGCTGGCAGTGTTTTCTAAGTAAAAAATGGACTGTAAACAACAGTGTGAATACCATTTTACACAAAAACATCAAAAGAGGAAAAGATAAGTATACCAAAGATAAAGCAAAATATTAACAGCCAGGACCGAATCCCTCAATCAATTCACTCTCAGAAGAAATGGTGATAAACGGACAAGTCAGCTATACCATGCATTCAATTGCAGCAAATGAGACACATCAACAATATGTTATTCTTTAATTCGCTATATTCCTTTTCTCAACTGACAATCTACGTGTGAGCTTTTAAGGGAAACAGATACTACTCATACTTACACTGTTCATAAACACTCTATAAGTTAGTTAGTTACGTTATGGAAACAATGCACATTTGCAGGTAATAAATCACAATAAATATTATATAGTGACCAAGCAATTTGGAAAACAGAGAGAATAGACAGGAAAAGAGGAATTACTATCCAATGACAAAGTAGAAGAACAAGAAGAGGCAGGCAAACAAAACAAGCTTAACCTTAAGTTACAACTATCTGCTGCAAGCTTTTATAGTCTTTGATTTGAGAAAAAAAAAGCAAAACAGATATAGATAGAATAGTTGTTTTCTAAAGCTACTGCGATACCTTTTTCCCCGAAAATATCCCAGTAAATATGTCTACGAGGTTAAGATTGCTGTCTATGCTAAAGGTCGGGTCGTGGGAGGATCACTTTGAGGTTATATGTAAAACTCCAATACCATCATAAAACGTTTTGATACGCTAACAACACATTCATGCGCAAATATGTCTGTAGAAAAATATCAACTTAATATGCCAATATTAACAAAGGTATGTTTTTTTTTCTAATGATACTGTACAAGCATGGGAAACAAAATGAGAAATTATAGTGTATTTGACGGTCAGAAGGTCCAGATTAGATTAATTACAGAGGGAATATTTACATAACATTAAAAACACGTTATGGCTCGATGCTCACTTGACCAGGTAGCAAGGCTGCGGTGCACCTGCTCTCACCTTCAGACTAGCTCTGTCTGCACTAGTGCGCCTCAGGGTATTTTTTTGATACGCTGCACTTCTCTGTTTCAGCGTGTCGGTGTCTGTGTTTGAGCCAAAACGGAAATCGCCTCTCCACGACCCCGTGGTCAAGAAGGAATCGTACCGTTCATCTTTCAGCAGGGTCCCACAACGACTTAAATCTGTAAAGCTAGGGGGGCAGTAGGTCGTGGGGAAAAGGGGGAGACTAGCGGGGGTTGATCGATAGACATACCCGGGCCGACAGAGCTTAAAATAAAACACCCCACTGATTAAAATGATGAAAAGAGAGCACACGGCTGACAGAGCGATAATCAAATAGAGCGTTAAGTTATCACTGTCCCGGGATACATCGGTAAACTCGAAAAGTTCCTTTAAAACAGGCAGATTGTCACCGATTACTACGCTGACAGTAGCAGTGGCGGAGAGAGATTCCGGCCCGTTGTCAGTTACTAAAACCACAACAGTTTGTTTCGGTTCATCGTCCTCCATGAACGCTCGCACTGTTCGGACCTCTCCTGTGTGCAGACCAACCACAAACAGGTTAGGCCGCGTTGCCCTGAGTATTGTGTAAGAAAGCCAGGCGTTGTGGCCCGAGTCGGCGTCCACGGCTACCACTTTAGTAACCAGGTACCCTCTAGGCGCTTCAACCGGCACAATATCTTCAGCGATGAACCCAGTGGTTTGAACGGGATAGAGGACAACAGGTGCATTGTCATTTTGGTCCTCAATAAAAACATGAATGATGCAGGTAGTGGAGAGTGGGGGCTCGCCTCCATCTCGAGCTGTCACTTTGATTTGGAAGTGAACTGACTGTTCATAATCAAAGAGACGGGATGTGAAGAGCTCCCCCGTTTCCGAGTTAATGGTAAGAAAAGAGGACACTTGTGAGTTTGTGTCCTTCGATATTTGGTACAGTATTTTTGCATTGGATCCATCGTCGGTGTCCTCCGCTTTCACTTTAATCAAAAAAGTGCCAACGGGTTGGTTTTCCAAAATGTTGGCATTGTACTCGCCCTGGGAAAAAGTCGGGGGGTTATCATTTATATCATTAACTACAATTGTTAGAACTTTTACACTGGAGAGTGAGGGAGAGCCCGCATCAGTGGCAGTGATGGTGATGTTATACTCTGCTTGAAGTTCCCTGTCTAATATTCCGTCAGTCACTAACATGTAATAGTTTTTGACCTCTGATGTAAATTTGAAAGGGACATTGTCGGAGATTGTGCACGTGACACGCCCACTGCTTCCGTTGTCCAGGTCATAAATATTAATCAGAGCAACCATAGTTCCTGGTTTAGAGTCTTCGGCCACATTAGCAGAGGCAGACTTTATTTCTATCACGGGCTTATTGTCATTTATGTCAATGACATCAATTATAAGTTTACAGTGAGAGGCCTGACCACCCCCATCTTTAGCCTGAACATCCAGCTCGTGCACATTGGCCTCTTCATAGTCAATGACACCTGCCACCCGTACTTCTCCACTCAGGGGGTTCATGTCAATAACTCCTCCCATCTTGTCTGACGGGTGACTGAAGGAGTATGTTATCTCTCCATAAACACCTTCATCTAAGTCCGTGGCATTAAGTTTGGCTATGAGAGTCCCTACAGCCGAGTTCTCTGGGACAGAGGCTTTGTAAACTCTTTGACTAAAAACTGGGACATTATCATTGGCATCCAAAACACGGATATGGATAGACGCAGTCCCTGATCTGACTGGGTTTCCCCCGTCAACCCCACTAATTTTCAGTACATGTTCAGCTTGTGCTTCCCGGTCCAAAGCCTTTTTAAGAGCGAGTTCCGGGTAAGCATTGCCGTTTATTTGGGTGATCATTTCAAGTGCAAAATGTTCATTCGGGCTCAGTTTATATTCACAGACAGAGTTGGTACCTAGATCGGGGTCATGCGCGCTCTCCAACGGAAAGCGCCTTCCCAACACAGTGGATTCCACTAAATCTAAATTTATCTCTCCTGCAGCAAAAGCTGGACTGTTGTCATTTATATCTGCAATATCCAAAACTAAGCTGTACGCTTGAAGGGGATCTTCAAGCAAGAGCTGATACTGCAGGATGCAGTCAGTTGCCTGAGCGCAGAGCTCCTCTCGGTCCATCCGTTGGCTGATCAAAAGATTGCCTGACGCAGTGTCCAGTTCACACAGCTGGCTGGTCCCTTCTGCAACAACCCGGGCTCGACGAGCATCAAGCTCCTTCACTTCCAGCCCCAGATCCCGCGCAACATTCCCGATAACCGACCCCCGCTGCATCTCCTCTGGAAGCACATAACGGACTTCTTCAAACGAAACACCAAAAAGGAGGCTGAACAACAAAAAATACAGCCACCATTTCAAATGTATGCCACGATCCATTTTTAAACATGCCTCAAAAAGCAAATATACTGTCGACATTATAGCTAAATCCTAAACATAGACATCACTATATCGAACTGAAAACGCTGCAGTAATCCAACGATTCCCTGCTTCTGTAGCTGAGTTAATCATGCTCTATTAGGGAAGCTGTCAGCTTGGATTCCTCTCTCTATCCCCATTTCACCACTGCTCTCTCTCTCTCTCTCTCTCACACACACACACATCCGCACACAAAAACACACTAACTCACTCACTCTCACTCATACTCCCTTTCCCCCCCACCCCTACACACCCACACAAACATTATCAAGCATGCATACACAGCCGAGGGCTGTGTATGCCCGATATTCTAGTTCTAGTTCCACTGACACACATGAGACTCGCCAAAGCATCCATGAGTTAGTCATTATAAAAGAGCGCCATCAAGAGACTGAGAGGATAATTACAACAGTTGACTGCGCAATATGCAACAATACACGTGCATTTTATTTGTTGGTGTGTTTCATATCATCTTGCAATAAAAAAAAAAAAACAAGATAAGATCAGGCAAATTCAGGTTGTGCTTACTTAATATCATACAGGTTGAATAACATCCATGTTTGAAGTAGCAAAGGATGGATCCAGTAAAAGCAACACCTGACCAATATAATACAAAACTATACAATACTTTTGTAGTAAATAGTACCCTTGTAGAGGTTACAGTGCGTGGGTTTTATATCCTAGTTTTATTTATCTATTTTTTTATTGTAATCCTTCTGAAAAAGTGATGTTACTAATATTCTCAGACTAGTTCGCGGTGTTACAATGCACATGAACATAACACACTCCTGCTGTGAGATGTGAGATGTGAAATGACAACTTTGTGTGTACTTTGCACACAAACTCCCCGGGTCACCACATTCTATAGCATTATGTCATTGTAAACCAGCAAGTTTCTGAATACTATGAACTCCAAGGAACAAAGGTGGGCCTGCAGCACAGACTCCATTACAAGTAGGAATATTTTCCTGTGTTGCTGAGGAAGTTTAGATTTTAAACCATTTCTACTGCGTTTGTTCTCTTCACATCAATCAGATTCTGGACTGGACAGAACAGGCTTGAACAGACAGTTAAGTCTGCAGAAAATGTAATTTGGTCCAGGTCAGCCAACCTCCAGGACTTGTACACCCTCAAAGTCAAGAAACAGGGGCAGGGAAAATCGCTGCAGACCCCTAACACCTTGAGCATGACTGCACTTTTCCCCTCTGGCAGGTGCTACAGAGCACTCTACATACACACAACCAACAGAATCAACCACTGTTTCTTTCCACAAGTCATCATGCTCAGGCACTTACAGCAGCCATTTGACATCTACAAAAAATTTTGGTATAACAGTGTAAAACTAAATCATCTCATTGTACTGCATATTATAGTCTAACACTGTCCAATAACATGCAGGAAATATCCCCTCATTATGACACAGAAGACTGACTGTATATACTGGAGATATAATATTTTATTAATACATATACATAAAAGAAACTGAATGTTATATACAATGTTATGCAGGAGTGAGTGCAAATAAAAAGCTCCAGATTCTGAAGAAATGGAATTTGACATGATGCTTTTTGGTTTGTGACAAATGTGCAAGCTGGATTTATGAGAGTCTAAAAAAAATTAAAGTGTTTAACAGATAATTTAGAAAAATGAATTCAGGAGCTGTAAGTTCTCTTAATGGAAGCATAAGTACACAGCTAAGGAGGTAGAGGTTCAAAGTGACTTTTGAAAGGTATTGAAAAGAGCTCAGAGATATGCTACTTCACTAGAAAACATCTGGACATGTTCTGCTGCTCTTGCTTAGGGATGAATATAATACCTGTAGAGTTACTGAGACATTGTAATCTACTTGAGAATTAGGTGAATGGATATACCCCATAAAATTAATGAGAAGAATATAGAGTTATTGCTTTATAAATAAACAGCATCGTTTCACTTCATTACAGGTCAAATCTGCGTGTAACTGATTTACGTTTGCTGATTGATGGCCAGTATTATGTCAGCATCAACATCTTTGTAAAGTGTTTTTACATTTAACAGTAAAATAAGCCCTGTGGAGATTAAATTTAGCTCTATTTATAAGTATACTTTGTTACTGTATATATGGGCAAGTGTATTTCATCTCAAGACGAAAACTCAGAGTTCTCTGAAAAAGCAGTTTCATTGTCCAGTTCATGATTTGATGAATTTGAGTCCCAGTGCTAAAAGTTTAACTACACTTCAATCTTTCATTTGAACAGGGAAATAACTAAATGATTGTTTGCCTTGAGTTTAAGGAGTTTTGTTTTGTTTTGTTTTTTTGGGGTGGGGGTTGGTTTGTGTTTTTTTTTCTTCTTTTCAATGAAACAGAAAATGTCATTGAGTACAATAAAATATTCAGCTAATATAGTTAGGGTCTAGTTATTAAAAGTGATGTAGTGACACCCCTCCTTTTCAACACAAATACATAGAGATGGAATGTGGGTTTTTAATAAAACTTTTGTTAGGTAAAAAATAACAAAAAAATATATACCCACGATTATTCTAGCAAATACAATATTAAATTATCCCTCCTATCCTGGCAGGTGATGATCAATGTAAAAATCAGTGTAAGCACCAAGAAAAGAAAAACTAGCTAACACCAGCAGACCGCTCATGTGACCGAAAAGGCAGGTTGGTCGTGTGTGTATGTGTGTGTGCGTGTGGGTGTGTGTGTAGTAAACGCATGTCTGGGACTGATGATATGAAACGTTTCCCTACCTCAGGGGAACTAATAAAATCCCCAAATGCATCAGCAAAGTCTGATGGACTTTTCCTCAGTGTCTGGTCAGCAGGAAGCGTGTTGTCATTGTAAGATGTCACAAACTTGAAGTCACTGGTTCTAGAACCTGTTGTCAGGTACGCGTCATAATTGTACGTGCTGCGTAAAGTTCCTGTTCCGTCAACATCTGCGTAATTAGGAGGAAGATAAGCGCTGGGGATGGCGACTGCTCCGTCAAACAACAGTCTGGGCTTTCTCCTGCGACAAAACCTCACACCAAGGATGATGATGATGAAGGTCAGGAAAAAGGTGGACACAGACACCAGAGCGATGATCAGGTACGAAGTCAGTTTGGAATTCTTCTCATCATAAGAAATGTCCTTCAGTTCCGGCACCTCAGCCAAGTTATCAGAAATAAGTAAGTACATGGAACAAGTGGCAGACAGAGAGGGCTGGCCGTTATCTTTCACCGCCACAATGAGGTTCTGCTTCATGCTGTCAGATTCAGAAATGTCCCGCTGTGTCCTGATCTCTCCGCTGTGGAGACCGATACTGAAAAGTCCCGGGTCGGTGGATTTGACTATATGATAGGACAGCCAGGCGTTCTGTCCGGAGTCCGCGTCCACCGCTATCACTTTGGACACCACAGAGCCTCCGTGTGCGGCTTTGGGGACCAGCTCGGTCATGAAGGAGTTGCCCTCCGGGGCGGGGTACAGTATCTGAGGAGAGTTGTCGTTCACATCCGATATGAAGACACTGACCGTCACGTTGCTGCTGAGCGGAGGAGAACCGTTGTCTCGGGCCATCACCTGGACTTTAAAGCTCCTGAACTGTTCGTAATCAAACGACCTCACAGCGTGGATCACCCCCGTGTCTCCGTTCACAGACAGATAGGACGACACCGGGGCACCGTTCACCTCACCAGGTAAGAGAGAATAAATCACTGTACCGTTTTGTCTCCAGTCGGGGTCTCGAGCAGTAACGGAACATAAAGTGGAGCCAGGTTTGTTATTCTCAGTCACATATGCGCTGTACGACTGTTCCTCGAACACTGGTGGGTTGTCGTTGATGTCAGCTACAGATAACTGAAGACTTTTAGAGGAGGACAGAGGTGGAGAGCCCTCGTCAGTGGCTGTGATTGTAATGTTGTAATCGGACACTAGTTCACGGTCCAGTTGTCCTGTGGTCACGAGGGAATAATAGTTTTTAATAGAGGGAACCAACTTAAAAGGGACATTTTGCTGAATGGAGCAACGGACCTGTCTGTTATTCTCAGAGTCTCTGTCCTGTACGTTAATGATGCCCACCTCTGTACCAGGTGGGGTGTCTTCTTGTATGGGGTTCGTCAGTGATTTCAAACTAACCACAGGGGCGTTGTCATTCACATCAGTGATAGAAATGATCACCTTAGCGTAAGATGAAAGTCCTAACCCGTCCTTTGCTTTAACTCGTATTTCAAACGATGTAGTGGATTCATAGTCAACAGCGCCAATTACTCGTATCTCACCTACTTTACGATCAATACTAAATATCTTCTTCACATCCTCAGTAACGTGCCCAAAGTCATAAGTCACATCTCCATTGACGCCCTCATCTGCATCAGTGGCGCTCACTGTGACCACTACAGTATCTAAGGGAGAGTTTTCAGGCAGACTGGCTTTATAAACGGCCTGGCTAAACACTGGGGCGTTATCATTAGCATCCAGCACAGTGACGTGTATGACTACGGTACCTGATCTCTGAGGAGAACCACCATCCAGAGCTGTAAGCAGCAAATTAATCTCCCCTTGTTTTTCACGATCAAGCTCTTTGTCCAGAACAAGCTCAATTGTATTTCCATTAGCAGCCAAAATGAAATTATCATTCTTTTTAAGACTGTAGTGTTGAACTGAATTTTGTCCAACATCCGCATCGTGCGCCTCCTCTATCACAAAACGAGCTCCCCTGACTGTAGATTCCTGAATTTCTAGATCGATCGATTCCTCATTAAACTGTGGTGAGTTATCATTAATATCTTGAATGTGCAGACTGATCCGATGTAGCTCAAGAGGATTCTCCAGCACAAGCTCGTGTTTTAGGATGCACGAAGCTTTTTCGCCACACAGCCCCTCTCGGTCAATCCTGTCAGCAACAATCAGTTCTCCGTTATTCAGGTTTATGTCACAGTACCGTTTGTCAGTCTCATCGGTGTCAATGCGGGCTCGTCTGTTGGAGAGCGCGCCCCTTTGTAGCTCGAGATCCTTCGCTATATTTCCAATAACCGATCCTTGCTTCATCTCCTCTGGAAAAGAATAGCTCATGTCTCCATATGCGATGTGCGCGAAAATAAGGAGGAAATAGAAACAGCACGGCTGAGATAAGATCATTTTTAAACCCATCTTCAAAGATGAGCTACAGAAAGACTGTAGCAAACTAAAACGGTTTAACCGTATAACACGACCAGCAACTGTGATTCCAGGGTGATTGTGTCTAGAGCACGAGCACAATAATGCGTGCCCACCACCAAAGGAGAGGAAATCAAATGTCTTAAGCCTGGTGTATAGCGCCACCGTGAGTTAGGTTCAACAAAAACACTGATAATATACACAAAATAAGCATTCAAAGTAGCTGTAGCCTGCTTATAATTACTGCTGATCTGCTTATTAAACATACACTACAACTGCTATGATGTGTAACTTATATCACAACTGCAATGACCCGTAAAGTTTAAATCAAAAAAGAATCAGGAAACTGGAAAAGTCAACAATCAAATCTCAAAGTTTGCATAAAATGCAGACTGATACCAACGTCCAGACGATGAATTTACTATGCAAGCCCTCTTTTGCATTCAGAAAATTATAACTGATATGTTTTTTTTTAATCTAAAGTTTATTTTACAGTATTTTTTTGTGTGTAGAAGACTTCACTTCTTCACACAGTGATCAGCTAGTCACGTTGTCTTATGTTCACCAAAACAGACCTGCAAACAGGTTATCTGGGTAAATAATGGTAGTAGATAGGTACCCAGTCATTCTACAGGGAAAAGGAAAAAAAAAAAAACAGGCAGAACAGCTGTTACCAAAATCACTTTCTACTAGAAAAATTATTTTGGTCATCTAAAACTGAAAAAGACTCTCTCCCTCTCACAGCATGGCCTATCTAGATAACCTGTATTGGACCTCAGGTGGTTTTCCAATTAAAAAGGGGCAGCCCAATCAACACATTAGAAGATTTGTTACTTGTCCACAGCATAAGACAAAGATGGCATTATCACAGTGAATAGAATAAACAACATTCAAAAGGTTTTGGCTAAAAGTCATTAATTTAGAGTGTATTATTGAGCATGCACAATCAGTGCAGAGAAGTCAGCGTAACAGACAACGCAGTGCAATCGGAAATCTAGAATTAAAATCAAAAACTTTTTTTTTTCTCTCCACATTTCCATTAGCTGTATTTAACACTTACAGTGGTCAGACCAGGATGCAATCAACATAAAAACTCAAACAAAAGGAAACCTGAATAAACACAACAGTTAATAAAGTATAGGGGCCTAGAATCAAATGTAAATTCTTACATGCTATCGGTGATGTTATTCATCATGTCAGTGTAGGTTTTTGTCAGTCATCGTATAAGATATATATAGCAGTCTACCAGATATCTTTATAAAATGAGTTCCCTGAGTATAAGTATAACACCAGAGTGAACATTTACATTTATTCATGTTGCAGGCAGTTATATCCAAAGCAATAAAATGAGGTATAATCCAAACCACAGTCAACCAAGGAGAAGCCATCGAGAATAAGTATCAATGAGCTCAATTTGAATTCCCAACTAACACAAATGGAAAAAAAATTCAGGTGTAATAAGCAAGACATAAATGTATATAAAGTGAGAAGATTTTTGCATGTTTGTGTCTGTTTAGCAGTGAGAGAGACAGAGAAAGGTTTAGTACGAGACTCACATTCTGAAAAACACATGCAACGGCAATCATGTCTTCAGAAAGTGTTTACTCTGCAACAATATTCATCAGATTGTGTTATAGATGTGCTATAGCATTAAGAGAAACTTACAAAGTGTAAGTGGCACCTGCAGAATCTGTCAGACTTCCTCACCGAAACCTCAGTAACACTGCACCCTTTAAGCTCCAGCTCATCAGTGGTATACATGTTAATGTTACTAATACTTAAGTAATTATTTAATTGAACCACTGTATGTATTTATGTTTTTTTTTTTTCAGATGGCATGAGATAAAACAAAACATTAGTTAAAGGATTCATGACCCAGCTTTTGATGACAGTACAAGAATGATTTTGAAGTTGAATTTCTCTATGACAACACTTTAAATGAACAATAAACTATCGTAATGCGGACCAACCAATGAATCACCAGCCCAGTAAGGTGCCTGTCTTACGCACAAGCTTTTAATGAGAGCAGATAGTGTGAATTTTGAAATTAAAAAGCAAAAGAAAACAAAAGAAATCTGATCTTGGTAAAGACAAATTTGATCGAATTGGCATGTATTTGCTGCGCTAATAATAACATACTGAATCCAATTCAAATATGCCTTGTTAGAAAGTCATTCATATGTAACACGGGTAAAAAAAAAAAAAAAAAAAAAAAAAAAGTGACTTCGTGTAACATTGTACAGGAAAACCCAGAGAAACGAGGACTAAGAGTAGATTGATTTAAGTAACTTCAGTACAAGCTTGTTAGGGGAGTAGATTGGAGCTGATTAAACAGCCTTTTGCGCCAACTTAACCAGGCCAGAGATGGACAGCGAGGGAGAAAATAATGGACATATAAGAACAACGAGGCACAACAACCCATTATAACGCACGAGATAAGTGGAAAAAAAGAATTAGATATTGGGAAATATGTGAGTATAAGATACTCAATTCATTCCTTTTAATTATATAAAATCATACCTCTGGAGCCCAATCCGATTCTCCAAATGTATCAACAAAGTCTGATGGACTTTTCCTCAGTGTCTGGTCAGCAGGAAGCGTGTTGTCATTGTAAGATGTCACAAATTTAAAGTCACTGGTTCTAGAACCTGTTGTCAGGTACGCGTCATAATTGTACGTGCTGCGTAAAGTTCCTGTTCCGTCAACATCTGCGTAATTAGGAGGAAGATAAGCGCTGGGGATGGCGACTGCTCCGTCAAACAACAGTCTGGGCTTTCTCCTGCGACAAAACCTCACACCAAGGATGATGATGATGAAGGTCAGGAAAAAGGTGGACACAGACACCAGAGCGATGATCAGGTAAGAGGTCAGTTTGGAATTCTTCTCATCATAAGAAATGTCCTTCAGTTCTGGCACCTCAGCCAAGTTATCAGAAATAAGTAAGTACATGGAACAGGTGGCAGACAGAGAGGGCTGGCCGTTATCTTTCACCGCCACAATAAGGTTCTGTTTCATGCTGTCAGATTCAGAAATGTCCCGCTGTGTCCTGATCTCTCCGCTGTGGAGACCGATACTGAAAAGTCCCGGGTCGGTGGATTTGACTATATGATAGGACAGCCAGGCGTTCTGTCCGGAGTCCGCGTCCACCGCTATCACTTTGGACACCACAGAGCCTCCGTGTGCGGCTTTGGGGACCAGCTCGGTCATGAAGGAGTTGCCCTCCGGGGCGGGGTACAGTATCTGAGGAGAGTTGTCGTTCACATCCGATATGAAGACACTGACCGTCACGTTGCTGCTGAGCGGAGGAGAACCGTTGTCTCGGGCCATCACCTGGACTTTAAAGTTCCTGAACTGTTCGTAATCAAACGACCTCACAGCGTGGATCACCCCCGTGTCTCCGTTCACAGACAGAAAGGACGACACCGGGGCACCGTTCACCTCACCAGGTAAGAGAGAATAAATCACTGTACCGTTTTGTCTCCAGTCGGGGTCTCGAGCAGTAACGGAACATAAAGTGGAGCCAGGTTTGTTATTCTCAGTCACATATGCGCTGTACGACTGTTCCTCGAACACTGGTGGGTTGTCGTTGATGTCAGCTACAGATAACTGAAGACTTTTAGAGGAGGACAGAGGTGGAGAGCCCTCGTCAGTGGCTGTGATTGTAATGTTGTAATCGGACACTAGTTCACGGTCCAGTTGTCCTGTGGTCACCAGAGAATAATAGTTTTTAATAGAGGGAACCAACTTAAAAGGGACATTTTGCTGAATGGAGCAACGGACCTGTCTGTTATTCTCAGAGTCTCTATCCTGCACGTTAATGATGCCCACCTCTGTACCAGGTGGGGTGTCTTCTTGTATGGGGTTCGTCAGTGATTTCAAACTGACCACAGGGGCGTTGTCATTCACATCAGTGATAGAAATGATCACCTTAGCGTAAGATGAAAGTCCTAACCCGTCTTTTGCTTTAACTCGTATTTCAAACGATGTAGTAGATTCATAGTCAACAGCGCCAATTACTCGTATCTCACCTACTTTACGATCAATACTAAATATCTTCTTCACATCCTCAGTAACGTGCCCAAAGTCATAAGTCACATCTCCATTGACGCCCTCATCTGCATCAGTAGCGCTCACTGTGACAACTACAGTATCTAATGGAGAGTTTTCAGGCAGACTTGCTTTATAAACGGCCTGGCTAAACACTGGGGCGTTATCATTAGCATCCAGCACAGTGACGTGTATGACTACGGTACCTGATCTCTGAGGAGAACCACCATCCAGAGCCGTAAGCAGCAAATTAATCTCCCCTTGTTTTTCACGATCAAGCTCTTTGTCCAGAACAAGCTCAATTGTATTTCCATTAGCAGCCAAAATGAAATTATCATTCTTTTTAAGACTGTAGTGTTGAACTGAATTTTGTCCAACATCCGCATCGTGCGCCTCCTCTATCACAAAACGAGCTCCCCTGACTGTGGATTCTCGAATTTCTATAGCGATCAATTCCTCATTAAACTGTGGTGAGTTATCATTAATATCTTGAATGTGCAGACTGATCCGATGTAGCTCAAGAGGATTCTCCAGCACAAGCTCGTGTTTTAGGATGCACGAAGCTTTTTCGCCACACAGCCCCTCTCGGTCAATCCTGTCAGCAACAATCAGTTCTCCGTTATTCAGGTTTATGTCACAGTACCGTTTGTCAGTCTCATCGGTGTCAATGCGGGCTCGTCTGTTGGAGAGCGCGCCCCTTTGTAGCTCGAGATCCTTCGCTATATTTCCAATAACCGATCCTTGCTTCATCTCCTCTGGAAAAGAATAGCTCATGTCTCCATATGCGATGTGCACGTAAATAAGGAGGAAATAGAAACAGCACGGCTGAGACAAGGTCATTTTCGAATCCATTGTCAAAGGTGAGTCCCAGAACGTTGAAGAACGTACACACGCAACAACAATTCGGCTCGATTGTGCTGATATCCAGACCGGTCAGTGGGCGTATTAGAGCGTCCGTCCACAAAGGATAGAGGAATTAAATCGTCGTACGGCTGGTGTATAGCGACACCGTGAGTTAAATTCAACAATGACAATTATTAAAATAAAATTCAGACGAAACAATATAAAAGTTGAGTGTAGAGTACATGGCTATCCACAATATAATAAAACAGTAGGAAAATTAAATTTGAAATTTATATATGCAACCACAAGTACCCACAGTCAGTCCTAATCAGGAAACTAGCTGCTTCAAGTTCTACTACTAAGTTCTACTACAAGTTTTACCAGTCAAAAACTTAGTAAAACTTAATGGGAGTATAAATTGTGCTATAAACTACCACCAGCACATAACTAAATACTTATATTGCACTGCTAAAACACATTTTTTGGTGATTTATGATGGTTGCAGTTGTTTCAGATTACTATGTGATATACAATGAAGAGGAAATAGAGCTCAGCCTATATAATGAAGCAATTTCTTGAAAAAAATCTACCTTCGAAAAAAAGGGAAAACAATCACAAAATAAACCAAGAGGATGCAGTCTGAATTTACCATGAAGGACCTTAAGTTTGCCCCACCATTGAAAATATCACCATCTTACCGTTATATTCACACTTGGAAAAAAAATCACCCATTTCTCTATAGTTTATTTATATCTTAAGTTGGGGTTGAATCAGGAATTAACCAAAACCAAAAAAAAGCTCACAAATTAGAAACCAGTTTAGCTTAAATATTGATAAAGGGGAGTTGACTGGCTTTAAATGTAAATTTCTATATTCTTCAGGGATTTTCTTCCACCTGTGCTCAATACATTACAATAGCATTTCTAGGTAGCTTTCATTCATCCAACTTGCGAGATACATTCCTCAGTGATTATTATGTAATGTGTGAGAGATATAATTTACTATTAACAGTCTAAACAATATGTTGAATCTGATTTCTAACATACATTTACACTGTGCACTGTATGAAGCTATCAAGATATCTACTGACAAAGACAGATATATTGCTAATAAAGCATTTGTCTCTGTTAAGAAGGAAATTGTATTTCATTTGTTTAGATATGAGTTGCCACAGATTATTTATCTTTGTTAGTATTTATTCAACTACATAAACATTAAGTAATACTAAAAACAATACAAGAAAGTATGCCTTAAAAAGGAATGTCTGTCATCTTTTACAAAGACTAAATAACTTTAAAAACAACAAATCCTTAATGCATGGACAAAACCAACAACCAATTGTTTTGCTCTTTCTGGCACTTTTAAAACATCCCTGCTACGTCAATGTTAATAATCTATTAATATAAAGTAATCAGATAACATTGAAACTATTCCTGGTAATTTGATAAAATATTCATTTTTAATCACTGGAGCCTTATTCGACTATGAGGGAAACAAGCACCATATCCAAAATTCCCTGTTTTACTGAGGGAAGCTGTGAATTCCAAAATTGCACCCAAATGTAACATGTTATGACGTTTTCCACTGCTTATGAACCTTGTGTTACATCTCAAGAAAGTGCTGTTAAGAGATTTATCCTGATCTAAATAAAGTATGCATGGTCATGGTACAGAATAAGCCGTTTCGTAACCAAAACGGCATTCAGTAAGCTCCATTAGCAATGGCACTGGGATAATGAAAGACTGCAGTTTAGAAATATTTATGAAAGCTGTGAGCACCTGTATCAATAGACAGCTTGGACGCATGAATGTTCAAAAAAACATTACTTGCAAATTCTTTTCAATCCATAAACAAACACCGAAAAAATATCAATCATAGTGAAACCTCTAATTGTGGATACTAAACCAACTTCAGCTTATGTTAAAAAAAGGATTTATGACTGAAAAAAAAAAAATTCTCAACAAACTTAAGAGAGACCACAGTAAAACAACCAAACACGTTAGCTTGGACAAAAATACCTACATTCAAAATGGTTGGTGGGACTACATATTAATGAAATAAACTGCAACGTTAAAAGGGTTGTGGGTTCAATTAAAATTATTTTTAGGAATATAATCAGACGCCAATTAAGCGTTCACATACCTGTGAGGATGTTTCAAATTCTCCTAAATCATCAACAAAGTCTGATGGACTTTTCCTCAGAGTCTGGTCAGCAGGAAGCGTGTTGTCATTGTAAGATGTCACAAATTTAAAGTCACTGGTTCTAGAACCTGTTGTCAGGTACGCGTCATAATTGTACGTGCTGCGTAAAGTTCCTGTTCCGTCAACATCTGCGTAATTAGGAGGAAGATAAGCGCTGGGGATGGCGACTGCTCCGTCAAACAACAGTCTGGGCTTTCTCCTGCGACAAAACCTCACACCAAGGATGATGATGATGAAGGTCAGGAAAAAGGTGGACACAGACACCAGCGCGATGATCAGGTAAGAGGTCAGTTTGGAATTCTTCTCATCATAAGACATATCCTTCAGTTCAGGCACCTCAGCCAAGTTATCAGAAATAAGTAAATACATGGAACAGGTGGCAGACAGAGAGGGCTGGCCGTTATCTTTCACTGCCACAATAAGGTTCTGTTTCATGCTGTCAGATTCAGAAATGTCCCGCTGTGTCCTGATCTCTCCGCTGTGAAGACCGATACTGAAAAGTCCCGGGTCGGTGGATTTGACTATATGATAGGACAGCCAGGCGTTCTGTCCGGAGTCCGCGTCCACCGCTATCACTTTGGACACCACAGAGCCTCCGTGTGCGGCTTTGGGGACCAGCTCGGTCATGAAGGAGTTGCCCTCCGGGGCGGGGTACAGTATCTGAGGAGAGTTGTCGTTCACATCCGATATGAAGACACTGACCGTCACGTTGCTGCTGAGCGGAGGAGAACCGTTGTCTCGGGCCATCACCTGGACTTTAAAGCTCCTGAACTGTTCGTAATCAAACGACCTCACAGCGTGGATCACCCCCGTGTCTCCGTTCACAGACAGATAGGACGACACCGGGGCACCGTTCACCTCACCAGGTAAGAGAGAATAAATCACTGTACCGTTTTGTCTCCAGTCGGGGTCTCGAGCAGTAACGGAACATAAAGTGGAGCCAGGTTTGTTATTCTCAGTCACATATGCGCTGTACGACTGTTCCTCAAACACTGGTGGGTTGTCGTTGATGTCAGCTACAGATAACTGAAGACTTTTAGAGGAGGACAGAGGTGGAGAGCCCTCGTCAGTGGCTGTGATTGTAATGTTGTAATCGGACACTAGTTCACGGTCCAGTTGTCCTGTGGTCACCAGAGAATAATAGTTTTTAATAGAAGGAACCAACTTAAAAGGGGCATTTTGCTGAATGGAGCAACGGACCTGTCTGTTATTCTCAGAGTCTCTGTCCTGTACGTTAATGATTCCCACCTCTGTACCAGGTGACATGTTTTCAGGTACAGGGTTAGTCAGTGATTTAAGGTATATAACTGGGGCGTTATCATTTATATCCATTATTTCAATTATTAAAGTTGCGTATGACGCCAATCCCAAACCGTCTTTGGCGCTTATCTGCATTTCATATGTCGATTCTTTTTCATAATCAATAGCTCCAGATACTCTCACCTCTCCGGTTTTAGGGTTTAGAGAGAAAACTTGGTTCTCATCTGAAACTTGATCAAATGAATAAGTAATTTCACTATTTAAACCATCGTCTGCATCAGTGGCGCTCACTGTGATCACCAACGTATCCAGAGGAGAGTTTTCAGGCAGACTGGCTTTATAAACGGCCTGGCTAAACACTGGGGCGTTATCATTAGCATCCAGCACAGTGACATGTATGACTACGGTACCTGATCTCTGAGGAGAACCACCATCAAATGCAGTGAGCAACAGCTGAATCTCTTTTTTGTCTTCTCTGTCTAGTTCTTTGTCTAAGACTAATTCACAGTATTTTCGTCCACCTGCTTTTGACTTAACATTTAGTTTAAAGTGATCGTTCTGCTGCAGTGAGTAGCCCTGAACAGCGTTTTCTCCGATGTCTCCATCATGTGCCTCATCCAGCAGAAACCGCGAGCCTTTGTCTGCCATTTCATGAATTTCAAATTTGAGTGAATCTTCCTTGAACTGCGGTGAATTGTCATTAACATCTTGAACCCGGATATTAATGCGATGCAGCTCTAATGGATTTTCCAGTACGAGTTCCTGCTTTAGAACACACGACGCCTTTTTCGCACAAAGCCCTTCTCTGTCCATCCTCTCTTGAACAATCAAGTCTCCAGTATTGAGATTTACACCGCAGTACTTAACACTGCTATCCTCGGTATCGATACGGGCCTTTCGGGCGGACAGTCTGTCCAAATCCAGTCCCAGATCCTTCGCAATATTTCCGATTACAGATCCACGTTTCATCTCTTCCGGGATAGAGTAGCTGACGTCTCCATAAACAGCGTTGAAAGCAAGAAAAATAAAAGCAAAGCTATAGAGCGGCGCAAACCTGCTATACCCCATTGTTGCTGCGGTATATAGTACAATCACCTTAACACCATTACAAAGTGGGTGAAAATATATCATCGATACATCCACGATTCCTTGCAACAAACAAACAACCAAAATAATGTCACATTGCAGTTATACACGAAGCGGTTTGTGAACTGAGGCACAATAGCAGAATCAGGCAATAAATTCGTTGACACTGAAGGGTGGAGAATGATCGTTGTTCCTTGTTTACTGGTACATACTGACACCACCAGTTTTGTTTAGGTATAACAAGACGCTTTTTTCCCCTCTACATTTTTAAAAGATTGACTCCTTCACTAACATTTTTTAAAACAGCATTATCAATACTATTGCTTTACTAATTAGCCAACTTTTGAATGAAAAATCAAAACAACCATGAAATAGTTGTAACTATGACACGGGATAAGCGCGTATATCCATAAGAATTTGGAACAAGTGAAAGCACAGAATCTATTCTATGTCTGAAGACAAAGGCAGGTAATTTTATTTTTAACTCAAAACTCGAATTACAACAGATACCAAAAATCCTTTGTCCATCAGTGATGAAATGGTGTCTCTGTTATTTTTCTTTGTGCACTGTATTCAAACTCTCAATATACTGGATTAAGATTAGAACAAGTAAAACTGCGGAAAGTTACCCATATCCTATGAGTAAACACACTCGGCTCAATAATTTTGCAGATTTTGAACATGTAGAAATGTACTACTTCATTATAACAGAAGAGGATGAACCTACAAGTTAATCTTTTGACCGGACTATAAACGGAACTCTTGTGTGCTTTCAAACATTTCACAAAACTGTACAAAACTTTAAGTTAATGTACTGCAATTAAACACAGATGATGTGGAGAAATCCTACTCCTCCATGGTAATGACAACTTAGTGCAGAGAATAGATATATATTTATACTTATGCTTGAATCTCTCATGATGACCAGCAAAACATAATCAAATAATGAAACAGAGGTAAATGTAATCATGTTTTTTTTAAATGTGGTGTTTGCTACTGATCTACAACATATTTAATGTTGACGTGTGCAAAATTTAAACCAATCTTACAGTGAAGAACAATAGCTACCATGTTCAGGAGTATACATGTAAAATTTGATTTGCTAAGTTAAAACAGCAGAAATGTATCAGATACTATAAATCCTCCAGGAAAAAAAATACTATTTTAGTAAATTTCTCTTTTAAAATTTCACTGCAACATCTTCCATTCCATATTCCTCTCTTTGAATTAATTAGTACTGTAATATGTTAATAATAGCATTATTTACAAAAGGAAAATAATGTATTGTATCTATCAAAGAAACATACACATGAATATGAAATCGCAATGAATCAGATTAAACATGTCATTTTATGGGAGGATGCATTTTTCAAGAATACATGTCAATATTTAAACATATACGGGGAAATTTTATGAAAAGGAGGCTCCACTAGCAAAATGTAACCATCACACAGGCTACATTTTCAGTTTGTTCATATTGTTCTAATGCCGCATCTAGAAGAGTTCTACTGAACGTGGATCCAGAAGAGGATCTTACAGTGACACCAGATTAAATAAAAGAGCTATTCATATGAAAACTTCAAAGCAAGAAAATCCTATTGTGGAAAAAGCAGTAAAACAATAAACTTGGTGAAAAAAAGACATCAACAAAGGAGAAAGAGGAAAACAGCAAGAGCACGGGGTGCCACAGCTCTAAAAATGAAAACTGCAATGATATTCAAAATTCAAGGACGGAGAGACAAGGAGTATATTTCGAAAGGTTTCTCTCACTAGAGCCACAAAAGAGCAATTCATCTGATCAAAACCATTAAAAGGTTAACTTGATGAAAAAGTTTAAGAAAAATTATAAACATACAAAGTAAACACAAGGTAAAAATTGCAGGACTTCAGTGGATGGAATTCAGTTTGGGAACACTGATGAAACAAAATAAAGGTAAAGATTTTACTATTTGATAACTTTTAACGTGAGATTGGAACATTGCAGAATTCTAAAGCCTTTAGAAACAATCATCAAAGTCTCTTAAATTACCAACGCAATAAATACTAGTACAACCTCAAAGTCTCAAAGCAAAACACCAGTATGTATTTTTAAAGAACAATGATTACGACTTCTGTGATATACAATGTCTCCCTACTTCAGAAGAAGCATCAAATTCTCCAAATGCATCAACAAAGTCTGATGAACTTTTCTGAAGTTTTTCGTCAGATGGATATGAATATGTCAAAAATTCAAATGACCAATAATATTACTTTATGCTGAAAAACCACCAATAAAAACCGGTCTACAGATGAATCATCAGCGTAGTCAGGTTCGCTTTTTTTTTTTTTGGTGAAGACAAATTTGATCGAAGAGACATTCATCTGCTGAGCTGAGCAACAACCGTAACATTTTCGAAGCAAAATCAAAAAACGAGCCTTGTGTAAAATCTCAGACGAAAATTAAAGAACAATTTAACTAATATCCCTAATGTCAAATCCAGAAAGTATGAAAATGAAAGCAACCAGGTCTGAAATTAAAATTATTTACCTAAATAAAAAAAGCTTATAACATAAACGACTGAAGCTGATTAAATCAGTAGTTGCAAAGAGTTGTTAAACAAATATAGAGATGGACAGACAAGTGGGGAAAAGACATAATAGAACAATTACGCGTCACCAACCATTATAACGCACGAAGTAAGTGGAAAATAGTATTTAGAGTGTGGGGTAAAATATCAGTATTAAAATAAACATTCATTTCTTTCACTCCTATGAAATCATACCTCTGGACACCCATCCGATTCTCCAAATACATCAGCAAAGTCTGATGGACTTTTCCTCAGAGTCTGGTCAGCAGGAAGCGTGTTGTCATTGTAAGATGTCACAAACTTGAAGTCACTGGTTCTAGAACCTGTTGTCAGGTACGCGTCATAATTGTACGTGCTGCGTAAAGTTCCTGTTCCGTCAACATCTGCGTAATTAGGAGGAAGATAAGCGCTGGGGATGGCGACTGCACCGTCAAACAACAGTCTGGGCTTTCTCCTGCGACAAAACCTCACACCAAGGATGATGATGATGAAGGTCAGGA